>OY757923.1:24169944-24722444 GCA_963585895.1 Sepioteuthis lessoniana
CGTTAGGGGGGTCTTACCCCTCTGCAGAGGTGCGGTCAGTGAATTCTACAGCCCCAGCTGGCTGGGCAATACACAGATTTAAATGTCAGACAGTTTTATTTCAGATAATTCAGTTCAGCATAAGTACACAGTTTAGACGTCAAAAACAGTTCTATTTCGAGCAATTCAGTTCAGCACTAGTACACAGTTCCAATGTCAAAACAGTTCTATTTTAAACAATTCAGTTTAGCATAAATATGCAGTTTAAATGCATAAATCAGTATAGTGGAAGAAGCAGGGTTTATTTCTATTTAACCCATAGATAGGACCTTTATCAGGTGCTACCACTCCGGGCCAGAGTGGAACTGGGAGCGATGGCAATGAAGGGGTACTCCGCATTCTCCAAAGCTCCAGCATTGCTGGAACCTCACCATCAGATTTTTTAGTGTCATATCCAGGACACTCGTTGGGGGGTCTTACCCCTCTGCAGAGAAGCAGTCGGTGTAGTGTACATCCCCAGCCGACAGGGCAAAGTTTAGTTAGAGTTATATATATAATATATATAATTATATTTCCTTATTATATGATTGTGGGAGTCAGTAGGGAGTATATCCCTTATGATACTCCTGTGGATTCGAACATACATACAGCAGCTATGTGAGGGATACGGGATGTAGCCCTGAGGACCCGCCAGAGGCGATGATCGATAGGGAGAAGTGGCGAGAGAGTGTCAAGGATATCCGTGATAACGGCATGACACCGATGATGATGATGATTATATGATTGATCCCAAGAGACTACAAAAGTAAAGAAATTGATAATTTCGTCTTGTTTGTGAAATATAATTTATAACATTATTTATAAAAAACATCTATCTATCTATCTATCTATCTATCTCAGTGACTTATGCGAATCAAAAAAGATTGAAATGACTGAATTTTTCTAAATACGTCCTTTAAGTGCCTGTGTCTACGTCGGTACCCATATTAATCTACAAGTTTTATTTAGGTTTTCCCAAACGAAATTAGCAAGGATTCAGTCAGATATTTTCGTATTTTGCTTATAATAGGTTGAGCTAATTCGTAAATCTCAGACGATGATCAAAATAGAAAAGGAAATGATCGTATATAAATTTCTCTCTCTTTTGATATCAATATTAAAGAACGAATTCTCGAGAAAAGCCAATAGACAGGACATATTTTTCTCCTGACTAAAAGTAATTCCACCGAGTGAAAGCAAGTGTTTTAAAAAAGCATGAATTGCTCAAAACCTTTAAAAGTATGGAAGATTTCTGCGATCACAAAATGTAATGCCCAAATTAAATTTATTGAATAATTTATTTTTCTTATTCTGCAGCTTGTACGATTTAGTTGCAATCCTATTCATGGTAATAAAAATATAATTGAATTTAATTTAGAAGTTGTTTATCAACTTGAGCTCGGACAGTTTTTAGGGTTGCAGGAACATAAAATGAACATATGTGAGTATGCTTGATATCTCCAGAATATATAGTAGTGTACACTGACTAAATTATATATACAGGGTGGCGGAAGTAAAATTAGGAATATTGTAAGTAAGTAAAAGTAAAGTTGGTGATTGTAGTCGAGGGTGATACAAAGGCTCCCTTTTCGATAGCTACTACACCAAGGGTAATGGGGAAGGCGCTACTACTTTCCCTGGATTGACCCTATTTACCCTTACCTTATAATGCTGAGTGTTAAGCAAGGAGGAATCAAATACCATTTTTTGAGTCTTTGGTTATAACTCGATCTGGGATTGAGCCCCCGGTCACTGAGGCCATTGGCGAATACTCTAACCATTATGCCAATATCGACTCTATTATAAAACAAGATTAATTTTGATATAAAAAACAAACAAACAAAATAAGAAGATAGACACAAAACAATAACTTATTCAATATGGCCACCTTTTTTTTCAATTATTGTATCGGTACGCCATCGAAACGATTTGCATACTTATAGAATAAATACTTAAATCATTGTATTCCATTTCTTCTCAATTGCAGTATTTTGATTCTCATTTATTATTATCTAACTCCTTTTTGGATTTAATTTGCGGGTTTTTCGTGAAGTCTATGTGACAGCAAGTCTGGTCCTTGGGACACTTCTATGATTTCTCAATTATTATCTTTTCATGTTGCGTTGTCAGACTTGTCTGCTTTTTTATTTTTGTATTTTTTTTCATTCCCAACATATAGTTTATTTTTCCTTAGCACTTTCCATTGTTGTTGCCGTTTTTGTACTTATCTTTCTCGTCTAATTTCCCACCCAGTTTTTCTTTTTCTTTCCGGGTTCCTTGAGGAAATACCGATTTCATCGCAGATTAGCTTTGCTTCAGCGTAAATTAGCTTCTTTAGTTCAATGATGTTGCACGTAGGGATATTTGGTAATAATTTGGTTTACTTTTTCGGTTTCTAGCTGAATATATTTTCAGTCTTCTTTCGTCTTCTTTTCAGTCGTAATTTTTTTTAATTATTTCTACATCTATTTTGTCTTCTTGTGTTAACATTTGTTTTGTAATGCTGTGATGTTTGGTGTTTCGGTTTTTGGGATTTTGTGTTTCAATTCGGTTTGGGGCCTTTTTTTTCAGTGTTTAGGGTTTTTACTCCGGTTGGGCGGGGGTCTTGTTCATGTTTTTCCGACTTAATACATAGTTCTAGAATTTCAAGGTCAGAAAACCAACCTATTTTAATAACTTCTATCTTGGTCAGCAAGTCTTTGGTATCATTTAATAAACCTTGTTGAGTCCTGGAGATCTTAGGAGTCTTGGTGTCATTCAAAATTCAATAAAAACCCATCGTTGAAACTCGTGTGAAACATTTGCAGATAGTGAAAATAATTCTCTATTTACAAATGTACAAATGATTCAAGGAAAGTTATGTACATTTTACTTACAGATAAATATGAATGCACCAATTTAGGACCTTTTTCTGCTTCTGCATTCTACAGTAGATCATTATAATATATATATATATATATATATATACGCTTTTTTTTCAGTGTAAAGAGAAACCTTTTTGAGCTGGTGTGAAAAATATCGCTTAGAGTCTGAATAATAACCATAAATTCTTTTTTTCTTCATTTTCTTAAGTTTGATTGATTTTAAAATAACAACGCAAAGGGTTTGTTTTCTTGTGGCTGTTTAGTATACACACATTTCTTAACGATCTGTTCGATAGTGAGAAACATTGTGTATAATGATAATAATACTTTCCCATTCAGGTTGTCTACAAGGTAAAACTTAAAGAAAACAAAAACATGGATAGTTACCAATACCTTCCTAGAGAACTGAAAAAAAAAAAAACATGGAACAAGAAAGTAACGGTGGTACCTATTGTAATTAAGACGGTGGGTACAGTCACCAAAGGATTGGTACCGGGAGTTGAGGACTTGGAAATAAGAGGACAAGTGGAAACCATCAAAACTAAAGTATGATTAAAATTGACAAGAATACTGAGAAAAGTCCTGGAGACTTGAAGAGGCTTCCTATCACTCAAACTTCAGTGAAAAAAACATCAGGTTACGCTGGTGTGAAAAAAATCTTAAAATAATAATAATAATAATAATAATAATAATAATAATAATAATCCAAAAGGACCCAAGCGAATGAACTCCTTCAAACAATCACAGACCGATAACCTGCCTACCAATGATGTGGAAAATACTAACAGCACAAATAAGGGAAAAGATTTACTACTCGCTAACAAGACGCAGATTGAAAGGATGCCGCAAAGGATCCAAAGGCACAGTAGAATCACTCTACATAGATCAACACATCCTAGATGAGAGCAAGAACAGACGGAAAAATGTAGCTTTGGCCCTGGTTTACTACAAAAAGGCATATGATATGGGTCCACAAAGCTGGAGAATACACTGTCTCAAGATGTAGAAAATATCACATGAAGTCATAAACTTCATCGAAAAGACCATGCAAACCTGGAGAGTGGAGCTGACTGCAGGAGGAAGAAGCTTAGCTGAAACAAAGATCCAAAGAGGTATTTTCCAAGGAGATGCACTATCACCCTTACTATTCATAATAGCCATGATGCCACTTAACCACATACTCAGAAAATGCACAGCCGGATAAAAACTTAGCAGATCGCAAGAAAAGATCAATCACCTAATGTACATGGATGACATCAAACTATTTGCAAAAAATGAAAGAGAACTGGAAACTCTCATACATGAAAAGTGGCAAACGACATATGACGGATTGGAACTACCAAATCACGATAAAATTAGAACGCTCGGAGAAAATGAAACCTACAAATACTTGGGTATCTTGGAGGCTGACACCATCAAACAAGTGCTAATGAAAGACACGATCCGAAAAGAATATTTCAGGAGAAGGCGACAACTACTTGAGACAAAACTCTCTAGCAGAACTCTTATCAAAGGAATAAATACTTGTGTTGTGCTCCTCGTTAGATATTCGGGACCCTTTCTCAAGTGGACCAGAGATGAACTTAAACAAACGGATCAAAGAACTAGAAACTAATGACCATGCATAGACATTACATCCCAGAGACTACGTTGATAGACTATATGTATCTAGAAAAGAGGGAGGAAGAAGACTTGACAGCATTGAAGACAGCGTTGACGCATCGATACAACGGTTCGAAGAGTACATAGAAAAACACGAACGAGGACTGATTACAGCCATCAGAAATGATACGGACAACACGAGAGACGATATAATGACAACAACTAGGAAACAAAAATGGGAGAAAAACAACTCTATGGCCGCTTTAAACGACTAATAAACAACATCTCACAAACTCCATAAGGACCAATCTTATCAAAGCAAGAATAGATAAGAAGCAACAAAATAGTAAATGTAGGCTATGCGGTGACTGAGACGAAACCATCAATCACATAATAAGCGAATACAGCAAATTAGCACAGAAAAAGTATAAGGCGAGACACGACTGGGTCGACAAGGTGATCCCCTGGGAAATGTGCAGGAAATTTAAATTTGACTATACTAACAAATGGTAGATACACAACCCAGCACCTATCATAGAAATTGACACACATAAGCTCCTATGGGACTTTAACATACAAACGGATCACCTAACCCCGGTCAGAAGACCAGACCTTATAATAATCAACAAAAAGAAGAGAATTTGTAAAATTGTCGACTTTGCTGTCCCGGGGGACCACAGAATAGATCTCAAGGAATGTGAAAAGAAGGATAAGTACCTCGACTTTGCTAGTGAATTGAAAAAGCTGTGAAACATGAAAGTGACGATTGTGCCAATTGTGATTGGTGCTTTTGGCACAATAACTAAAGGATGATTAAACGACCTGGAGAACTTGGAAGTTGGCGGACGGGGAGAGACTATCCAAATGACAGCATTGCTGAGAACGGCCAGAATCTTGAGACGACTCCTGGAGACTTGAGGAAACTTGTTGTCACTCAATCTCCAGTGAAAAATCATCAGCTATGATGTGAAAAACTCTAAAGGAGTAAATAATAATAATAATAATAATAATAATAATAAAAATATTTGTTTAAGAAATTGAAATTGTTTAAGAAATTGAAACTACTCAATGGAATATGGTGAAACCAGAATCTTTTCCAGAGAATGAGATATGTAAAATTCTCTGGGTTTTTAAAATACAAACGGATCACCAATAATTTAAAAGCAATTATTTTGTTTCAAGTAACTATTTCTATTTAATAATTATAATTTGATCGTACACATTTATAATGTTTCAAGTAACTACAAGTAAACGTTCAAGAAAGATCTAAGAAAGACTAATTTCAGTGACCAGAAACAGCACTGACAGCATTATGAAATAACGATATTAATTATTGGGAAATAGAAATGGGTAGTAAAGGAACTGTATAGACATTTCAAACGACATCCAACAAAATCTCACACGTTAAGATCTGGACATGGACTCATTTTCTCTCAATATATATATATATATATATATATATATATATATATATTGAGAGAAAATGAGTTGGGAATGATTATATTTAAGAATATATAAGAGGATTCTTATAAATCTCCATGAGTGCTCAATATATGGTAATTGATATATACATTTCTTAGCGAATTTCCATACAATTGAAAAATTCAAGAAACCATCACCTGGCTATAATAATTTTTTCTAGCTGGGTACTCAATAAGCGAAACCAGCTTCTTCAGACAGCCATCAAACAAGAGTGAGAAAACAATTTTATATCTTTTCAGTGGACTCTTACTCATTAGAGAGAGACAGAGAAAGAGAGAGGGAGAGAACAAAAATATGGGCTAGAATTTAATGTAAGAAACGGATTTAATGTCATTGTCTGCTGCCATGTATCCTATGTAAATAAGTATATATATATATATATATATATATATATATATATATATATAATCTGTAAGAGAATAGTTTGTAAATAACTCTATTTTTATACGAGATAGAGCTCATTTGTTTGTACACAGTTAAAATTGTTTCCAGTATTTCTGACTTTAATTATTCTATTTTATATCAAGCATTTGTTTGTATGTAGTTAAATAGTTTCAGTATTGCTATCTCCGCGCAATTTACTTTTAGCCACCGTCTTCTAGCACCTTTAAAATAGAATACATATTAGTTTGCCACAATTCGAGGAATATGGTTGGAACAATCACTTCAAGTCCAAGAGTTTGATATGACCAGCCGGTTTATCGTATCTCGCCTCTCCCAATACCTGTAATGGCCAAAGTAATATATTTCGAGTTAGGTAACCACTTCTGATGGAAATTTACTAAGCTTTTTTGCTTAGATGTGGCACAAGGCCATATGAAAGGGGCACCCAATGAGACTCGAACTCACTCGTGTAGGTTTGCTAGCCGAGCTTGCTAACCTTTACACCACCAGAGGCGCCCTGACCACTTCTGATGTCCAGTCAAGGACGGCTCGGTCACTTGTATACGACCGTTAAGCATTATGGGTCATCTCATCATACACGACCAACTGGTGGCCTCGTTGGGAGGGGTATGAGCACCCTGCAGAGGTGAAGACGGTCTATTTTATAGCCTCATCTGACTGGGAGGAACTCTCCATCTAAAAAAACAGGGCATTTAGAAAAATGATATCCTCTTAATGTGAGATTAAATATCTTATCTGAATATTAATCGACAAATTTGACAAATCCGGTTTATACATATAAATTGAATATATATGAAGTATAAGCGTAAGTTAACAAAGTTGAATGGTTCTAAGTATTGTTATGTATCCCTAACAATTCAATTAAACATCAGTTATTTATTTACACACAGTAAAATGATAAAACAGTTGTATTTCTAACAATTCCATTTAGCATAAGTCATTTATTTGCCCACCGTTAAAATGGTCAAACATTTCTGTTTGACCCGTAGATAATTCCTTTCAGTTATTACCACTCTGAGCCAGAGTGGACCTGGGAGTAATCATAATGAAGGTGTGCTCCATGGTCCTTAACGATACAGGGCGAGAGGTTCGCCATCAGGTGTTTTAGAGTCATATCAGGACACTCATGGAGGAGGGGGTCTTACCTCTCTGCAGTGACGCAGTCGGTGTATTCTACAGCCCCAGCCGACTGAGTTATGAATATAAGTTGAAATGGCTCTTTTCTATTCGTGATGTCTTGAATGGTTGATGCATTCGTTGATTTTAACCGCATGTCAACACGTACTGGGTTATTTCATTCCTGGAAGTTACGGAATCACGTTCATTGTTCGTATCTACATTTTTGTGTTGTTGTTTCTTGATTTTTTCTTTTTTTTACATATCGGCGAATCGGATAAGAAAATTTGAAATCATAAAATTTTTAAACAAACATGCCCCATATCCGTGACATTGATAGATACTACCACTCCGGGTCTGTGTGGACATAGGAGTAATGACAATGAACGAGTACTCCACATTTCCTCTATTTCCAGAACTATAGCCTTACCACCAGATGCTATTAATTGTCACACCAAGATAACCTGTTTTTAAGGTTATTATTCTGCAGAGGATACTGTCAACGTATTCTGAACCTCACCAACCCGGTGTTGATGTCTTTCTTTGTGCAAACACATTCGGGCAGAGGTACTTATATTAATGCAACTGAAAAGTTATCGGCTCAACCAAGATAGAAATTACATTTTTTTTAAATAAGTGATTCTTTAAAAGAGTTTAAGAAACTTAAAAAATATATCTAAAAATACAATAGAATGAATGTGGAAGAGCTTGTAGCTCAAAGTCCTTCCCTTCTTCATTGAGCTATAAACTTTTCAGCACTTCTTTGCATGTATCTAAGCATTTTCAGTGAGCCAAGTTGAAGGAGAGGTTTTGTAGTGTCTTCTGCTAACGGACTGAATTGGTTGCTCGGTGTGGCTAATTTTTAGTAATAAAAATGTTATTAAAAGAATCGCTGCGTGTATCAATTTCAGACTTAATTATCAGTTTATGATGAGGTCTGTTGATGTTAGGTGTTGTTTCCTCTACTACAGCAGAATCATTTTTTTTGTTTTTGTTTTGAAAGTTTTAACGTAGCCGTTTCACTTCAAGTATTATTGTTTTGTTTTTATTTTGAAGTGGTAGATAATTAATTTTGTTTTATTACCGGACAAAATGAAACTCGAAAATATACAGATGAATATTTTGATATTAATAAAAAATAATCCGGGAAAATTGAATAAGAGAAATATGAATATGAGACACGTTGCATAATGGCCTGCACCCAAGGGCCTGAATTGGTTGATGAGTAAGATATTTGCAGAGGAGTGCTTGACAGGTAACATGTCAAACTTCAATTCCTGCTGAAATAAGCCTTTATTGAAAACACATTGGTGAGCGTGTTAATCCGAAAGGGAACGTTATTGCACGAGTGAAGCTTGAACACGCTAACTTCAATGTCACAGTCTGTTACATCAACCACTACGCCACCGAGATTTCCACACATAAATACGCAAATAACGAGTCGGAAAAATTCTTCTCAGAATGATTTTTTCCGATTTGCTACTTTGCCATTCGCCTGCATATTGAACACCCGGTTTGATATTTGCATCTACACTGCACTCCAAATGTATCCTGAATATTGAACACACGCTTTATATTGAACACACGCTTTCTCAGTCGCTGTCATCGTATGGACATTAAATTCTGGTTTTCTCGTGTGCATATGCATTGAAATTATGCTCTCATGTTATGTTCAGATCGTTAGGAAAAATTCAAACTAAAGATAGTTCTTTTATAAATCCTACATTTGTTAGACAAAGAAAGGTTGTCTTTAAGAGTACGTTGGCCTTTCTGTCCATTATATATTTACTTTTCTGAAAGGAATAAACATTGGTCTGGGACTTGGTTGATACTGTCTGTATTCATCAAGGGTATTTTGAAGTTAGCTTTTAATGCAAAGCTTTAAGATAGATAATCCCGTCTTCCTTCGTTTGATCCCTGCACAAACAAGGTCATGGGATTATTTTTCGAAGAGAAAGTAGAAATGTCCATTTAATCTATATAAGTTAAATTTAAAGCATCTATCTATCTATCTATCTATCTAAGTCATTTCACCTATCTATCCGTCCCAGAGTGATCCTATCAATTAATCTTTCTTTCTTTCATCCTCACTCAATATATATGTATATATATATATATATATATATATATATATATATATATATGTGTGTGTGTGTGTGTGTGTGTGTGTGTGTGTGTGTGTGTTTGGTCTGTGGTATTTGATTCTACCTGATTTTAGTTCTCTTTTCATTAACTTTTCTTTCTGGAAAGATTACTACGTCTATGGAGTTGGGTTGTAGAACTGTGGAAAAAAACGTGTAATAACTATTTAATACCTTCAGCCTTAGTTTCGTTATCGGATAGCACGCGATGCTGAATTCTGTTCTCCGGGTAGGTCCAGACAAAAAAAAAAAAAAGATAAACAAAAAGCAAGAAACAAACAAGCAAAAAAAAAAGCAAATAAAAAAGAAGCAATTTGATTCTATTCTCTGATATATCAAACCCTTGAAAGTACCTCCCAATTGCGCAAATGTGCAACCTTGTATTCTGTATGCTGTTACGGTTATAATTTAGTTGTAGGAGACTGACAGTCATGCCTCGTTGAAAGCACTGGTTCCTCCCAGTTCCTAGAATTAAAAGAGCAATAAGCCTGAGTGCTTCGATAGGTGATCACTCAGTATGTATTTAACCAAACCCTCCGCTACGGATAGGATATGGCATAAGGTCAATTTGTTAAACGGAGTACGGCTGAATTGAATTTAGAGTTTTCTTTCTCTTAGATTGGTTGCCTTACCAAGACAAAAGAAACCAGTCTGCCCGACTATTTATCTTTGGCTGGGTAGGTAAATATTGAAGAGATGGAATCATTCCTTTTCCAAAGGCACTTCCTCGGAATGGTCAGCATTTGAGCACGTGTCCCCGATTCCATTTCGAACGATTATAACCGTTTCGTTCAGCGCATCCAAATGAAGCCATGTATGACACTTACATAAAACTCGTTGAGGTGACCGAGCAATTTTTGTCTTTACCATCACGTGTTGAATAGCCCTTATTTAGACGATACCCACCCCAGGTGTGTACCAATACGTTACGCTTGTTTCTATGTCTTAATTCTATTGATAGTGTAGCACGCAACACCTCACTTATTCTTTCATCGTGTCACTTTGCTCTATTTCACTCTGGCTGTGTTTTCTTCTTGTTACCAATTTTTTTTCCTTGTCCGTCGCCTCGTGTTACTCTTTTCGTTGCTACTATCCCAGCTTTCATGGGTCATAACAGTGGATCCTCATCTCTGTTTATTTTCGGAGATCTTTCAGAAACTGCTTATCCCGACCTGGTTTGGATATACCTAGTTTGGTACACAAGATTCACATTGCTTATGCAACCCGCTCTTTCCAATTGGTCAACATATAGTACCACAACGTCTTATCACTCGTTAAGACAAGTCGGCTGGAACTATGGGCGGGTAAGATCCCACCAACGATTGTCCTGATAATGACACTAAACCATCTGATCGTGAGGATCCAGTCCTGAAGCTTTGGTAAATATAGGGTACTCATTTCTTGCCATTATTTCCAGTTACACTCTGCCCCAGAGTGGCTGTAAACCTTAGGGTCGAATCTACGGGTCAGATAGAAGTATCTATTCATTTTCTATATCTTGAAAGCATTTAAATGTGTACCAAAATGTCGAATGTTATATTGAATTGCTATTAGATAGCAATTGGAAGCTTTTTACTGTGAGCAAACAAATAAACAATGTTGAATAGAATTATTAGAGTAAGGTAGCAATATTTAAAGCTATTTAACTGTATGCAAACGAATTAGCTCTGTCTCGTAAAAGTAATGTTACAAACTATTCGTTTACAAATCATATATATATATATGGTGTAATGGTTATCGTCGTAGAAAATGGACACGGTGACACGAGTTCAAATCCTGGACGAGACTGATTGCATTTCACATAGCACTAATACCCTTGGGAAAGGTATGAATCCAATTATTCTCCCTCCAGCTATGGGTAAATAGTAGGGCAGACTGGGTTCTTCACCCTTGGGGAGGCAAATAGTCTATGAGAAGGAAAACTCTGAATTCATAAACCTGTTAAACTCCGCTTAAAAAAAATTGACCCTCCGTTATATCCTGCCCGAGCGGAGGGGTTGGGTAAATATATATGTTCATATATACATATATACTTCTTCTAACAAATTAAGTCCAAGAATAGACTAATGAGGAATAATCCCATATAGAATATATAATTATTAATATATTCAAACTGAGTGCTCAATGCATGGATATATATATATATATATATATATATATATATATATATATATATATATATATGAACTCACATACCGAACAATCATATGATTAACTTAAACTCAACTATCTGTTTGTATAATTTGCTTCCTCAGATGGCGAACAGTATGGGATTATAGCTATCCCTACCAAACTATCTTAATTTAAACAATGAATGAATTATTCAACAATTTTCATATATAAAAAGAAAAAAATATATGTGTATACTTTACATAAAATTTTAAGCAACAGAGTTTAGTCTAGTTTTTATCGTGTTCGTTATTCAGTGCTGCACCAAAAGAATTAGAGCGATAAAAAACAGTTTACATTTATAAGTTATGACGAATTTCCCATTTTTTAAAACAAACTATAAAATTCCTATTTTTTGTTATAATCTGAATTTTAAGTCCTTCCCAATTTATTAATTAAACCTAATTATTTATCAAATTATCTTTAAAAATCGTATATTGTCACAATGACCGTTCTCTTGACGCAAAATATTCTGGTGCAGTACCGAATAAGAAGCGCAGTAAAAACTACATTATACTCACTTGGGTTAAAATTCTATGTAAATTATACATATATATATATATATATATATATATATATATATATATATATATGAAAATAAATGTGCAATTCCTTAAATGCTTAAATCAAGATAAATTGTAATCCTTCACTGAAATTGTTCGCCATCCGAAGAACCATATTTGCGAATGGATTGTTTAAAAAAAATTATTATGGATTACAGACTAATGGGTTTTACTTTATATATATATATATATATATATATATATATATATATATATATATATATAAACAGGATTTGGTATTAAACAACCTAGCTGCCTTACCAAGGCTGAAGAACCTAGTCTGCCCTACTATTTACCGATACCTGGAGGGAGAATAATTGGATTCATACCTTTCCCAAGGGTATAAGTGCTATGTGAAATGCAATCATTCTCGTCCAGGATTTGAACTCCTGTCGCCGTGTTCATTTCCTACGACTATAACCATTACACCACAGGCACGACCTCATAACTTTTTTAACGGTATCAGTTCGAAAATGAATGCGGTAGCTCAACTGGAATTGGAACTCGATTGCTAGAATGTTTCAATTCTGCACGTAAGCCACGACCACATGGAAACTACCCTCTATCGGTGCTTTAAGCGTCACTTTGAATTGACAAACTTTACTCAATTTGGCTCCTTGTTGCTGATAGCATCTACTGTTCTAAAATTTTCACTCATGTAAATATGGAGGAAGCTTATCGCTATTAAATTTCACTGTTCTCGCGAGAACCGGTGTTACGAATTTAGTAAATTTTGCTAAGTTTGATACTCTGGCCTCAACTTGCTACAGTAACTATTGTTTTTAACTGGTCATGCATCTAAATACCCAACAAGCTCATCGCGGCTTCACTACAGTGAAATGTTGCTTCCAGCGAGGCTTTAAATATTTGCTTACCCTGGTATATAGGTGCCAGATTGTTTGTAATACCTGCTGTTCCATAATAACTACATACTTACGTTTCGAGAAAGCGGTGATTTCGCCTGTATTTGATCATTATGCGCCCTAAAATAACCATTTCCTTATTTGCAGAGCCTAGTTTTGATATTTTCCTGACTTTAGAGAAGTTAATAATTTATTTATTTATTCATTGATTTATTTTTAAATATATTTTACTCATTGTTCGACTTTCGAAATTCTTTTCTTTATCCTGAATTATCCAAAAAGAATTCTAAGTGTAAACAGCCTTTTGTACATGAGGATATTAAACGAGGGCCTTTTAAATACGGAATCGATATGTTTGCATATTTGCTGGAAAATCTTTACAATCAAAGAGAATTTTAACAGCATTACTGAAATATGAAGGATCTCGAAAGTTTATAATGTTTGAAATATCAATAATTGATGCTACATTACAGGACTGTATAACCAGTTATATTATTTTAATAAAGAGATTAAACGATTTATTGAAGTAGGAAAAGATAGATGATTATTTCAAGTTGAATAAACTTATTCAGTTATCAAAACAGAATATATTAATATAATTACGTTTGCCATTATGTGGTGTTTTTTTATATGGAGCATTATGCGTAAAAATCAGTTATCAGTTTTCGGTTTAAATTACATTAATGTTCTTTCTTTAAAATATTTAAAATAATATTTTTAAAGGCGTGTTAAGTTGTTGGACCACAGGTTAAAGGGGTGATTATCGGACAAGAAATGCGGTTCTCTCCACAAAAATAAAAATAAAAAATTAAATGTCTCCGAAACACATCGATATTCCTAGAAAAAAAAATGTTTGCGAGTTTATTAGTATTGTAATGTGGAGGTGCCCGTGGTGTAATGGTTATCGTCGTTGGAAATGGACACGGTGACACGAGTTCAAATCCTGGACGAGGCATAGCGTTTCACATAGCACTAATACCCTTGGGAAAGGTATGAATCCAATTATGCTCTCTCCAGCTATGTGTAAATAGTAGGACAGACTGAGGCCTTCAGCCTTGGTGAGGCAACTAGTCTAGGAGAAGGAAAACTCTGAATTCAAACCTGTTAAACTCCGCTTAGAAATTGACCTTGTGTCATATCCTGCCCGAGCGGAGGGGTTAGTAAATATGATTAGTATTGTGATGTCTTCAGAAAAAATATAGAATGTGTATCCGTATCATATTAACAACTTTAGATATTGGCTTAAATAAATCTACAGTATATAATCATGGGTATATAAAGAAAAAAAATTGCTGATCGCTTAACTGGGTGTCCTGAATGGCGCTAAACTGTATCTAATGACGAGGCTCCTGTCCAAGAGCTTTGGGGAATAAAAAGTTACCTTTTATTGCCATTTCTGCCAGGTCCAATTGTACCTCATTTTACAAAATTATTGCAAAACTTTTGACTCAAAGCAATATTAAGTATAAGCAAAAAGAATTTGATATTTTTCAAGGTACAAATGTAACCTGTTAATATGATAACCATTTAGAAGTGAGACAAGCACAATGACAGTCACTTGTAACACGTCCTGTAAAAATGCATCCTTTGAACTCGCTATTAAATCAATGATTTTTAAATTGTTGTTATATCACCTTTCAGGACATGCAACTTTTTCTTAGCTCATTAATTAATTATTATCATATTAATGGGTTATATCTCTTTCGAGACAATTTTGAATGATCTTGTCTCCAAATAAGTCTTGATGCAAAATATTACTTCCTCTCTTGTTTAAGGTATTGTAATCGAGAATTAATAGTTGTTATAGTATACTATTTTCATATCTGAAACAAAAAAGAACCCAACATTATTATTAGCAGAGTTATTAGCAGTCCCGTATATACTGAGGCACCCTGTAGAACTTCTTAAGTTTAAATGTTGAATCAAGTACATTTTACGTTTCGTAATCATAACAATGTTATATGAAGAAAATTATATATGAGGAAATTCAATTCAGCCCAATGAAAAGGGTAAACCAACATTCCTTTTTCATCCTCTTTATACACACTATATATGATTTGAGAACGCATAGTTTGTTGATAACATTTTTAAACGAGCCAGTGCTTATTGGTTTGCATACAGTTTAATGGTTATACGTATAATTTGTAAGTCAATAGCCTGTCGGAAATCTTAGCTTTAAATGAGTCAGAGCGAATTTGTTAGCACAAAAGTATTACTATTGTTTGCACACAGTTAATTGGATCCAAATATTCTTACACGAATAGTTCTATTTCAAATTAATCATTTGTTTACAATCACTTAAATGGTTTCAAATATTGTTATCTAAGATAAATACTTAAATTAGAACATGGTTTCAGTGTGTTGGATTAAGAAAGTTCTATCCAACCTATTAAATATAATAATACAAAAATTCTAATGATCTTAATTTTCTATTCTTGAAAACGTAGACCTCTGTTACAGCTTCATGACTTAAAATGTTATTTAAATAAATTTTGCGTTTCCTAATGTTGCATACTCATATGCAGATGCATGCAGAGTCATATCGACGACACAAAAAAGACGAGCGACACAGTTCTTTAGAATAATATACCTCTCAATTGTTTTGAAAGGGTTCGAAAGGGTTACTAAAGGTTTTACTGTGTGAGGGAGTTGGAGACCGAACCGAACAGCAACATATTGACCCCTACTCTCCTGGCCATAATAGCCTTTCTTTCCTGTTCTCCTGTGCTACTGAACCGGGGGCCCACTCTGCTGGGTGCTGGTTTTCTCTAGCGCATCTTACCCCCAACTGATTGAACTTCCTGTGCACCGAGTTATATAATAGTTCGACGTCCACCTTCTTCTTGTGGGGGTCACAAATCGCACTCATTCAACCCGTCTACGGTCAAGGTTATATCCTGATATTCCTCGACCGGATGCACCTGTTATTTACACTAGTGCATTTCCTCTTTTGACAGCCTGGCCGGGTCGGAGGTCAATATACAACACTAATTTTATATGGTTTGGTTTGGTTTCATGGCATATCAACTATTGTTGGTTATTTCATGCCATCCTGTTGATAAACAAACACCCCCCACATATATATATATATATATGTATATCAATTTTATGAAGAAAATTTTCTTTGTGCGCGCTTTCTGCTCTAATTTGTAATTTTCCAAAGTATTAGCACGTGCTATTTATTGTAAATACTGGAAGCAATGTCCTACAAAACAGCAGCTGTATGCCACTTACCACCCATCTCACAAAATTTCAAAGACGAATGATACAAAAGTGAGTGGTAGCATCTGATAGGGTCCTATCTATGGGTCAAATAGAAATAAACTGTGTACTTATGCTAAACTGAATTACTCGAAATAGAACTGTTTTGAAATTGAACTGTGAGTGGACAAAACTATTCTTATACTAAACTGAATTGTTTGAATTGGAACTGTTGAACCTAAATGAATTGCTTGAAATACAAATGTTTTTAACAAACTGTAATTACATTTAAACTACATACTTATGCTAAACTGAATTGTTTGAGATGAAAGGGATTTTGATATTGAAAATGTACTTACGCTTAACTGAATTGTTTGAAACAAAATTGTCAGGGCCATTGGCCTAATGCGTTGAGTGTTCGCCAATGGTCCGGGAGATCGGGGTTCAATCCCAAGTCGAATCATACCAAAGACTCAAAAAATGGTACTTGATGCCGCCTTGCTTAGCACTCAGCACTATAAGGTGAGGATCAAGGGTAAAGTGAAACAATCCTGGGTATAGAGTAGCAGCCTCACCTATGCCTCGGTGTAGTAGCTATTGAAAAAGGAGCCTTCATGTCACCCACGACTAAGGCCACCAATTTTACTTATTTAGATAAAAATGGATTTGGTATTAAATAACTTACAAAGGTTGATATGCCATAAAAACCCAACCAACCAACCAACCAGCTCAAGTAATGATAATGATGATGTTTTCTTTATCTCTTCCTCTCTCTGTCTCTCTTCACTCATTTTTTCTTTCTATGTCTGTCTGTGTGTCTCTCTTTCTCTTTATGTATAAATATATATGAGCAGCATCTCATCTATCTAAACTGACATCAACTTGTGACGAGCAATGACATGGTCAGCTATCAATAGGCTATCGGTCATATGGAAATCAGACCAATCGGATAAAATAAAGAGTAATTTTTTCAAGCAGCTGTTCTGTCCATACTACAATATGGATGCACCCCATGGACGCTAAGTGCATGGAGAAAAAAGCTTGATGGCATTTGTATCAGAAGGCTGCACGCAACATTAAACAAATCCTGGGAGCAACATTCCACAAAACAGCAGCTGTATGGCCACCAACCTCCCATCCTAAACCATTAAAATCAGATGAACAATACATGCGGGACACTGCTAGAGAAGTAAGCGCGGGCTCATAAGCGTGGTTCTTCTGAGGACTATTTCACACGGATGACAAGGTGTAGGACGTTTGGCTTGAACTTATCTTAAAACAGCTCTGCATAGACACTGGGTGTTGTCCAGAGGACCTGCTGAATGCAATGGATGATAGAGATGAATGGAGAGAGAGAGTCAGAGAAATCCATGCTAGAGGAACGTCAAGATGATACACACGCACACACATACACACACACACACACACATATATATATATATAAATTTTTGTTTTAGGTCCAAAGAGAGAATGAACATATTTTAAATAGGTCCACGAAGAGATTTGTATTTTTTGAATTTATATGTCTATTTTTTGGTTCTTACATACGTGTATGTTTTCAGCATGTTGCTTTCATTGTGTTAAATACGAGTGAGTTCAAGTCTCGTTGAATACCCCATTAACAAGACCTTATGCCTTATATGTTCTTTGACGAAAGTAACAAGCTGGAAACATACACGTATATGAGAACAAAATAAATAAATAAATTTAAAAAATATAAATCTCTTCGTGAATCTACCAATTTAAAATATATATATATATATATATATATATATATTGAAGATGATTGACAAAGATTTGAAGTTTAGGTTTTTTAATTATTCTCTTCATGTTCACGAGTGAGATGTGGCAGCTGAGGATAAAAGCCTTATATTAACTTGTCGGAATATCTAATATTGTAACATAAGTACAAGTACTTTGAACTTTCGTTGCTCAATTTCAACGATATGTGTACGACCCCGCCAGGCGCCTTTGGTGGTGTAATGGTTAGCAAGCTCGCCTAGCAAACCTACACGAATGAGTTCGAGTCTCATTGGGTGCCCCTTTCATATGGCCTTGTGCCACATCTAAGCAAAAAGCTTAGTAAATTAGGGCACCTCTGGTGGTGTAATGGTTAGCAAGCTAGACTAGCAAACCTACATGAGTGAGTTCGAGTCTCATTGGGCGCCCCATTCATTTGGCCTTGTGCCACATCGAAGCAAAGAGCTTTTTAAATTACTATATGCGTACGACCCCGCTATATATTATCAGATGTTTCTCGAAGTCAATAAATATTTTGAATGAGAGCATTCACTGGGTTTTGTTGACGCCGTGTATGAACGCGTAGACCATTTGCACTGGTTTGAATGTGTAGAATTCACAGATCAGGAAAACTTGACTTCAGAACGTCAACTGTATGCATTGGATGCTCACATTCATTGATATTCATTGATCTCGTAATGTATCTCATGATCTATAGCGCAGTAAAGTCCACGGCCTCGTCAATAACCAACGAAGGTCATAGGTACATCTATTAGAGTTTCAAAATTAGATTTCAGACAATAAGTACTCTAACCCGATTTTCAGTTGCAAAGTCTCACCCGCAAACCTGAAAAGACTAGTAAAAACTTAACTCCAAATCCTTGCCCGTCATCTTTAATAAAATATGCCATATATAAATATATCCAGCTAGAACTTATGTACAGCAGCTCTGTGCTGACAGAGGATGTAGCCTAGAAGACCTACCGAAAGCGATGGGCGATAGAGACGAGTGGCGAGGGAAAGTCAGGGAAATCAGTGCTAGAGGCCTGACATAATGATATATATATATATATATATATATATATATGTGTGTGTGTGTGTATGTGTGTGCTCCACCTTTTATTTGAGCATTCGAGTGAGGAATTGCTGGCTGCCAACCTACACGTAGATGCAAAGCTCTTCCCATGAATTGAGGACTCCGTAAGCCGATATGCGTGTATGTAAAAATATATGCGTGAAAAATCCCTTCACTTACGCTGAGAATGACGGTAGTCTTGGATAAGATATCCGAATGACGTAAACTCAGCTGGTTTTCGATCTCAGGTTGAAGCATATTGTTTGTCTAGCTGCACTAAATTGTTGGGCTACAACTTAGTCTCTCGGTGGATGACAATATATATATATATATATATATATATGCAGCTGAAAAAAGGTGTAAATGATTGATTTTTATTTCTTTAAATTGAGCGAAAAGTTTACTGAAAAGCGACGATTACTTACAGTTGATGCGATATATCTCATGTACTGAAAGTAATCGTCGCATTTTTATAAGCCTTTTGAAAACAAACAAATAAAACATCCATAGACGTATACCACTTTTGATAGGTTGTCAATCATATGGAAATATCATCCTTCTGAATATATATATATATATATATATATATATATATAGATAGAGAGAGAGAGAGAGAGAGAGAGAGAAAGAGAGAGATTGCTTTTCGGTACAATGAGATAAAAACAAATAAGTCAATGAAAAGGTCGGCAAATGAATTTGAATATGGTGTTTATTTTTTTTTAATTTCCAGAGATTATATATATATATATATATATATATATATATATATATGCATGTATACTTGTGTGACATGTGATTTGGACATTTTAGTCCTCTTCTGGCGATTTAATTGTTGGTTGAGTGTTGAATTTCTTAATAGAAGGAGAGGGGTTCATAGATTGTTTTAGTAGATTCTGGTTGACTTCAGGCTTGATGTCTATATGTGGTCTTATCAATACTAATGGTCGCTGAAAGTCTTTTGTTGTTTCGGTGATGACATTTTTTGTTCTTTCCATGTAGTGAACTTCTAGACTATTTAAATGTGTTATAATTATATTTGGACATAGAATTGTATTCAATGTGTGTGTATGAGTGTATGTGCGCTTGTGTGCCAGGAAATCCAGTGGAGGTGTGTGTGTGTGTGTGTTTTTATATATATATATATATATATATATATATATACACATACTCGTATATTTTCAAGGGCCATCAGTGAATAAAATTTCTGTTTGGTTTGGATTGGTTTTATGGCATATCAACCATTGTAGGTTATTTATTGCCAAATCTATTTTATAGATATAAAGAGTTTTATTTACACCATTGGTCTAGCGGTTAGAGTGTTCGCCAATGGCCCGGGAGACCTGGGTTCAATCCCAGGTCGAGTCATACCAAAGACTCAAAAATGGTACTTGATGCCTCCTTGCTTAACACTCAGCATTATAAGGTACGTATCAAGGGTAAAGTCGAGCAATCCAGGGAAAGGAGTCGCGCCCTCCCCTACACCTTGGTGTAGTAAGCTATCGAAAAGGGAGCCTTCGGGTCACCCTCGAATATGGTCGCCAACTTTACTTACTACTTTACTAGTTTAACATATGTACACAGTTTAAATATCAAAATAGTTCTATTTTAAACAATTCCGTTTTACATAAGTACACTGTTTTACCCATAGATAGAACCCTATCAGGTCCTACCACCCCAAGCCAGAGTGGACCTCTGAGCTATGGTAATAAAAGTGTACTCTGAATTGCCCAAATCTCCAGTATTACTCGAGCCTCACCATCACACTGTTTGGTGTCATATCCTGGATATTCGTTGGGGGAGTCTTACCCCTCTGCAGAGATGGAGTCGGTGTATTCTCTAGCTAAGCCAACTGTGTTCTTTAATGTGATAATATATTAGTTCTTGCGCATAAATCTGTTATTCGGTGTGTATGTATTAATTTTTCTGTGTGTATGTTTGTGTGCACCGCGCACATGTACTTTGGATCTTTTTGATGTTGGTTTCTATCTATAAATCATTTTTTTTCTTTTATTTGACGTAGTAGTCAATGAGTAGTCATTGTTCTGGTATATTGACATCATTTTAAAGTGTCTTTTGCTACATGCGTAAAAGTGTTTGGATCTATGATTTCTTCTGTTGTCGTGTAGTTCAATATCACTTTGATGCGGAGAGACTCTATTGTCCAATGTTTGGGTACATCCTATGTAGATTTGGTTGAAGTTTTTAGACTGCATTTTTTGAATTTATCAAGAATGTTACGGATTTTCAAAAGTATAAGACATTCATTGAAGAGTTATATTACATATATATTGTTACTTTTGTATTTTTCCAACAGTATTTACATTTACAATATTACTAAAAATGTAAATAACAAATTTGAAATCATTTTCCAACATTTTCATATATATATATATATATATATATATATATATATATATATATATAAAGAAAAATTAACAACGTATTCCAAGTAGAAGGAGAGATTTATTTAGAAGTAAAATTCGTCTTAGACTTTTATCATGAATGTATTATGATTTAAATTCTGCAAAGATACTCATTTACATTCATAATAAAAGTCTAAGACGAATTTTCGAAGCCGCTGCTATTTCACTCTTTAATCCCATAAATACTCGTCCTGGCTTTTATAATATTTCTCCGTACTTGAGCAAATTCATTTTAAATAGCTAAAATATATTTCATCTTTAGTTAATATTTTCCACATATATCATAATTTTTATGTTTTCTATTTTTCTTTTTGTCTTTCTTTTTCTTCCTCCTTTTGATTCGAAATCTTTCTCTGAACACAAGTTTCTGAACACAAGTTCTACACAATATTTCTAATAAGTCAAATGACGTAAATTAAAACAACAAAAGCTGATTCACTAATTAAACGGCCAAATTTTTCTTGCCATACAAATTTTCTCAATGTTTTTGTATTTTGCATTTTAAACATCGCTCGTTGATTTAATATCTCTAATATCATCCCTCATGGTCCTGATGATGGTTCATTAGAACCGAAAGGATATAGTGTCGACTTTGCTTCTCAATACATCTCTCCTTCTACATGAATTACCTTGTTATCAACTTTTCTTTAGTTATTGTCGGATTACAATCCATTATTTACTTCCATATATATATATATATATATACGAGGATTATTAAATAAGTTTCCAGACTTTTTTCGTATGGGCACTTTTATTGATTGTACACACATGAAACTCTAGTCCTCTTCGTGGTAATCTCCTCCGGTTGCAATTCACTTGTTGTACCGTTCTAACAACTTCTGGAAGGCCCCATGGAAGTCCTCATGTGTGAGCGTGTCAATGACCTTCGTCACAACCTCTTTTATCTCTTCAATTCTCTCATAACGACAGCCTCTGAGCTTACGGAATAAGCAAAAGTCACAGGGAGCAAGGTCTGGACTATAGGAAGGATGAGGAACTGTCTTGTTGCCTATATTGGTAAAATAGTCTGTGACAAAGATGGAGTTGTGGACTGGTGCACTGTCCTGGTGGAAATGCCACTGACCCAATTTGAAGAGTACTGGCCTCTTCCCCTGGAATCTCTTCCTGAAATCCCTTAAAACCTCAACATACTAACCCTAACCCTTTGGCCAAACAACTCTGGTGTATTGATTTCCTTATTCCACCCAGGCCTCTCATCATCCCTCACTGACTCCTTGCCTTCGTTTAATCTCTTATGCCACTCAAAAAACTGATGCTTGATTGATGGAAGATTGTCCAAAAGCTGTCTGAAGCATTCCATACGTTTCTGTGGCCTTTTTCCAAGTTTAAAACATAATTTTATTGCATATCCTTCTCCTAAATTGTCCTCACGTCCAGATTGCATATTTGAAATTCACCAGCTGTGACAATCAGGTTTTAGTTGGGTGTATTCCAATTGCTGCTGTAGCTGTTCATTTGAACCTGAAATCATAAATATTGGTCAGTCATCTCATAAGATGTATAGCAATAACATACTGAATTATCAAGTGTATACGACAATTTTAAATTTCTGTATAAAAAAGTCAGCAAACCTATTGAATGTACTACGTATATATATATATATATATATATATATACATCATCATTACTTGAATTATCCTGATGATCCGTTTGATGTAATCTGGGTCGGTTATTTCTGGCTCTTTTAGGTATTCTCTCTCTCTCTCTCTTTATATATATATATATACAAATGCACTGAAATAAGGATAGATACTTGCAGAGAATTCACAGGCTCCTACGGGTAGACATATTGATACCAATACATCATTGTCAATACGTAAAGAATTCTCTCGATGAAATAAACTTTTCCTGAGTGTACTTGACACATCGAATTTGCAATGATATATTTATGGAAATTCCATTGCATTTGGGTCTAATTACATTATTTATTTCAAGAATCAATTAAGAAGAATTTATGTTGGTAAATTACATAGGAATTTTTCTCCGGACGAATATAGGGTCTCATTTCCAAACTTCATTATCGATTATAGTTTAATCAATTTTTATTATTTATCAGCACGACGTTCCGGGCGGATGTGAATAAGATAGGAACTGTAAAGCTATTTTTAACTTCACCAGATAACTTATTTTGGAATCGATCAAAAGTCCACATAGAAACTGGGAATAGGCAAAAGAAGCCTGATACAAGAGTAACGGTAACTAAATAGAAATGGAATATATATATATATATATATATATATATATATATATATATATATATATATATATGATCGGTTCTACTTTGATGTTATTTCTTCTATTTCAAACAATGCAGTTTAACATAAATACACGGTTTTTCTTTTGTTAACACTCAGCTAAATGTCGAAACTTTTCTGTTTCAAACAATTCAGTTTAATTACACCGCTTAGTTCGATTTGACCCATAGATAGGATCATATCAGGTGCTACCTATCTGGGCCAGAGTGAACCTGGGAGCAATGGCAATGAAGGGGTATTCCACATTACCTAAAGCTCAAGCATTACTGAAGTTTCAGCATCAGATTGTTTAGTGTTATATCAAGGGCACTCGATTGGGGAGTCATACCCCTCTGCAGAGGTGCAGTCAGTGTATTCTACAACCCCAGCCGACTGGGATATATATATATATATATATATATGTGTGTGTGTGTGTGTGTGTGTGTGTGAGTATGTGTGCACGTTGTTGGTTCTCCTGTTATCTGATTCCCTTTATTTCTCCAGGAGACTGATAAAGAAGAACTCCGTTCTCACTTCACAAATTGAGGAAAATCCAACGAAAGTAAGGATTCTTATCAGATCTGATCGGAGTGAAAATAATTCGCGTTAATCAATCTCTAAATTTGCGTTGTCAACCAAAAAAGAAAAAAATATTGAAGGCGATAAAGATTTGTCATTAATTTCATAAACGTCATTTTAAAATTATTTTATCAACACCTGAATGAGCAGGATGCGACACACTGTCAGTTTTTTTAAAAGCGCAGTTTAACAGGGTTGAATTCAAAGTCTTCCTTCTCCTAGACTGGTTGTCACCCAAGGCCGAAGAAGCCAGTCTGTGCTACTACTTATCCATAGTGGGAGGGAAAATAAAAGGATTTATACCTTTCCCATTGGTATTAGTGCTAAGTGAAATGCATTCAGCCTCATCCAGGTATTGAACTGGTGTCGCTGTGTCCATTTCCGTTGACGACACAAATTACGCTATAACTTTGTGGCCTGACTTTTTATGGGGTTTGGTTTCTTTGTTTAATGGCATATCAACCTTTGTGGATTGTTTAATGCCACTACTATACTTGCAAAAGAATAGTCGTGATTATATTTACCTCAGAGTTTCAGGGGACAAGGGGTTTCATACTGTTATATTCTCATCTACAGCATCATTACAACACAATAATAAATAGACGCACGCAGACTTCTTTAACAAAATATGTACCTCTCACTTTATTGCAAGAGTTCCAAAAAGGGTTACTCAAGGTTTGCGTGTGAGAGGGAGTTGGAGACCGAACAGAAACTGAAATATTTTGACCCCCACTCTTATGGCCGTCAACGTTGTGTCTTTTTCGTTCTCCTGATGCTCAACCGGAGGCCATGGGTTCCATTCTGCTGGGTACTGGCTTTCTTTACTGCATCTTATCAGCAACTTCTCTGGTCCCCAAACTTCATCGGGGTTCCCGAGGGCCCCCTCGGCCGGGTGTGGCTTTCCCTACCACATCTCGTCTATAGCTCCATCTCCAACTGTACTGGAACTCCAACTCAACTGACTTCTGTCTTGACTGAGCTATATAATAGTTCAACGCCCACTCGATCGCCCACTCGATCTTTGAAATCGCATGTTTAATCGTCATCAAGCGGAAATAACTGTCATGCAGTTCAGAGGTCACTCTCTTCCGGTCCATCACACTGTAGTGTACCATGGGAATTTTTTTAGCTCGTCCCATTTCATCAGCCAATTTCCGCCCACGCGATTTCCTCTCATAACTGCCATTAGAATGTGTTACTTCCTTCCGGTGCATCACCTTGGAATGGCATTTTTGGCCGGGTCAAAGGCCAAAATACAACACATACGTTTCTCAACTGAATTTAATAGCACTACTGAAGTTCGAACTCACTTCAATGTCTCAGTCCAGCGCGCTAAGTACTTTGCCACGACGACTACCCCCCAAAATGGATATTAAATGAAAACAATCAAACTACAAATTAATGACAGAAATTTAATTGAAAGAATTTGTGCTGCACAAATATTAACTTAATAACCGCAGATGATACCACGTTACCTGCAGTCACAAGTAAATAAATAAAACTTAATTCAAGTGACGAGAATTTTCCTTTTGTTATGATTAATGGTAACTCATTACGATCTGTATGTCAAGACATCAGTATTTTCTCTTTTTAAATTTTAGCAGTCCGAATCTATTTACACATGGAAGGAAATGCAATATTTAAAAAAATTATCACTCGATCTCGGACAGAACTCGAAAATCATTGATATTTTAGTTTTAGATTCCAAGGTTGATTACGTTGTTAAGGAAGCCGACCTTTTCGTTTATGGGGTAAGGTTTTCTACTGTCATTTCATTTATAAATTCATCATCATCGTCATGTCGTGCCGCTAGCATGGATATCCCTGACCCTCTCTCGCCACTTTTCCCTATCGTTCATCGCCTCTGGTAGGTCTGCAGGACTACATCCCGTATCCTCACATAGCTACTGTATGTATGTTCGAGCTGGTCGTCCTGCTTTTGCTCGGTCATATGTGGGGGTCCATAGGAGTACATCACTTATGAGCTCGTCCCTGCTTCTCCAGCAGTGTCTTGCGTGTCTGGTTCGTCTAACTTGGATAGTTTTCGTGATGAGAGGCAGGTGGCCGTATAGTTGGTGTTTTGTGGGGTGTTGCCGCCAGGACTTATTCAATATTGCTCGCAACATTCTTGTGTAATTGCCGTCTAGCTTCTTCTCTAGCCGTTTAGTTAGCGTGCATCCATACAGCAGTATCGATACGACCGCTGCTTGGAAGAAACTGCGTTTCATTTTATTGGTCAGGTCTGACTTCCATATGATCGATAGCCTATCGATAGCTGTCCATGCCTTCGTGAGCATCGTGTCGATGACTTTTTCGGTTGATGAGACACTGCTTCCCAGATAGGTGAATTTGTCTACTAGTTTCAGAGAGGTTCAGTCTAGTGTGGAAATGTCACCTGCTTGATTAAAGCATATATATTAAGTTTTGTATGCATTGACATGGAGGCCAATGCCTGCGGCGGCTCGTTCCAAACTATGCAGTAGTGTTTTTGCTTGGTTGGTTGTATTTGCCAGTTTCGCAATGTCATCGGCGTAGTCGGCGTCGGTAATTGTTTTTGCGGGTACCTTCTGCTACTTTTCTTTGTCAGCTCGAAGCCGTTTTCTCTGATTTTATCGATCGATTTTTTTTTAGTTTCCCCATTTTACTCATAGGACTTAAATGCTAAATCACACTTTTCTCGTATTGTGATTCCAACCAACTTTTAGAGTCTAGCTTAATCACAGACTCTGTTTTTTTTACATGAAATCTCTTGCCTAATCAGTGGGCTAAGTTTCTTACAAAACACTATTTCATCATGGTACCATATTTCTACCCCGGAAGTTATGGTACCATATTTCAACAACCGGAAGTAATTAACCTGATTGATATTACACACTAAAAAAAGGTTATTTCGTAACTGCTGGTATTTGTTTTTGGTCTCATGTCCGTTGCAGATTTCTGCACTAGTTCACCATCATTTTAATGACACTTCAATTCTTTCACGGCATTCAAAATGATGTTGAGGGTTACTGATAAAAAACTTGGTGATTATATTCGTCGAATTATCTCTGCATTTTATTAGATTCAACAATCTCTAAAAACTGATCAGAATTAACTTCCTTTATTTTTACATCCCGGGCCATTTTCCTAATGAGAAGGCCGGTGTTCAATCCCAGGTCTAATCATACCAAAGACTCAAAAAAATAGTACTTGATGCCGCCTTGCTTAACACCCAGCATTATAAGGTAAGGATCAAATGGAGCAATCCAGGGAAAGGAGTAGTGCCCTCCCCTAAACCTCTGTGTAGTACCTTGTTAAAATGGAACCTTTGGTTACCCCCGACAAAAGTCGTCAACTTTACTTTTATTTTTACATCGAAAATGTCAATTAAAAATAAAGAAAATACTTCCGAAGAAGGGTTTATTTTGATCTATTCGTTTAACGGCATGCCAACTCCTTATGCGTTATGTGTTAAAGAAATTGGATTCACTTATCAAAGTGTCATGCTAATTATGACTATATTGTAATGTTCCATTGCATATGAAAAAATTACATTTTTCATTTGCTTATAATCATCTGTTTCCAGCAATTTACGATACCAATATTTCAATCGTATATTAATAATGTGTAGAGTGTTGTATGGTTTCAGGTATTCCTTCTAATCACTAACAATTTATCGAATTGTTTAAAGTAACTAGTTTTATTTTTCATAATCATTTGTTTGGTTTGGTTTTATGGCGTATCAACTATTGTATATTATCTAATGATAAATCCTTTTTATACATATATATATATATATAATATATATGATTTCTAAATACATTTCGTAGATAACATTTTTAAACAAGCCTGAGCTCATTTTGTTGTATAGCCACATAATAAATATGCATATATACAGGCAGTTTACATATTGACGCAATAATAAAGACGAGCGAAGACTTCTTTAAAAAATTATATCTCTCACTTTATTTGAAAGGGTTGTGTGTGTGAGAGAGAGTTGGAGACCGAACAGAACTGCAACATATTGACCCCTACTCTTATGACCATCAGCGTTGTGTCTTTCTCGTTCTCCTGATGCTCTGTAACTATTCTTAATGTAAATCACTTTCACCCAATTATATAGTTTCAAGTATTTCTATTTAACACAAATAATTGTGTTTATTATTTTTTTCATTTTTATTTAATGCTTATAACAAAAACTGAGAAACAATATGACAAGTCGGTTTGGTTTGTTTGCCAGTATTTCAAACCATTTGTAGGTTATGTAATGCCAACACTTTAATTCCAACTTAAGTATTATATCTATAAAGCAAAAATATAGCAATTATATTTTTCTGTAATACTCAGTAAGAAATTATAGATCTATATAACTATTAGAAATACAAATAATTTACATGTAGTCATATAGTTTCAAGTATTCATATGAAACACAAATATTTTTCAAACATAGTTATTTGTTTTATGAACAGGATTTCAAGAGGTATTACCGATCCGGCCATGTAAGGGTAATCTGCAAGACCCTAGAGTTCCAGAACTAGTGCCTCACCACGGGACGATGTTTGGTGTCACATTCAGGATCAGGAGGCGCCCATAGTGTAATGTTTATCGTCGTAGGAGATGGACACGGCAATACGAGTTCAAATCCCGGACGAGACTGATAGCATTTCACATAGCACTAATACCCTTGGGAAAGGTATGAATCCAATTAATCTCCCACCAGCTATGGGTAAATAGTAAAGCAGACTGGGTTCTTCAGCCTTGGTGAGGCAACTAGTCTAGGAGAAGGAAAACTCTGAATTCCAACCTGTTAAACTCCGCTTAAAAATTGACCTTTTGTCATATCCTGCCCGAGTGGAGGGGTTGGTAAACATATATATCTATAAAGCAAAAATATAGCTATTACATTTTTGATATAATCCTCAGTAAGTTATAATAGATCTCTGTAACTATTCGTAATACAAACAATTTGCATACAGTCATAGAGTTTCAAGTCATCCTATGAAACACTAATATTTTTCAAACATATTTATTTGTCCTATGCACAGGATTACAATAGGTATTACCACTCTGGTAATGTAAGGGTAATCTGCAAGACCCTAGAGTTCAAGAACTAGTGCCTGACCACGGAACGCTGTTTGGTGTCATATTCAGGATCCATATATTTGGATTGGGGAGATCCTCGTCTTTAGTGAATACAATTGGACAATTCTAAGTTTCACCGACCGGATAATTCCGTTGAATTACCAACCTGTTTCTGAAATATTATTTTCTAAACTCTACTTCGCTTGGCACACACGTCTCATTACGCATCTACGTGATGACCATCGCTTAACTTCCTTGTTATAGCTAAGAACGGCGTTTTAAGTATGATTTCGCTGCTAATACTGCTTGGGAAATTATAACTCTATATTGTTTGTTCTTTTTCTGATAAATCTACACAGAAGCTATATAATTCGAGAAGGAAATTTCAAATCTTTTTCTCTTTCCAAAATAGAGAAGCGAGACATAACTGATGTACAGAGCTCGTATATATCGTTGTGAAAGTGATCAATCAAGCTTAGATTTATCATTTGATAGGAAAGGATAATTTACAAATGATTTATCGAATATCGAATCAACAAATACACAGTCTCTCCTTCAATAATCTTGAAAAGAATAATTTTGACAAATTTCCTTTGGAAACAAATTGTTTTCTGAGATGAGTTCGAGCCTCGTTTCATACTTTTCATGGATTAAAACGATAGGACGGTTCCTTTGTTTTTACATTTAAAATTTACAAGAGAGTAAAATAATTTTTCCGATTGGAGATTGTTTGCGAATATGTATAAACCTATACTTTCAATCACGAGGAAGACCTGACACAAGGACATTATTTAGAAGAGTAGAGCTGATGTACACTGAGTTTTCCTTCTCCTAGACTGGTTGTCATTCCAAGGCTAATGAGCCTATTCTCACCTGCCATGTATGGATAGGGGCGAAGAGATGGATTTATTCCTTTCTTACGGCATATACTTATAAACAAAAATGTTATCTTAAGGCATACTATCTTGAGAAGTAATTTATGTATTTCGTCATGTTCTGATAAATAATCTGTTATACTGTGGGGATTCCCTGTGGCTTAATGACTGGACTACAGCCTCGAAGTAAGCGAGTTCGAACTCTAATCATAATGTTTTATTCACTTTCAGACTACTTTTAGGAAATATATGGACAACCTTATCCTAGCAGCTATGGGTATCCCTGCTGTTCCTCTAAGAGGGCCAATTTGGCATTAAATAACGAACGAAATTTGATACGCCATTAAACAAAGGAAGTGAATGTTACGCTGTCGACAGGGAAACCAGTTACGATGATTGATGTTTGACTTATTCTAGCTTGATATCAACTGAGCTTCTACAGCAGTTAAAAATTCAGCCTGGGCTGTTTGAATATATGCATGACCCCCACTTTAAAAACCCTGAACAAACAAATAAACAAACAAGAAAACATTGTCAATCCATTGTAAGGCAACTTGGATCACGCTTATGCACGTTGTTTTAATTCTTTTGCTTCATACCTGCTGCAATTGGTAGTTTTTCACCCCTGGTTTAGTCCTTGCTTTTTAACACCTGCTCTGTTTTCTTTTTACTGAAATATTAGTGACAGCTCGTGGATAACATTTTTGTTGTCTTCTCTAGTTGTCTTCTGACGTATTTCTGATGCCTTGTTTCTTTGGTTGTTGTTAGTGTACCTGAAATTATAACAGCCAACATATTCACGATGCCGATATGTCCCCTTTGTTGGCTATTAAGGGAGCACCTGCTGATTATGACATTCAAATCTGTCATTTGAGTCCCTTGTTTGATTGTATTTATCATTGTTATATTTCGTGCGTAGTATATTCCGACTATAACAGATGTATGGTGATTAGTATGATCCATGGACAGCATAATATTACCCAAAGGATGAGTAATATCTGCGATTTAGTTACACAAGTGACCTGTTATTCTTCCGAAGTTAAATACCACCAGAAGGTAGCAAAAAACCCCGCCTTCTTATTTAAACTTAGTAAGTTAAAAGGTGGAAGTCCATCAATTTTTACTTATTTTTATCAGGCTGCGTGCGTGAGACCTATTTTTTAGATTTAAACTTACATTCTCAAAATATATGCATGTGATTATTGTAAGTTTATTTATTACAGGAATTAATTAGAATAACATGAAAATGAAATACTCAATAGAAGTTGAAGCTTTAAAGGCATTACAAGTCACTTATATTACCAGTTCTTGTTTTTTCGTATTTTCAGCCCAGTCAGCTGGAATTGTTGAATCTACTGACGATATTTCCCCGCCTCACAAGTGTCCTGGATATTACACTAAAAATATCTAGAGTTTTGGGAAATGTTGAGGGTTCCTTCATTGTCATTGCTCCCAGTTCCACTCAGGATCTGGAGTGGTGGTAACTTTTAGAATCTCATTTATGTGTCGAAGATAATTGTTTCATCATTTACTGGACGTGAAAACATTTTGGTTTAATAATATTACTAGTTATACATAGCAATACTTGAAAGCTTTTAACCGTGTGCCAATAAAACTATTAATCCTGAATTTCAATATTTGAAATCATTTAACTGAGGGCAAAAATGACTGTTAAATTGAATTGTTAGTACTTCATACCAATACTTGAAACCATTTAACTGTGAGCAAACAAATAAATAATCTTGAATAGATTTACTATTTTTGAATTGGAACACTTTAAACCATTTAACTGTATGCAAAAAATGAAAGATGGCCCGGTTAAATATTGTTACCTACAAGCTATTCGTTTAGAAATAACATGTACATAAAGAAGATTCGGTTGGTTAGCTGGTTGATTGGTTGGGTTTTATGGAATATCAACCTTTGTTGGTTATTTAACGCCGAATTCATTTTTATGAAAATAGTTCTATTTCAAACAATTCAATTTAGGATAAGTACACAGTTTAAATGTATGTACAGTTTAATTGTGAAACACATTTCTATTTCAAGCTATTCACTTTCGTCAAGCAGTTCTAATTCAGCTCATTCAGTTTAGTATTAGTACACATTTTGTTTATATACAGCTAAATGTCAAAACAGTTCTATATTAAACAAATCAGTTTAGTGTAAGTACAGTTTCAATGTCAAAAACAGTTCCCTTTCAAATAATTCAGTTTAGCATAAGCACGTAATTTAAATGTAAGTACGGTTTTATTGTCAAGAATATTTCTACTTCAAGCTATTCGGTTTAGTCAAACAATTCCGTTTAGCATAAGTATGCCGTTAGTTCTTTTTAACCCATAGATAGGGCCCTACCAGGTGCTACCACGCCGGGCCAGAGTGGACTTGGGAGCAATGGCATTGAAGGGGTACTCCGTATTCCCCAAAGCCCCATCATTACTAGAACCTTGTCATCAGATTGTTTAGTGTCATATCAGGACACTCATTGGGGGGGGGGTCCTACCTCTCTTCAGAGGTGCAGTCGGTGTATTCTACAGCCCTAGCCGACTGGGCAAGAAGATTTGGTTTTGAATAACTTATAATGGTTGATATACAGTAAAACACAACCACCAAATGTATTTTCGTATTTTTCGATTCAATAGATATGTATTCAAACACACTCAATCTGTGTCACTGACTTAAGTCCCATTCTCCTTGTTGTCGACAGTATCGTCGATTGAAGTTCAAAAGTTAAAAGAATGAAATTAGATAAAGAAATTTTCACTTTTTCTTTTTTAAAACTTGTTCCTGTCATTATTATGTTTCTCTTTTGAGAGTTTTTCATACCATTGTTTGTAAATGGTTTTTTTACTGGAGTCTCTGTGACAGCAAGTCTCTTTAAGTCTCCAGGACTTTTCTCGGTATTCTGTCCGATCTCAACAATGCTGTAGTTCGAACTGTCTCCATCCGTTCTCTTTTTTCCAAGTCCACCAGCTCCTGTAGCAGTCTTTTGGTGACTGTGCCGACTACACTATTTACAAATGGCATCACTGTCACATTCAAGGTCTATAGTTTTTTCAGTTATTTTGCAAGGTCTAAGTACTTGTCTTTCTTTGCACTTTCTTTTAGTTTTACCTAGTGGCCAACCGGCTGTTATCATTATTATTAATATTTTTTTACTCTTTTGGGAGTTATTTTTACACCAGTGTTAGCTGATGGTTTCACACTGGAATCTGATTGACAGTAAGTCTCCTCAGGTCTCTAAAACTTTTTGGGGGTATTCTGACCAATCTTAGCAATGCTAAACTCTGGATGGTCTCGATTCGACCTCCAATTTCCAACCCTTCCAAACCTCTTTCCAAGACTTTGGAAATCATTCCCAAAATGCATATTCCATTTGGTGGCACTGGTACCTGCACGTTCCACAGCTTCATTAATTCTTTAGCAAAGTCTAAGTATTTTTCTCTCCTATCCCTTTTTTTGACTTTTATTTCGTAGTCTGCTGGGACGGTAAAATCCATTAGACTGCAAGTTTTCTCTTTTAATGCGGGATTAGGTGATCCGTCTGTATATCAAAATCCCCGAGAATTTTATGCGTCTCATCATCTAGCACAGATTCTGGTTTGTGCAAGTACCATTTTGTAGTATGGTCAAATGTCAATCTCTTGTATAATTCCCAGTGGATAACCTTCCTTAGTCAGTCGTGTCTACTCTTATATTCTTTTTACGCTTGTTTCCTACATTCTCTCATTATGTAATTAATGGTTTCGTTTACCACTACATAATCTGCAGTGTATATTATTTTGAATATAATCAATTTTGCCTATTAAAAGAGATTCCTTTTCCATCTTAATGTTTCCTTTCCGTAGCCATGCCCATGTCTTCTCGTATGAGATTTCGCTGGTTAATCGCTTGAAATAACCACACATTTTTTTACTCCATATTTCTTTCGCTTTGTTATTGCTGTTTTATTTGTCCTTATATTGTCAATGCTGTTACTGGCCGCTATAATCATTTTTTTTTTGTAATCGGTCAATAGTCGGTACATTTAGAGAAATAATAACCCTTTTTGTACTCAATTCAAAACATAGATTTTTCCGACTTTTTTTGCTCTCTTTGAGGATGTACTGTATAATGTACAGTAAATTACCTTTTCCTTTAGTTCTCTTGTGGCGTCAATACTGTTCGTGAAACAGTCCGTAGAATATTTGCGAGTAATAGATATTTTCCCTAATCTGTTCGGTTAGGATTTTCCACATCCGAGGTAGACATGTTATTGGCTTACAGTTCCCCTTAGGGGTCTTTCAGGATCAAAGTGGTCTTCCTCTTAGTAATCTATTCGCTTATATTTGTTACTTCTCTGCATATACTTAATTGATGTGCCAGTCTGTTGTTGATTCATATATACTATTTACCAACCCCTCCGCTCGGGCAGGATATAACACAAGGTCTATTTTTAAGCGGAGTTTAACAGGTTTGAATTCAGAGTTTCCCTTCTCCTAGACTAGTTGCATCACCAAGGCTGAAGAACCTAGTCTGTCCTACTATTTACCCATAGCTGGAGGGAGAATAATTGGATTCATACCTTTCCCAAGGGTATTAGTGCTATGTGAAATGCAATCAGTCTCGTATAGGATTTGAACTCGTGTCGCTGTGTCCATTTCCTACGACCATAACGACTACACCACTTCATTTATTTTTTAATTCGGTGCTATTTTGAGTGTTACCCGGAGTGATTCCAGGAGAGCCCACCTTGGGCCTCCTTCGTACTCGTAATTATTCCTTTCTTGTTATTTATCTATTTGAACTTTCAGTTATTTTCTTTTTGTTCCTATCATTTATTCAAAAATTGTTTTGCTTCCTTTGCGTATGGTTCTTGTTTTGTCCTGGTGCATTTTCAAACTACTTGCTGTTAGAATTTTCTATCAATATATTGGAATGTTCTGTTTTGATTGTATTGCCTGAACCTGTACTGGTATCTTTTAAATCTCCCTTCTTTCGCCAATATCTTTTGGTTTATCTCTTCAAGTCGCATTATCAGACTTGTGCTGTTTTATTTTAGTCTTTTCATCCCAACATATCCCTACGTTTTATTTCTTCTTGAGCGCTTTCACCTGTTATTGCAATTTCTTCACCTGTCTCTCGAGCCAAAATTCCCATCCAGGTTTTCTATTCCTGTTCGAACCCATTTAGGGGAATACCGATTTTATTATAGATTTCGATGCTGCATAAATTAGCTTGTCTAGTTCAGTGATGTTGCTTTTTGGGGTATTTAGTGATAATTTAATAACCTTTTTTATTTTCTACCTTCTATCTCTTTGGTCTTGATTCCTGGGGGATGCTAATGTAGTCTTCTTTTCAGTTATGTTTTTTTTATAGACTCTACATTTATTTTGTCTTCTTGCATAAACTTTTTTTGTTGTCCGTGGCGTTTCAGTTTTCAATATTTTGCATTCTAAGTCGCTTTTAGAGCCCATGCATTTCTGTAGTTAGTATTTTGATTGGGGTTCATATTCTTCACTATTTCTTCGTACACATATTTCTAGTATCTGAAAGTCAGAAAACCAATCTTTCTTTAATATCATTCTAGCATAGTTAGAAAGTTTTGGGCTTGTATTAAATCAAACGGATTCTACCCAAAGTTATATTATTCGTTTTCTATATATAATTCGTTTTCTATGTAAATGATTGCTTTTAAGATTACGTTTTTTTGTTTTCTCTAGTCCATTGTACTGTTGATGTGTCTTGGTTGGGTTGTCGCTTTGGTTGATTCTTGTGTACTTAAAATAAGGACTGCCAACGTTCGTAAGATTTATCATAATTATTATAATTATCATTATTGCCCTTTTTAAACCAGTGTGTAGATGTTGTATATTGACCTGCGACCCGGCCAAACATGCCATTCCAAAGTGATGCACCGGAAGGAAGTGACACATTCCAATGGCCAGTAATCGAAAGAAATCGCGTAGGCGGATTTGGCTGACGAAATAGGACAAGGTAAAAGCCCATGATACACTCATCATATTTACCCAACCCCTCCGCTCGGGCAGCATATGACACAAGGTCAATTTTTTAAGCGTAGTTTAACAGGTTTGAATTCAGAGTTTTCCTTCTCCTAGACTAGTTACCTCACCAAGGTTGAAGAACCTAGTCTGCCCTACTATTTACCCATAGCTGGAGGGAGAATAATTGGATTCATAGACTGATGCACCGGAAGAGAGTGACCTCTGAACTGCATGACAGTTATTTCCGCTTGATGACGATCAAACATGCCATTCCAAAGATTGAGTGGGTGATTGAGTTGGCGATTGAACTATTATATAACTCGGTGGAGACTGCAAGTCAGGGAGTTGGAGATCAGATGAGTTGGAGATCAGACGAGTTGGGGTTAAGGTGTAGTAAGGAAAACCACCATCCAGCAGAAAGGGCCCTCGGGACCCCCGATGGAGTTTGGGGACCAGACCAGTTGGTGACAAGATGCAGTAGAGAAAGCCAGCAGAGTGGGTCCCCGGGCCTCCGGTTGAGTATCAGGAGAATGAGAAAGACACAACGCTGATGGCCATAAGAGTGGGGGTCAATATATTGCAGTTCTTTTCGGTCTCCAACTCCTCACACGGAAACGTTACAAATAAAGTGAGAGGTATATTTTTTAAAGAAGTCTTCCCTCGTCTTTATTATCGTGTCGTTATGATTCTTTCTGCATGAATCTGCATATGAGTATATAACATAGAGGTGGTCTTTTTCTGGAGTCTGAGTGACAGCAAGTTTCTTTAGGTTTCCAGGACTCTCTTGATAATTCTGTCCGATTTGAATAATGCTGTAATTTGAATTGTCTCGATTCTTTCTCTGATTCCCAAAGTTCTCCAGTCTTATTTCCTCGTCTTTGAAGACCTATTCCAAGTGCACCATCTATAATTGTTATCACAGCCACCCTCAGGTTGCAGATTTTTTGTGTTTTCTGTATCATTATTATTATTATTTTACTCCTTTGTACGTTTTTTTCACGCCAATGTTAGCTGATTGTTTTTTCCCTGTAATTTGAGTGACAACAAGTCTTTTCAAGTCTCCCGGACTCTCCTCAGTATTCTGGTTGATCCTAATGCTATAGTCTGGATGGTCTCCATTCCTCTTATTTTCAAGTTTTCCAGTCCCTTTATCAAGCCTTTTGGGATTGTTTCAAGCGCAGCAGTTATAATTGTATCATGGTCACCTTCATGATCCATAGTTGCTTTTTTTTTAGTTTTCTTACAAGGTCTAGGTACTTATTTCTTTTTTCGCTTTCTTTTAATCTTACGTTGAAATCCGCCGGTGCAGCAAAGTCCACTATTCGACAGATTCTCTTTTTTTGTTGACTATTTTTATCATTTTTATTATTATAATTTCTGGATTAGCAGGAGGAATAATGTTCGCTCTTCTTGACTCAATTCTATTAAACCATTTATAGAGCTTAGAGAGTTTACATTACTGTAGTTTTTGACAATCATTTTGAACAGTAAACGAATATATTATTAGTAGGAATATCAATTTATTAATAAAGTGTTTTATCATATTGCCTTTGTGAACTCTTCATATCAAGTTATAATTGCAATTTATGAGTAAATTTCAAAATTTCCGTGTGTAAACATGCCATTCTGAGTTGAAATATCTATGTTTTATAATCCAATATATTAATTAAGTTAACAATCATTTTAAGCTGGTAAATATTGCATAAGGAGTTGCATTAGCAATGTTTTAAGAGCTGAAGGTTTAAGAAAGTTCACAATCATTTTACGCATTCTAACATTTCAGAATGAATTACAACATTGATACTTTTAGTGTCAAGGTTGATGTAGTTGGAAATCTTTTTAAATCTTCTTAACCGAAATTGGTAGGGAGACTCCTTGTGTCCTTGTAACTAGCGTTCTGGACTGCAGCATCGTTGTGAGTTCGAAATCCTGTCGCGGTATTACGTTCATTTTCGGACTAATACCCTAAAAAAAGTATAAACTGATCCGCCAGCAATAGATCAAACAGTACAACCACTGTTCTTCTTAAAGGATGGCTTTGGCATTGAATAAACCAAAAAGGATGATGTGTCTTTAAGCAAAGAAAATGAACTAAAACAAATAGATATTCCTAGATATAAAATAGACAATAACATGTACCATTTTTGATCAGATTGGATCAGGATGATCAATTGATAAGATCAATTTATTTTAATGGCAAGTAAACCCATCGATATTTATTTTATAACGACCTTAGGAAGTCGCGTCTCTTTTACGTTCATATTTACTCTTTTAATTGTTTCGTAACAGTAGTTGATCTGATCAAATACAAAAAAATTTGAAAAAGATCAATTTAACTCTGAGATGGAACTTAACAGGCATTTCCCCTCCGGGTCAGTGTGGAAACTAATGGGGAAACTGGCGACAAAGTAGTGATTCGACAAACCCAAGGTACAATTTAGTATCATGCCCAGAATATCCTTTTTTGGCTGAAGATATAGAATAATTATCTGTAGAGGGATAATCTTTCTGAAGATTATTTTGGATATGCCACTTAGGTATCTGATGTGGAGGCTGTCACCGTGGAGTATTGAGAAATGTGGGACCCCATTCATTGCTAATAGAGAAGAGAGGTAATACTTTTAGCGATTGTTTTCGATATGCCAGTTAAGAATCTGATGGTGAGGCTGTAACCGTGGAGTATTGGGGAATGTTGAACCCCGTCCATTGCTAATATAGAAGAGAGGTAACATTTTAACGATGGTTTTTATTATGTCACTTAGTAATCTGATTTTGAGGCTGTCACCTTGGAGTACTGGGGGAAGTGGAACCCCTTCATTGCTACTACAGAAGAGAGGTAACCATTTTAACGATCGTTTTGAATATGCCACTTAACAATCTGATGCTAAGGCTGTTGCCTTGGAGTATTGGAGAATGTAGAACCCTCTTCATTGTTAATAAAAGAGAGGTAAACTATCTAACGATTGTTTTGGATATGCCACTTAACAATCTGATGGTGAGGCTGTGGCCGGGGAGTACTGGAGAATGAGGACCCCGTTAAGTGCTTATATAGAAGAAAGTCAACCATTTCAAAGAGTGTTTTGGATATGCCACTTAACAATCTGATGGTGACGCTGTCGCCGGGGAGTATTGCGGAATGTGGAACACAAATTGTTGCTATTACAGAAGAGAGGTAACCTTTTATAACGATTGTTTTGGATATGCCTCTTAACAATTTGATGGTGACGCTGTCGCCTTGGAGTATTGCGGAATGTGCAACCCCAATCGTTGCTAATGCAGAAGAGAGGTAACCTTTTATAACGATTGTTTTGGATATGCCACTTAACAATTTGATGGTGACGGTGTCGCCGGGGAGTATTGCGGAATGTGGAACCCCAATCGTTGCTAATATCGAAGGGAGGTAAACTACTGATTGATTTGGATAGTCTATTTAACCATCTGGTAGTGAGGCTGTCACCATACAGTATTTGGTAATGTGGTACCGAGTTCGTTGCTAATAGTGAAGAGAGGTAACCATCTTTACGATTGTTTTGGATTCTACTTAAATATCAGATGATGAGGCTGTTGCCTTGGAGTATTGGGGGATGTGGAACCCACTTCATAGCTAATACAGAAGAGAGATATCTATTTTAACGATTTTTTTTTTTTTTGATATGACACTTAACAATCTGATGGCGAGGATGTTGCCATTGGGTATTCGGGAATGTAGACCCCATTCGGTACTAATACAGAAGAGAAGTAAGCTTTTTAAGAATAGTTTTTGATATGCCACTTAACAAACTGATATTGAGGCTGTCGCTTGGTGTATTGGGGAATGTGGACCTCCTCCACTTACAATACAGAAGAGAGGTAACAATTCTATAGAGTGTTTTGGATATGCTACATAAAAAGCTGCTGGAGAGTCAGTCGCCTTGGAGTATTGTGGAATGAGGAACCCGATTCGTTTCTAATAGAGAAGAGAGGCAACCATTTCATCGATTGTTTTGGATATACCACATAACAATCTGATGGTGAGGCAGTCTTGTTGGAGTATTGGGGAATGTGGAAACACGTTCATTGGTAATACTGAAGAAAGGTAACATATTTGTCGATTGTTTTGGATATGCTACTAAACAATCTAATGGGGAGGCTGTCTTAAAGTATTGTGGAATGTGGAACCAAGTTCAGTGCTAATACGGAAGAGAGGTAACAATTTTCACGATTTTTTTGGATATGCCACTTAGCAATCTGATGCTGACCCTGTCGCCTTGGAGTATTAGGGGATGTGGAACACCGTTCATTGCTAATACAGAAGAGATGTAACCTTTTTAACGATTGTTTTGGATTTGCCACTTAACAATCTTATGGTGAAGCTGTGGCCTTGGAGTATTGGGGAATGTGGAAACCCATTCCTTGATAATACAGAAGAGAGGTAATCATTCTAACGATTGTTTTGGTTGGTTGGTTTCTTTGTTTAATAGCATATCAAATCTTTTTAGGTTATTTAATGCCAAAGCCATTCTCCTAGAAGAACAGTAGAGGTACAATTTAACCCATAGCTGGGGATTGTTTTGAATATGCCACTTAAAAATCTGATGGCGTGGCTGTCTTGGAGAATTGGGGAATGTGGAACCCCGTTTATTGCTATTACAGGAGAGAGGTAACCATTTTAACGGTTGTTTTGGATATGCCACTTAACAATCTGATGGTGACGCTAACGCCATGGAGTATTGGGGTATGTAGAAACCATTTCATTGATAATGCAGGAAAGAGGTAACCTATTAAACGATCGTTTTGAATATTCCAGTCAACAATCTGATGGTGAGGATGTAGCCATGGAGTAATGGTGAATGTGGAACCCGTTCATTGCTATTAAATGAGAGAGTTAACCATTTACCGATTGTTTTAGATATGCCCCCGAAATATCTGATGGTGAGATTGTGGGTTTGGAGTATTGGGGAATGGGGAACCCAATTCACTGCTAATGCAAAAGAGAGGTAACATTTTTAACGATTGTTTTGAATATGCTTCTTAAAAATCTGATGCTGAGGCTGTCGCCTTGGAGTATTCGGGATGGTGGAACACACTTTATTGACAATACAGAAGAGAGGTAACCTATTTAATGATTTTTTTGGATATTCCACTTGACCATCTGATGGTGAGGCTGTCGCCATGGTAAATTCGAAAATATGGAACCCCGTTCATTGCTAATAAAGAAGAGATTTAAGCATTTTAATGATTGTTTTGGATATACCACTTAACAATCTGATATGGAGACTGTCGCCTAGTAGAATTTGAAAATGTGGAACCCTGTTCATTCCTAATACAGAAAAGAGGTAACCTTTTTAACGATTGTTTTGGATATGCCACTTAACAATCTAATGGTGAGGCTGTCGTCTTGGAGTATTGAGGAATGTGGGAGACCCTTCATTGATAATAAAGATGAGAGGTAAACAATTTAACGATTGTTTTGCTTATGCCACTTAAAAATCAGATGATGAGGATGTTGCCAGTGAGTACTGGTAAATGTGGAACCCCATTCGTTGCTTATACAGAAGAGAGGTAAGGTTTCAATGATTGTTTTGGATATACCAATTAACAATCTGATGGTGAGGCTGTCCCCTTGGAGTATTGGGGAATGTGTAATCCCGTTCATTGGTAATAAAGAGGCGAGTTAAAGATTTGTTAAAATCTTTAACTCGCCTTTTGGTAATAAAATGAACGGGGTTACACATTCCCCAATACTCCAAGAGGGCAGCCTCACCATCAGATTGTTAATTGGTATATCCAAAACTATCATTGAAACCTTACCTCTCATCAGATTGTTAAGTGGCATATAAAAAATAATCGTTAGATTATTTTTAATATGCCACTTAACAATCTGATGGTGAGGAATTTGCCATTGTGTATTTAGGAATGTGGAACTCTATTTGTTGCTAATACCAAAGAGAGGTAACATTTTTAACGATTGTTTTGTATATACCACTAAACAATCTGAAAATGAGATGTTGCTTTGGAGTATTGGGGAATGTGGAACCCCCTCCATTGCTCATATAGAAGAGAATTAACCATTTTAACGATTCTTTTGGATATATCATTTAACAATCTGATGGTGAGGCCGTCTCTTTTGTGTATGGGAGAATGTGGTACCCCATTCGTTTTTAATACAGAAGAGAGGTAACCTTTTACGGATTGTTGTTGAAACGCTACGTAAAAATCTGATGGTGAGGCTGCCGCCTTGGAGTATTGGGTATGCGGCCACCTGTTAATTGCTAATCCAGAAGAGCGGTAACCATTTTCTCGATTGTTTTGGATATGCCACGGGACAATGTGATGGTGATGCTGTCGACGCGGAATATTGGGAAATGTGGAACGCACATCCTTGCTAATAGAGTAGAGAGGTAACATTTGTAACGATTGTTTTGCATATGCCACTTAGCAATCTGATGGTGAGGCTTACGCTTTGGAGTAGTGGGGAATGTGGAACCCCCTTCATTGCTAAAACAGTAGAGATGTAACCATTTTAACGATAGTTTTTGATATGCCACTAAAGAATCTGATGCTGAGGCTGTCATCGTGGAGTATTGGGGAATGTGGAATACCCTTCATTGCTAATACAGAGGAGAGTTACACTTTTTAACGATTTTTTTGGATATGCTATTTAAAAATCTGATGGGGTGCAGCCGCCTTGGAGTATTGGGAAATATGGAACTCCCTTCATTTCAAACACAGAAGAAAGGTAGACTTTTTAATGGTTGTTTTAGATATGCCACTTAACAATCTGATGGTGAGGCAGTTAATATAGGAGTATTGGGGAATGTGGAACACCCTTCATTTCTAAAACAGAAGAGAGGTAACCTTTGAAACGTTTTGTTCGTTTATGCCATTTAAAAATATGATGGTGAGGCAGTCGTCTTGGAGTATTGGCGAATTTAGAACCCCGTGCATTGCTAAGATAGAAGAGAGGTAACCGTTTGACGAGTGTTTTAGATATTCCCCTCAACAATCTGATGGTGAGGCTGTCGCCGTGGTGAATTGTGGATGTGGAACCCCTTTATGTGCTAATACAGAATAGATACAAACATCTTAACGATTATTTTGGATATGCCACTTAAATACCTGATGGTAATGTTGTAATCTAGGAGTATTGAGGAATGTGGAACACCCTCATTTGCTAATACAGAAGAGAGGTAATTATTTTTACGATTGTTTGGGATATGATACTTAAGAATCTGATGGTGAGGCTTTTGCCATGGAGAATTGGGTTCGGTGGAAACCTGTTCATTGCTAAATCAGAATAGAGGAAACCATTTTAAGGATTATTTTTGATATTCCACTGAACAATCTGGTGGTGAGGCTGTAACCATGGAATATTGGGGAATATGGAACTCCGTTCATTGCTAATAAGGAAGAGAAGTAACAATTATAACGATCGTTTTGGATATGCAACATAACAATCTGAGGGTAAGCCTGTCGCCTTGGATTATTGGGGAATGTGGGACATCATTAATTGCTAATACAGAAGAGCGGTAACCTTTTTAACGATTGTTTTGGATATGCAACTTAAACATCTGATGGTGAGGCTGTCGCCTCGGTGTATTGGGGAATGTGGGACACCATGAATTGCTAATAGAGAAGAGAGGTAACCCTAAAAACAGCTTAAAAAACTGATGGTGAGGAATTCGTCTAAGTATTGGGGAATTTATCACCATCTTTATTGCTAATACAGAAGTGGGGAAACATATTTAACGAATGTTTTGTATATGCAACTTAACAATCTGATGGTGAGGCTGTCGCCTGAGTGTTGCGGAATATGGAACCCCGTTCATTCCACATACAGAAGAGAGTTAACCTTTTTAATGATTGTTATGCATATGCCACAGAACAATCTGATGTTGAGGCAGTAACCATGGAATAATGGGGAATGTGGAACCCCGTTTACAGCTAATACTGAAGAGAGGTAAACATTTCAATGATTCTTTTGTATATGCCACTTAACAATCTGATGGTGAGTGTGTCGCCTTGGAGTATTGGGGAAGGTGGAACCCCGTTCATTGCTAATACAAAAGAGAGGTATCGATTTTAACGATTGTTTTGGATATGCCTCTGGGTGTTCCACATTTCCCAATACTCAATCTAGTGGTGAGCCTTGGATTAGTGGGAAATGTGGGACATAATTAATTAAGAATAAAAAGAGAGGTAAATATTCTAACGATTATTTTAGATACGCCCCTTAACAATCTGATGGTGAGCCTGTCACCTTGGAGTAGTTGGGAATGCGGGACATATTTAATTGCTACTGCAGAAGAGAGGTAACCTTTTTTACGAATGTTTCGGATCTGCCATTTAGCACACCAATGGTGAGGCTATTGGGGAAAGTGGGACATCATTGATTGCGAACAAAGGAGAGGGGTAACTTTTTAAAGGATTGCTTTGGATATGCCACTTAACAATCTGATGTTGAGGCTATCGGCTTGGAGTATCGAGGATTGTGGAACACGATTAATTGCTAATACAGATTAGGTAAACATTTTAACGATTAAAGAAATCGCCTTGGATTATTGGGGAATGTGGGACACAATTAATTACTAATAGAGAACAGAGGTAACCACTTTAACGATTGCTTTGGATATGCCACTTAACAATCCGATGGTGAGGATTTAGGCTTGGGGTTTAGTGGATTGTTGGACACCATTAATTGCTAATAGAAAAGAGAGGTAACTTTTTTAAAGATTGGTTTGGTTATGCCACTTGAAAATCTGATTGTGAGGCTGTTGGCCTGGAGTGTTGGGGAATATGGGACATCATTAATTGCTAATACAGGAGACAGGTACCTTTTTAAACTATTGTTTTGGATATGCCACTCAACAAACTGATGGTGACGTTGTCGGCTCAGAGTATTGGGGTATGTGGACTCCCGTTCTCTGCTACTAGAGAAGAGAGGTAACCGTTTAAACGATTGTTTTGGATATGCCACTTAATATTCTGATGGTGAGGCTGTCACCATGAAATATTGGGGAATGTGGGACACCATTAATTACTAATACAGAAGATAGGTAACCTGTTTAACAATTGTTTTGTATATGCCACTTAACAAACTGATGATGAGGCTGTCGCATAAGTATTGGGGAATGTAGAACCCTGTTCATTGCTAATAAAGAAGAGAGGTAACCTTTTCAACAATTTTTTTGGATATGCCACTTAAAAATCCGATGGTTAGGAGTCGCCTTTAAGTATTGGGGTATATCAGACACCATTAATCGCTAATACAGAAGAGAGGTAACATTTTGAACGATTGTTTTGGATCAGCCACTGAGGAAAAAGATGATAAGGGTGTACCCTTGGAGTATTGGGGTATGTCGAACATCATTAAATTCTAATACAGAAGAGAGGAAAACATTTTAACGATCGTTTTGGATATGCCACTTAACAATCTGATGTTGGAGGTGTAACCTGGAGTATTGGGGAAAGTGGGACATCATTAATTTCTAATAGAGATGAGAGGTAACGTTTTTAACGATTGTTTTGGATATGCCACTTAACAATCTGATGGTGGAGGTGTAACCTGGAGTATTGGGGAAAGTGGGACATCATTAATTTCTAATAGTGATGAGAGGTAACGTTTTTAACGATTGTTTTGGATGCATATCAGTTTCCTAAGTGGCATCACTTTCCTAAGCATCAGTTTCCTAAGTGGCATCACTTAGGAAACTGATGTTGGAGCTGTCGCCTTGGAGTATTGGCGACTGTGGAACTCCGTTCATTGCTAATAAAGAAGAGAGTTAACGATTTTAACGATTATTTTGGATAATCTGATGGTTGGGAAATATGGGACATCATTAATTGCTCAAGAAGAAGTGAGGTAACCTTTCCAACGGTTGTTTTTATATGCCACTAAATAATCTGATGGTAAGCGTGTCGCCTTGGAGTACTGGGGAATTTGGGAAAGCATTAATCGCTAATAATTAAGAGAAGTAACCATTTTAACGATTGTTTTGGATATTCCACATAACAAATCTGATGCTGAGGCTGTCGCCTTGGTGTATTTGGGATAGTGGGACACAATTGCTAATACAGACGAAAGGTTACATTTTAACGATTGCTTTGGATATGAAACTTAAAAATCTGAGGGTAAAGCTGTCACCTTGAAGTATTTGGGAATGTGGGAAATCCTTAATTGCTAATAGAGAAGAGAGGTAACATTTTAACGATTGTTTTGCATATGCTACTTAACAATGTGATGGTGAAGCTGTCGCCTTGGAGTATTAGGGATTGTGGGACACCATTAATTGCTAATAAAGAAGCGAGGTAACATATTCAACGATTTTTTTATATGTGCCACTTAACACTCTGATGGTGAGCCTGTCGCCTTGGATTATTGGGGAATGTGGGCACAATTAATTGCTAATAAAGAAGAGAGGTAACCTGTTTAACGATTGTTTTGGATATGCCACTTAACAATATAATGATGAGTCTGTCGTCTTGGAGTATTGGGGAATGTGGGAGACCCTTCATTGATAATAAAAAAGAGAGGTAAGCTATTTAACGATTGTTTTGTTTATGCCATTTAAAAATCTGATGATGAGGATGTTGCCAGTGAGCACTGGTGAATGTGGAACCCCATTCTTTGCTAATACAGAAGAGAGGTAAGCTTTTTTATGATTGTTTTGGATATACCAATTAACAATCTGATGGTGGGGCTGTCCCCTTGGAGTATTGGGAAATGTCCAACCCCGTTCATTGGTAATAAAGTGGCGAGTTAAAGATTTTAACAATTATTTTGGATATGTCACTTAACAATCTGATGGTGAGGAATTTGCCATTGTGTATTTAGGAATGTGGAACTCTATTTGTTGCTAATACAGAAGAGAGGTAACATTTTTAACGATTGTTTTATATATACCACGAAACAATCTGATGATGAGGTGTTGCTTTGGAGTATTGGGGAATGTGGAACCCCCTCCATAGAAGAGAATATTCCATTTTAATGATTCTTTTGGATATATCATTTAACAATCTGATGGTGAGGCTGTCTCTTTTGAGTATGGGAGAATGTGGTACGCCATTCGTTTTTAATACAGAAGAGAGGAAACCATTTACGGATTGTTGTTGAAACGCTACGTAAAAATCTGATGGTGAGGCTGCCGCCTTGGAGTATTGGGTATGCGGCCACCTGTTAATTGCTAATCCAGAAGAGCGGTAACCATTTTCTCGATTGTTTGGGATATGCCACGGGACAATGTGATGGTGATGCTGTCGACGTGGAATATTGGGGAATGTGGAACGCACATCCTTGCTAATAGAGTAGAGAGGTAACATTTGTAACGATTGTTTTGCATATGCCACTTAGCAATCTGATGGTGAGGCTTACGCTTTGGAGTAGTGGGGAATGTGGAACCCCCTTCATTGCTAAAACAGTAGAGATGTAACCATTTTAACGATAGTTTTTGATATGCCACTAAAGAATCTGATCCTGAGGCTGTCATCGTGGAGTATTGGGGAATGATGAATACCCTTCATTGCTAATACAGAGGAGAGTTACACTTTTTAACGATTTTTTTGAATATGCTATTTAAAAATCTGATGGTGCTGCAGCCGCCTTGGATTATTGGGAAATATGGAACTCCCTTCATTTCAAACACAGAAGAAAGGTAGACTTTTCAATGGTTGTTTTAGATATGCCACTTAATAATCTGATGGTGAGGCAGTTTATATAGGAGTATTGGGGAATGTGGAACACCCTTCATTTCTAAAACAGAAGAGAGGTAACCTTTGAAACGTTTTGTTCGTTTATGCCATTTAAAAATCTGATGGTGAGGCAGTCGTCTTGGAGTATTGGAGAATTTAGAACCCCGTGCATTGCTAAGATAGAAGAGAGGTAACCGTTTGACGAGTGTTTTAGATATTCCACATAACAAATCTGATGCTGAGGCTGTCACCTTGGTGTATTTGGGATAGTGGGACACAATTGCTAATACAGAAGAAAGGTTACATTTTAACGATTGCTTTGGATATGAAACTTAACAATCTGAGGGTGAGGCTGTCGCCTTGAAGTATTTGGGAATGTGGGAAATCCTTAATTGCTAATAGAGAAGAGAAGTAACATTTTAACGATTGTTTTGCATATGCCACTTAACAATGTGATGGTGAAGCTGTCGCCTTGGAGTATTAGGGATTGTGGGACACCATTAATTGCTATTAAAGAAGCGAGGTAACATATTCAACGATTTTTGTATATGTGCCACTTAACACTCTGATGGTGAGCCTGTCGCCTTGGATTATTGGGGAATGTGGGCACAATTAATTGCTAATAAAGAAGAGAGGTAACCTGTTTAACGATTGTTTTGGATATGCCACTTAACAATCTGATGGTGAGCCTGTCGTCTTGGAGTATTGGGGAATGTGGGAGACCCTTCATTGATAATAAAAAAGAGAGGTAAGCTATTTAACGATTGTTTTGTTTATGCCATTTAAAAATCTGATGGTGGTGCAGCCGCCTTGGAGTATTGGGAAATATGGAACTTCCTTCATTTCAAACACAGAAGAAAGGTAGAGTTTTCAATGGTTGTTTTAGATATGCCACTTAACAATCTGATGGTGAGGCAGTTAATATAGGAGTATTGGGGAATGTGGAACACCCTTCATTTCTAAAACAGAAGAGAGGTAACCTTTAAAACGTTTTGTTCGTTTATGCCATTTAAAAATCTGATGGTGAGGCAGTCGTCTTGGAGTATTGGAGAATTTAGAACCCCAGGCATTGCTAAGATAGAAGAGAGGTAACCGTTTGACGAGTGTTTTAGATATTCCCCTCAACAATCTGATGGTGAGGCTGTCGCCTTGGAGAATTGTGGATGTGGAACCCCTTTATGTGCTAATACAGAATAGATACAAACATCTTAACGATTATTTTGGATAATCCACTTAAATACCTGATGGTAATGTTGTAATCTTGGAGTATTGAGGAATGTGGAACACCCTCCTTTGGAAATACAGAAGAGAGGTAATTATTTTTACGATTGTTTTGGATATGATACTTAAGAATCTGATGGTGAGGCTTTTGCCATGGAGAATTGGGTTCGGTGGAAACCTGTTCATTGCTAAATCAGGATAGAGGAAACCATTTTAAGAATTATTTTTGATATTCCACTGAACAATCTGGTGGTGAGGCTCTAACCTTGAATATTGGGGAATATGGAACTCCGTTCATTGCTAATAAGGAAGAGAAGTAACAATTATAACGATCGTTTTGGATATGCAACATAACAATCTGAGGGTAAGCCTGTCACCTTGGATTATTGGGGAATGTGGGACATCATTAATTGCTGATACAGAAGAGCGGTAACCTTTTTAACGATTGTTTTGGATATGCAACTTAAACATCTGATGGTGAGGCTGTCGCCTCGGTGTATTGGGGAATGTGGGACACCATTAATTGCTAATAGAGAAGAGAGGTAACCCTAAAAACAGTTTAAAAAACTGATGGTGAGGAATTCGTCTGAGTATTGGGGAATTTATCACCATCGTTTTTGCTAATACAGAAGTGGGGAAACATATTTAACGAATGTTTTGTATATGCAACTTAACAATCTGATGGTGAGGCTGTCGCCTGAGTGTTGGGGAATATGGAACCCCGTTCATTCCACATACAGAAGAGAGTTAACCTTTTTAATGATTGTTATGCATATGCCACAGAACAATCTGATGTTGAGGCAGTAACCATGGAATAATGGGGAATGTGGAACCCCGTTTACAGCTAATACTGAAGAGAGGTAAACATTTCAATGATTCTTTTGTATATGCCACTTAACAATCTGATGGTGAGTGTGTCGCCTTGGAGTATTGGGGAAGGTGGAACCCCGTTCATTGCTAATACAAAAGAGAGGTATCGATTTTAACGATTGTTTTGGATATGCCTCTGGGTGTTCCACATTTCCCAATACTCAATCTAGTGGTGAGCCTTGGATTAGTGGGAAATGTGGGACATAATTAATTAAGAATATAAAGAGAGGTAAGTATACTAACGATTATTTTAGAAATGCCCCTTAACAATCTGATGGTGAGGCTGTCACCTTGGAGTAGTTGGGAATGCGGGACATATTTAAATTGCTACCGCAGAAGAGAGGTAACCTTTTTAACGAATGTTTCGGATCTGCCATTTAGCACACCAATGGTGAGGCTATTGGGGAAAGTGGGACACCATTGATTCCGAACAAAGGAGAGGGGTAACTTTTTAAAGGATTGCTTTGGATATGCCACTTAACAATCTGATGTTGAGGCTATCGGCTTGGAGTATCGAGGATTGTGGAACACGATTAATTGCTAATACAGAAGAGGTAAACATTTTAACGATTAAAGAAATCGCCTTGGATTATTGGGGAATGTGGGACACCATTAATTACTAATAGAGAACAGAGGTAACCACTTTAACGATTGCTTTAGATATGCCACTTAACAATCCGATGGTGAGGATTTAGGCTTGGAGTTTAGTGGATTGTTGGACACCATTAATTGCTAATAGAAAAGAGAGGTAACTTTTTTAACGATTGGTTTGGTTATGCCACTTGAAAATCTGATTGTGAGGCTGTCGCCCTGGAGTATTGGGGAATATGGGACACCATTAATTGCTAATACAGGAGACAGGTAACTTTTTAAACTATTGTTTTGGATATGCCACTCAACAAACTGATGGTGACGTTGTCGGCTTAGAGTATTGGGGTATGTGGACTCCCGTTCTCTGCTACTAGAGAAGAGAGGTTACCTCTCTTCTCTAGTATCGTTTAAACGATTGTTTTGTATATGCCACTTAATATTCTGATGGTGAGGCTGTCACCATGAAATATTGGGGAATGTTGGACACCATTAATTACTAATACGGAGGAGAGGTAACCTGTTTAACAATTGTTTTGTATATGCCACCTAACAAACTGATGATGAGGCTGTCGGATAAATATTGGGGAATGTGGAACCCTGTTCATTGCTAATAAAGAAGAGAGGTAACCTTTTCAACAATTTTTTTGGATATGACACTTAAAAATCCGATGGTTAGGAGTCGCCTTTAAGTATTGGGGTATATCAGACACCATTAATCGCTAATACAGAAGAGAGGTAACATTTTGAACGATTGTTTTGGATCAGCCACTGAGGAAAAAGATGAAAGGGTGTACCCTTGGAATATTGGGGTATGTCGAACATCATTAATTTCTAATACAGAAGAGAGGAAAACATTTTAATGATTGTTTTGGATATGCCACTTAACAATCTGATGGTGGAGGTGTAACCTGGAGTATTGGGGAAAGTGGGACATCATTAATTTCTAATAGTGATGAGAGGTAACGTTTTTAACGATTGTTTTGGATATGCCACTTAGGAAACTGATGTTGGAGCTATCACCTTGGAGTATTATTTTTATATGCCACTAAATAATCTGATGGTGAGCGTGTCGCCTTGGAGTATTGGGGAATTTGGGAAAGCATTAATCGCTAATAATTAAGAGAAGTAACCATTTTAACGATTGTTTTGGATATTCCACATAACAAATCTGGTGCGGAGGCTGTCGCCTTGGTGTTTTTGGGATAGTGGGACACAATTAATTGCTAATACAGAAGAAAGGCTACATTTTAACGATTGCTTTGGATATGAAACTTAACAATCTGAGGGTAAAGCTGTCACCTTGAAGTATTTGGGAATGTGGGAAATCCTTAATTGCAAATAGAGAAGAGAGGTAACATTTTAACGATTGTTTTGCATATGCCACTTAACAATGTGATGGTGAAGCTGTCGCCTTGGAGTATTAGGGATTGTGGGACACCATTAATTGCTAATAAAGAAGCGAGGTAACATATTCAAACGATTTTTTTATATGTGCCACTTAACACTCTGATGGTGAGCCTGTCGCCTTGGATTATTGGGGAATGTGGGCACAATTAATTGCTAATAAAGAAGAGAGGTAACCTGTTTAACGATTGTTTTGGATATGCCACTTAACAATCTGATGGTGAGCCTGTCGTCTTGGAGTATTGGGGAATGTGGGAGACCCTTCATTGATAATAAAAAAGAGAGGTAAGCTATTTAACGATTGTTTTGTTTATGCCATTTAAAAATCTGATGATGAGGATGTTGCCAGTGAGTACTGGTGAATGTGGAACCCTATTCGTTGCTAATAAAGAAGAGAGGTAAGCTTTTTAATGATTGTTTTGGATATACCAATTAACAATCTGATGGTGAGGCTGTCCCCTTGGAGTATTGGGGAATGTGCAACCCCGTTCATTGGTAATAAAGTGGCGAGTTAAAGATTTTAACAATTATTTTGGATATGTCACTTAACAATCTGATGGTGAGGAATTTGCCATTGTGTATTTAGGAATGTGGAACTCTATTTGTTGCTAATACCAAAGAGAGGTAACATTTTTAACGATTGTTTTATATATACCACTAAACAATCTGATGATGAGGTGTTGCTTTGGAGTATTGGGGAATGTGGAACCCCCTCCATTGCTCATATAGAAGAGAATTAACCATTTTAACGATTCTTTTGGATATATCATTTAACAATCTGATGGTGAGACCGTCTCTTTTGAGTATGGGAGAATGTGGTACGCCATTCGTTTTTAATACAGAAGAGAGGAAAACATTTACAGATTGTTGTTGAAACGCTACGTAAAAATCTGATGGTGAGGCTGTCGCCTTGGAGTATTGGGTATGCAGCCACCTGTTAATTGCTAATTCAGAAGAGCGGTAACCATTTTCTCGATTGTTTTGGATATGCCACGGGACAATGTGATGGTGATGCTGTCGACGTGGTATATTGGGGAATGTGGAACGCACATCCTTGCTAATAGAGTAGAGAGGTAACATTTGTAACGATTGTTTTGCATATGCCACGTAGCAATCTGATGGTGAGGCTTACGCTTTGGAGTAGTGGGGAATGTGGAACCCCCTTCATTGCTAAAACAGTAGAGATGTAACCATTTTAACGATAGTTTTTGATATGCCACTAAAGAATCTGATGCTGAGGCTGTCATCGTGGAGTATTGGGGAATGTGGAATACCCTTTATTGCTAATACAGAGGAGAGTTACACTTTTTAACGATTTTTTTGGATATGCTATTTAAAAATCTGATGGTGGTGCAGCCGCCTTGGACTATTGGGAAATATGGAACTCCCTTCATTTCAAACACAGAAGAAAGGTAGACTTTTCAATAGTTGTTTTAGATATGCCACTTAATAATCTGATGGTGAGGCAGTTTATATAGGAGTATTGGGAAATGTGGAACACCCTTCATTTCTAAAACAGAAGAGAGGTAACCTTTGAAACGTTTTGTTCGTTTATGTCATTTAAAATCTGATGGTGAGGCAGTCGTCTTGGAGTATTGGAGAATTTAGAACCCCGTGCATTGCTAAGATAGAAGAGAGGTAACCGTTTGACGAGTGTTTTAGATATTCCCCTCAACAATCTGATGGTGAGGCTGTCGCCTTAGCGAATTGTGGATGTGGAACCCCTTTATGTGCTAATACAGAATAGATACAAACATCTTAACGATTATTTTGGATATGCCACTTAAATACCTGATGGTCATGTTGTAATCTAGGAGTATTGAGGAATGTGGAACACCCTCATTTGCTAATACAGATGAGAGGTAATTTTTTTTACGATTGTTTTGGATATGATACTTAACAATCTGGTGGTGAGGCTTTTGCCATGGAGAATTGGGTTCGGTGGAAACCTGTTCATTGCTAAATCAGAATAGAGGAAACCATTTTAAGGATTATTTTTGATATTCCACTGAACAATCTGGTGGTGAGGCTCTAACCATGGAATATTGGGGAATATGGAACTCCATTCGTTGCTAATAAGGAAGAGAAGTAACGATTATAACGATCGTTTTGGATATGCAACTTAACAATCTGATGGTGAGCCTGTCGCCTTTGATTATTGGAGAATGTGGGACATCATTAATTGCTAACACAGAAGAGAGGTAACCGTTTTAACGATTTTTTTGGATATTCCATTTGACAATCTGATGGTGAGGCTGTCGCCATGGTAAATTGGAAAATATGGAACCCCGTTCATTGCTAATAAAGAAGAGATTTAAGCATTTTAATGATAGTTTTCGATATGCCACTTAACAATCTGATAGTGAGGCTGTTACCTAAGAGAATTTGAAAATGTGGAACCCTGTTCATTCTTAATACAGAAGAGAGGTAACCTTTTTAACGATTATTTTGGATATGCCACTGATGGTGAGGCTGTCTTCATGGTGTATTGGGGAATGTGGGACACCATCATTTGCTAATAGAGGAGAGAGGTAACCTTAAAAACAGCTTTAAAAACTGATGGTGAGGAATTCGTCTGAGTATTGGGGAATGTGTAACCCACTTTATTGCTAATACAGAAGTGAGGAAACACATTTAACGAATGTTTTGTATATGCAACTTAACAATATGATAGTGAGGCAGTCGCCTGAGTGTTGGGGAATGTGGAACCCCGTTGATTCCACATACAGAAGAGAGTTAACCTTTTTAATGATTGTTATGTATATGCCACAGAACAATCTGATGTTGAGGCAGTTACCATGGAATATTGGGGAATGTGGAACCCCGTTCACAGCTAATACTGAAGAGAGGTAACGAATTTAACGATTGTTTTGGATGGCATATCCAAAACAATCGTTAAATTCGTTACCTTAACAATCTAATGGTGAGCCTTTCGCCTTGGATTAGTGGGAAATGTGGGACATAATTAATTGAGAATAAAGAAGAGAGGTAAACTTTCTAACGATTGTTTTGGATATGCCCGTTAACAATCTGATGGTGAGGCTGTCGTCTTGGAATATTGGGGAATGTGGGACACATTTAATTGATACTGCATGAGAAAGGTAACCTTTTTAACGATTGTTCCGGATCTGCCATTTAGCAAACCGATGGTGAGGCTATTGCCTTTGATTATTGGGAAAAGTGGGGCACCATCAATTGCTTTGGATATGCAACTTAACAATCTGATGGTGAGGCTATCGGCTTGGAGTATTATGGGACACGATTGATTGCTAATACAGAAGAGAAGTAAACTTATAACGACTGAAAAAATCGCCTTGGAGTTTTGGGGAATGTGGGACAATATTAATTGCTAATACAAAAGAGAGATAAAATTGTGAAAGATTGTTTTGGGGAATGTGGAACACCATTACTTGCTAATAGAAAGAGAGGTAACTTTTTTAACGATTGGTTTGGTTATGCCACTTGAAAATCTGATTGTGAGGCTGTCGGCTTAGAGTATTTGGGAAAGTGGACCCCCGTTTATTGCTACTACAGAAGAGAGGTAACCGTTTTAACGATTGTTTTGGATATGCCACCTAATAATCTGATGGTGAGGCTGTCACTATGTAATATTGGGGAATGTGGGGCACCATTAATTACTAATACAGAAGAGAGGTAACCTTTTTAACAATTGTTTTGTATGTATATACAAAACAATTGTTAACTAACTGATGATGGATTATTTGGGAATGTGGAACCCCGTTCATTGCTAATAAAGAAGAGAGGTAACCTTTTTAGCGATTGCTTTGTATATGCCACTTAACTTTCTGAAGGTGAGGCTGTGGCCTTGGTGTATTGGGGATTGTGGGACACCATTAATTGCTAATACAGAGAAGAGAGGTAAACTTTTCAACGATTGTTTTGGATATGCCACTTAAAAATCTGATGGTTAGGAGTCGCCTTTAAGTATTGGGGTATATCGGGCACCATTAATTGCTAATACATTTTGAGGTAACATTTTGAACGATTGTTTTGGATCAGCCACTGAGGAAAAAGATGATGTGGGTGTACCCTTGGAGTATTGGGATATGTCGAACCTCATTAATTTCTAATACAGAAGAGAGTAAAACGTTTAACGATTGTTTTGGATATGCCACTTAACAGTCTGATGGTGAGGGTGTAACCTTGGAGTACTGGGGAAAGTGGGACATCGTTAATTTGATGAGAGGTAACCTTTTTAACAAATGTTTTGGATATGCCACTTAGGAAACTGATGTTGGGTCTGTCACCTTTGAGTATTGGAGAATTTGGGACACCATTAATCGCTACAAAATAACATAGGTAAAACGTAAAATCGTTAAAACGGTGTTTTAATGATTGTTTGGGATATGCCACTTAACAATCTGATGGTTAAGGCTTCCGCCTTAGGTTCGGGTAATGTGGAACAATCTTCATGGAAAATACAAAAGTGAGGTAATCTTTTTAACGATTTTTATGGATATTCCAAAAAGCAATCTGATGTTGAGGCTCCTAATACAGAAGCCAGGTAACCATTTTAATGTTTCTTTTGTATATGCCAAGGTTTAACATTGGAGTATTGGGGATTGTGGGACACCATTAATGTCTAATACAGAAGAGAGATAACCTTTTTAACGTTTGCTTTTGATATGCCCCTAAACAATCTGATGGGGAAGCTGTTGCCTTGTAGTACTGGGGATTGTGGAACTCCGTTCATTCCTAATAAAGAAGCGAGGTAACGATTTTAATGATCATTTTGGATAATGCCAATTAATCTGATGGTGAGGCTGTCGACTTAAAGTGTAGGGGCATGTGGGACATCATTATTTGCTAATGAAGATGTTAGGTAACCTTTTAACGGTTGTTTTTGAAATGCCACTTAATAATCTGATGGTGAGGGGGTAGCCTTTAAGTACTGGGGAATATCGGACACCATTAATTGCTAACTCAGAAGAGATGTAACCTTTTGAACGATTGTTTTGAATGAACCACTGAGCATTTTGAATGTGAGGGTGAAACATTGGAGTAATGGGGAATGTGGGACATCATTTATTTCTAAGACAGATGAGAGGAAACCTTTTTAACGATTGTTTTGGATACGCCACTTAACAAGCTGATGGTGAGGCAGTAGCCTTGAAGTATTGGGGAATATCGGACACCCTTAATTGCTAATACAAAAGAGAGGTAACCATTTTAACGATTGTTTTGGATATGCTACTTAATAATCTGATGGTTAGAGTGTAACCTTGGAGTAGTGGGGAATGTGGGACATCATTAACTTTTAATAAAAGATTAAGGTGACGTTTTAACGATTGTTTTGGATATGCCACTTAAGTCTCTAAGGGTGAAGCTCTCGGCTTGGATTATTGGGGATTGTGGGACACCATTGATTGCTAATAGAGAAAATAGGTAACCTTTAAACGATTTTTTGTATATGCCACTTAATAATCTGATGGTAGGTCTTTCGGCTTTACGTATTGGGGAATATCGGATATCATTAAATGCTAATACAGAAAAGAGATAACCCTTTTAACGGTTGTTTTGTATATGCATCTAAATAATCTGATGGTGAGGCTGTCTCCTGTGTTTTGGGGAATGTGGAACTCTCTTCATTGCAAATACAGAAGAGAGGCAAACTTTTTAACGATTTTATTGGATATTCCAAAAAACTATCTGATGTTTAGGTTGTTGCCATGGAATATTGAGGAATGTGGAAACCCGTTCACTCCTAATACAGAGGTGAGGTAACCATTTGAATGATTCTTTTGTATATGCCACGTAACAATCTGATGGTGAGTCTGTAACCTTGGAGTATTGGGGAATGTGAGACATCATTATTGCTAATAGCGAAGAGAGGTAACCTTTTTAACGGTTATTTTGGATATACGAATCTGATGATGAGGGTGTCACCTTGGTGTATTGGGGAATATGGGGCACCATTCATTGCTAATGCAAAAGAGAGGCAAACATTTTAACGATTGTTTTGCATATCCCACTTAGCAAACTGATGGTGGGGCTGTTGCTTTAGAGTTGGGAATGTGGGACACAATTAATTGCTAATACAGAAGAGAGGTAACCTATTTATCGATTGCTTTGGATATGCCACATTTCAATCTGATGGTGACGCTTTCGCCCTGGAGTACTGGGGAATGTTGGAGACCAATAATTGCTAATACAGAAGAGATGTAACCATTTTAACAATTGTTTCGACATGCCACTAAAAAAATTGATAGTGACGCTGTCGCCTTTGAGTATTGGGAATTGAGGAGCCCTATTCATTGCTAATACAGAAGAGAGGTAATCCTTTTAAAGATTGCTTTGGATAGGCCACTTAACAATCTGATGGTAAGGCTGTCGCTTGAGTGTTGGTGAATGTGGAACCCAGTTCATTGCAAATACAAAAGAGAGGTAACGTTTTTAACGAGTTTTATGGAGATGCCACAAAAAAGCTGTTGTTGAGGCTGTTGTTAAGAATTATAACCCCGTTCACTTCTAATACAGAACAGAGGTATCAATTTTAATGACTCTTCTGTATATGCCACATAACAATCTGATGGTGAGTCTGTTACTCTGGAGTATTGGGGAATGTGGAACCCCGTTCATTGCTAATAAAGAAGAGAGGTAAACTTTTAACGATTGTTTTGGATATATCACTTAAAAACCTGATTGTGAGGCTTTCCTCTTAGGGTATTGGGGAATGTGGGACACTATTAATTGCTAATACAGAAGAGAGTTAACCTTTTTAACGATTGTTTAGAATATGCCACTTAACAATCTGATGGTGAAGATGTCGCCTTGGAGTATTGGTGATTGTTGTACTCCGTTCATTGCAAATAAAGAAGCGAAATAACGATTTTAGAGATTATTTATGATAACACAACTTAATCTGATGGTGAGGCTGTCAAATTAAAGCACTGGGGAATGTGAGACACCACTAAATGCTAATGAAGATGAGAGGTAACATTTTCAACGATTGTTTTGGAAGGGCACTTAATAATCTGATGGTGAGGGTGTCGCCTTGGAGTATTGGAGAATGTGGGACACCATTCATAGAGAAGAGAGGTAACCTTTGTAAATATTGCTTTGAATATGCCACTTAAGAATCTAGTGGTGAAGCTGTCGCCTTGGAGTTTTGGGGATTGTGGAATCCCGTTAATATTTAATAAAGAACCGAAGTAACGATTTTAACGATTATTTTGTACAGAGCCACTTAATCTGAGGGTGAGGGTGTTGCCTTGGAAAATTGCAGAAATTGGGACACCATTCATTGCTAATACAGCAAAGAGGTAACCGTTTTAACGATTGCTTTGGATATTCCACTTAACAATCTGATTCCTTGTAGTATTGGGGAATATGGGACATCATTATTCGCTAATAATTAAGAGAGGTAATCCTTTTAACGATTGTTTTGGATATGCCACTTAAAAGTCTGATGGTGAGGTTGTCGTCTTGAAGTATTGGGGATAGCAGGACACCATAAAGTAACATTTTTAACGATTTCTTGGGATATGACACTTAACAATCTGATGGTAAGGCTGGCACCTTAAAATATTGGGGTATGTGCGGAGTCATTAATTGCTAATACAGAAGAGAGGTAACGTTTTAACGATTGTTTTGTATATACCACTTAACAATCTTTATGGTGAAGTTGTCACCTCAGAGTATTCGGGATTGTGGGACATCATTATTAATGATGTCCCACAATCCCGAATACTCTGAGGTGACATGCAAAGAAATACTCTGAGGTGAGTATATGCAAAGAAAGAAGAGAGGTAACCTTTCCAACGATTTTTAGGTAAACGCCACTTAACCATCTGATTGTGAGCCTTTCCCCTTGCATTATTGGGGAATATGGGCACCAATAATTGCTAATACAGAAGTGAGGTACCCATTCAAACGATTGTTTTGGATATGCCCCTTAACAATCTAATGGTGAATTCTGAGAGTATTGGGGAATGTGGGACACCAGTAATTTCAAATGCAGAACTGAGGTAAACTTTTTAACGATTGTTTAGGATATGCCTCTTAACAAGCTGATGGTGAGGCTGTCGCCTTGAAGTATTGGGGAATATCGGACACAATTAATTGCTAAAACAGAATAGAGGTAACCTTTTTAACGATTGCTTTAGATATGCCACTTAACAAACTGATGGTAACGTTGTTGCCTTGGAGTATTGGGGACTGTGGAACCCCGTTCATTGCTGATAAAGCAGCGAGGTAACGATTTTAACGATTATTTTGGATAAAGCCACTTAATCTGATGGTTAGGGAATGTGGGGCATCATTAATAGCTCATGAAGAAGTGAGGTCACCTCTCCAACGGTTGTTTTGTATATGCCACTAGATAATCTGATGGTGAGCGTGTGGCCTTGGAGTATATTGGAATTTGGGACACCATTAATCGCTAATAATTAAGAGAAGTAACCATTTTAACGATTGTTTTGGATATGACACTTAACAATCTGAGGGTGAAGCTGTCACCTTGAAGTATTGGGGAATGTGGGAAATCCTTAATTGCTAATAGAGAAGAAAGGTATCTTTTTAACGATTGCTTTGCATATGCCACTAAACAATATGATGGGGAAGCTGTCGCCTTGGATTATTGGGGATTGTGGGACACCATTATTTGCTAATACAGAAGAGAGGTAACATATTCAACGTTTTTGTATGTGCCTCTTAAAACTCTGATGGTGAGAATCACCTTGGATTGTAGGGGAATGTGGGCAAAATTAATTGCTAATACAGAAGAGAGGTACCCATTTTAACGATTGTTTTTTATATGCCACTTAACAATCTGATGGTGAGGCTATCACCAAGGAGTATTGGGGAATGTAGAACACCAGTAATTTCAAATAGAAAATAGAGGTAACCTTTTTAACGATTGTTTTGGATATGCCACTTAACAAGCTGATGGTGAGACTGTCGCCTTGAAGTATTGGGGAATATCCGAAACCAATAATTGATAATACAGAAGAGAGGTAACCTTTTTAATGATTTTTTTGGATATGCCACTGATGGGGAGCCTGTCGCCTTGGATTATTGGGGAATGTGGGCACAATTAATTGCTAATACAGAAGCGAGGTACCTATTTTAACGATTGTTTTTGATATGCCCCTTAACAATCTGATGGTGAGGCTGTCACCGAGGAGTATTGGGGAATGTGGGACACCAGTATTTCTAATAGAGAATAGAGGTAACCTTTTTAACGATTGTTTTTGATATGCCACTTAGCAATCAGATGGTTACCCTGTCACTTTTAAGTATTGGGCTATATCGGATAGCATTAATTGCTAATATAGAAGGGAGGTAACCTTTCGATCGATTGTTTTGGATTAGCCACTGAGGAATGTGATTGGGGTATACCGTACTCCTTTAATGGCTAATACAGAAGGGAGGAAACCTTTCAAACGACTTTTTTTGATTAGCCACTGAGGAATGTGATGGTGAGGGTTGTAGCCTTGGAGTATTGGAGCATGTGGGACATCATTCTTTGCTAATACAGAAGAGAGGTAACTTTTTAAAGATTGTTTTGGATATGCCACGTAACAATCTGATGGTGAGGCTGTCGTGTTGAAGTATTGGAGGATATCAGACAATAATAATTGCTGATACAGAAGAGAGGTAACTTTTAAACGATTGTTTTGTATATAGCACTTAACAATGGAGTATTCGGGATTGTGGGACATCATTAATTGCAAATAAAGAAGAGAGGTAACCTTTCCAGTGATTTTTGGTATACGCCACTTAACCATATGATTGATGAGCCTGTGGTCTTGGATTATTGGAGAATGTGGGCACCAATAATTGCCATTACAGAAGTGAGGTACCCATTCGAACGATAGTTGTGGATATGACCCTTAACACTCTGATGGTGAGGCTCTCACCTAAGAGCATTGGGGAATTTGGGACACCAGTAAATTCAAATACAGAATAGAGGTAACCTTTTTTAACTACTGTTTGGATATGCCACTTAACAAGCTGATGGTGAGGCTGACGCCTTGAAGTATTGGGGAATATAGGACAAAACTAATTGCTAATATAGAAGAGAGGGAACATGTTTAACCATCGTTTTGGATATGCCACTTAACAATCAGATGGTGAGGGTGTAACCTTGGAGTATTGGGGGAAGTGGGGCATCATTAATTTCTAATACTGAAGAGAGGAAAACTTTTTAACGATTGTTTTTGATATGCCACTTAACACGCTGATGGTGAGGCTGTCGCCTGAAAGTATTGGGGATTATAGGACACAATTAACTGCTAATACAGAAGTGTGGTAACCTTTTTAACGATTACTTTGGAGTATTGGAGACCTTGGAACTCCGTTCATTGCTACTAAAGTAGATAGATAACGATTTTAACGATTATGTTAGATAAAGCAACTAAATCGGATGGTTGGGGAATGTGGGACATCATTGATTGCTAATAAAGAAGTGAGGTAACCTTTTCAAACGTTGTTTTGTATATGCTACTAAATGATCTGATGGTGAGGGAGTGTTTGGGAATTTGGGACAACATTCATTGCTAATACAGAAGAGAGGTAAATTTTTAACGAATGTTTTGGATATGCCACATACCCCGCTGACGGTGAGGCTGTCGCCTTGAAGTATTAGGGATTATAGGACACAATTATTTGCTAATACAGAAGAGAGGTAATATTTTAACGATTGCTTTGGATATGCCACATAACAATCTGACGGTGAGGCCGTCGTCTTGGTTTATTGGGGAATGTTGGAACTCATTAAATGCTAATAGTGAAGAGAGGTAACTTTTTAACGATTGCTTAGCATATTCAACTAAAGCTGATGTTGAGGCTGTCGCCTTGCAGTATTGGGGAATATCGGAAACCAATAATTGATAATACTGAAGAGAGGTAAAGTCTTTAACGATTGTTTTGGATATGCCACTGAACAATCTGAGTGTGAGCCTGTCGCCTTGGATTATTGGGGAATGTGGGCACAATTAATTGCTAATATAGAAGCGAGGTACCTATTTTAACGATTGTTTTTGATATGCCCCTTAACAATCTGATGGTGAGGCTGTCACCTAGGAGTATTGGTGAATGTTGGACACCAGTAATTTCTAATACAGAATAGAGGCAACCTTTTTAACGATTGTTTTTGATATGCCACTCTGCAATCTGATGGTTACCCTGTCACTTTTAAGTATTGGGCTATATCGGATAGCATTAATTGCTAATATAGAAGGGAGGTAACCTTTCGATCGATTGTTTTGGATAAGCCACTGAGGAATGTGATGGTGAGGGTGTAACCTTGGGTAATTGGGGTATGTGGGACATCATTAATTTCTAATATATAAGAGAAAAAACGTTTTACGATTGTTTGGGACATGCCACTTAACAATCTGATGGTGATGGTGTAACCTTGGAGTATCGGGAAATGTGGGCACAATTAATTGTTAATACAGAAGAGAGGTACCCATTTAACAATTGTTTTAGATATGCCCCTTAACAATCTGATGGTGAGGAATATTTGGAAATGTGGGACACCAGTAATTCCTAATAGAGAATAGAGGTAACCTTTTTAACGATTGTTTTTGATATGCCACTTAGCAATCTGATCGTTACGCTCTCGCTTTTAAGTATTGGGGTATATCGGACACCATTAAGTGCTGATACAGAAGAGAAGTAAACTTTTGAATAGTGGTTTTCGATAAGCCACTGAGGAATGTGAGGTTGAGGTTGTAACTTTAGAGTAGTGGGGTATGTGGGACATCATTAATTTCTAATCATAAAGATGAGAGGTAACCGTTTTAAAGATGGTTTTTGATATCCAACATAACAATCTGATGGTGAGGGTGTAACCTTTGAGTATTGGGGAATATGGGACATCATTCTTTGCTAATATGCCACTTTGAAAACTGAGCGTTTGACTGTCACCTTGTAGTATACGGGAATGTGGGACATCATTAATTGCTAATAATGAAGAGAGGTAAACCTTTTAACGAATGTTTTCTATATGCCACTTAATAATCTGATGGTGAGGCTGTCGCATGAGTTTTGTGGAATGTGGAACTCTCTTCATTGTAAATACAGACGAGAGGTAAACGTTTTAAAGATTTTTATGGATATTCCAAAAAAACTATCTGATGTTGAGACAGTTGCTATGGAATATTGAAGAATATGGAAACCCGTTCACTCCTAATACAGAAGCGAGGTAACCATTTTAATGTTTCAATCAAATGGTGAGTCTGTAACCTCGGAGTTTGGGGAATGAGGGACATCATTAATTGCTAATACAAAAGACAGGTAACTTTTTAAATGATTTCTTTGGATATGCCACTTAACAATCTGATGGTGAGGCTGTCGCGTTGAAGTATTGGGGGATATCGGACAATAATAATTGCTAATAAGGAAGAGAGGTAAGTTTTTAATGATTAACAATCGGATGTTAAAGCTGTCCCCATGGAGTATTCGGGATTTTATGACATCATTAATTGCAAATAAAGAAGATATGTAACCTTTCCAGTGATGACAGGCTCACCATCAGATTGTTAAGGGGCGTATTGTGTCCCACAATCCCCAATAATCCAAGGCGACAGCTTCCCCATCATATTGTTTAGTGGCATATGCAAAGCAATCATTAAACATGCCCCTTAACAATCTGATGGTGAGCCTGTTGCCTTGGATTATTGGGGAATATGGGCACCTATAATTGCTATTACAGAAGTGAAGTACCCATTCGAACGATAGTTTTAGATATGACCCTTAACAATCTGAGTGTGAAACCCTCACCTAAGAATATTGGGGAATATGGGACACCAGTAAATTCAAGTACAGAATAGAAGTAACCTTTCTTAACTACTGTTATATCCAAAACAGTAGTTCAGAAAGGTTTCTTAACAATCTGATGGTGAGGCTGTAACATTGGAGTATTGGGGAAAGTGGGACATCATTAATTTCTAATACTGAAGAGAGGAAAACTTTTAAATGATTGTTTAGGATATGCCTAAGTGGCATATCCAAAACACGCTGATGGTGAGGTTTTCGCCTGGAAGTATGGGGGATTATAGGAAACAATTAATTGCTAATACAGAAGAGAGGTAACCTTTTTAATGATTGATTTGGATATCCCACTTAACAATCTGATGGTGAGGCTCTCGCCTAGGAGTATTGGGGACTATAGAAATGTGTTCTTTGCTACTAAAGAAGATAGATAAAGATTTTAACGATTATTTTGGATAAAGCAACTAAATCCGACGGTTGGGGAATGTCGGACACCATTAATTGCTAATGAAGAAGTGAGGTAACCTTTTCACACTTTGTTTTGTATATGCTACTAAATAATCTGATGCTGAGGGTGTCGCCTTGAAGTATTGGGGATTACAAGACACAATTAATTGCAAACACAAAAGAGAGGTAAACTTTTTAACGAATGCTTTGGATATGCCACATAACAATCTGATCGTGAGAATATCGCCTTGGTGTATTGGGGATAGTGGGACACCATAAATTGCTAATACAGAAGAAAGCTCATATTTTTATGATTGCTTTGGATAAGACAACAATCTGATGGTGAGGCTGTCACCTTGAAGTATTGGGGAATGTGGAAAATCATTAATTGTTATTAGTGAAGAGAGGTAACTTTTTAACGATTGCTTTGCGTATGCCACTTAACAATCAGATCGTGAAGCTGTCGCCTTGGATTATTGGGGATTGTGGGACACCATTAATTGCTAATACAGAAGTGAGGTAACATCTTTTACGATTTTTTTGTATGTGCCACTTAACACTCTGATGGTGAGACTGTCGGCTTGGATTATTGGGGAATGTGGGCACAATTAATTGCTAATACAGAAGATAGGGAACCCATTTAACGATTGTTTTTTATATGCCCCTTAACAATCTGATGGTGAGGCTGTCATCACACAGTATTGGGGAATGTACGACACCAGTAATTTCAAATAGGGAATTTGAGGTAACATTTTTAACGATTGTTTTTATATGCTTCAATACAAACTGATAGTGAGGCTGCCGCCTTTAAGTATTGGGGAATATCGGTAACGAATAATTGATAATACAGAAGAGAGGTAACCTTTTAAACGATTGTTTTGGATCTGCAACTTAACAATCTGATGCTGAGTCTGTCGCGTTGGATTATTGGGGAATGTGGGCACAATTAATTGCTAATACAGAAGCGAGGTACCTATTTTAACGATTTTTTTGGATATGCCCCTTTACAATCTGATGGTGAGGCTGTCACCAAGGACTATTGGGGAATGTGGGACACCAGTAATTTCTAATACAGAATAGAGGTAACCTTTTTAACGATTGTTTTTGATATGCCACTTAGTAATCTGATGGTTTAAGAAATGGGCTATATCGGACACCATTAATTGCTAATACAGAAGGGTGGTAACCATTCGAACGATTGTTTTGGATAAGGCACTGAGGAATTTGATGGTGAGGCTGTAACCTTGGAGTAGTGGGGTATGTGGGACATCATTAATTTCTAATACAGAAGAGAGAAAACCTTTTTACGATTGTTTGGGACATGCCACTGAACAATCTGATGGTCATGGTGTATCCTTAGAGTATTGGGGAATGTGGGCACAATTAATTGCTAATACAGAAGAGAGGTACCCATTTAACGACTGTTTTTGATATGCCCCTTAACAATCTGATGGTGAGGCTGTTACGAAGGAATATTGGGAAATGTGGGACACCAGTAATTCCTAATAGAGAATAGAGGTAACCTTTTTAACGATTGTTTTTGATATGCCACTTAGCAATCTGATGGTCGCTTTTAAGTTCTGGAGTATATCGGACACCGTTAATTGCTAATACAGAAGAGAGGTAACCTTTTGAATGATTGTTTTCGATAAGCCACTGAGGAATGTAACCTTGGAGTAGTGGGGTATGTGGAACATCATTAATTTCTAATTATAAAGATGAGAGGTAACCGTTTTAAAGATGGTTTTGGATATGCCACATAACGATCTAATGGTGATGGTGTAATCTTTGAGTATTGGGGAATATGGGACATCATTCTTTGCTAATATGCCACTTAGCAAACTACTGGTTGGACTGTCGCCTTGCAATATGGGGGAATGTGGGACACCATTAATTGCTAGTAATGGAGAGCGGTAAACCTTTTGACGAATGTTTTCTATATGCCACTTAACAATCTGAAGGTGAGGCTGTCGCTTGAGTTTTGGGGAATGTGGAACTCTCTTCATTGCAAATACAGACGAGAGGTAAACTTTTTAATGATTTTTATGGATATTCCAAAAAAAAACTATCTGATGTTGAGACAGTTGCCTTGGAGTATTGAGGAATATGGAAACCCGTTCACTCCTAATACAGAAGCGAGGTAACCATTTAATGTTTCCTTTTTATATGCCACGTACCAATCAAATGGTGAGTCTGTAACCTCGGAGTATTGGGGGACGTGGGTATTCATTAATTGCTAATACAAAAGACAGGTAACTTTTTTAATGATTTCTTTGGATATGCCACTTACCAATCTGATGGTGAGGCTGTCGGGTTGAATTATTGTGGGATATCGGACAATAATAATTGCTAATACAGAAGAGAGGTAACTTTTTAACGATTGTTTTGGATATGCCACTGAACAATCTGATATATATGGCACTTAATAATTGGATGGTGAAGCTGTAACCATGGAGTATTCGGGATTGTGGGGCAGCATTAATTGCAAATAAAGAGGTAACCTTTCCAATGATTTTTTTGTATACGCGACGGGCTCACCATCAGATGGTTAAGTAACCATCTGATGGTGAGCCAGGATTATTGGGGAATGTGGGCACCAATAATTGCTATTACAGAAGTGAGGTACCCATTCGAACGATAGTTTTGGATATGACCCTTAACAATCTGATGGTGAGGCTCTCACCTAAGAGTATTGGGGAATTTGGCACACCAGTAAATTCAAATCGAGAATAGAAGTAACCTTTTTTAACTACTGTTTTGGATATGCCACTTAACAAGCAGATGGTGAGGGTGTCGCCTGGAAGTATTGGGGATTATAGGACACAATTAATTGGTAATACAGAAGAGAGGTAACATTTTTAATGATTTCTTTGGATATCCCACTTAACAATCTGATGCTGAGGCTCTCGCCTAGGAGTATTGGGGACTGTGGAACTCCGTTCTTTGCTACTAAAGAAGATAGATAACGATTTTAACGATTATTTTGGATAAAGCCACTAAACCCGATGGTTGGGGAATGTGGGACATCATTAATTGCTAAAGAAGTAGTGAGGTAACCTTTTCAAAAGTTGTTTTGTATATGCTACTAAATAATCTGATGGTGAGGGTGTTGCCTTGGAGTATTGGGGAATTGGGGACAACATTTATTGTTAATACAGAAGAGAGGTAACCTTTTAATGATTGTTTTGGATATGCCACTTAACACGCTGACGGTGAGGCTGTTTTCTTGAAGTATTGGGGATTATAGGACACACATATTTGCTAATACAGAAGAGAGGTAACCTTTTTAACGATTGCTTCGGATATGCCATATAACAATCTGATGGTGAGGCAGTCGCGTTGGTGTATTGGGAATAGTGGGACACCGTTAATTGCTAATACAGAAGAAAGCTCTCATTTTTACGATTGCTTTGGATATGACACTTAACAATCTGATGGTGTGGCTGTCAACTTGAAGTATTGGGGAATGTGGGAAATCATTAATTGCTAATAGTTAAGAGAGGTAACTTTTTAACGATTGCTTTGCATATATCACTTAAAAATCTAATGGTGAAGCTGTCGCCTTGGTGTGTTGGGGATTGTGGGACACCATTAATTGCTAATAAAGAAGTGAGGTAACATTTCTAACGAATTTTTTTGTAAGTGCCACTTAACACCATGATGGTTGGCCTGTCGCCTTGGATTATTGGGGAATGTGGGCGTAATTAATTGCTAAAACAGAAGAGAGGTACCTATTTTAACGTTTGTTTTTGATATGCCCATTAATAATCTGATGGTGAGGCTGTCACCAAGGAGTACTGGGGAATGTAGGACACCAGTAATTTCAAATAGAAAATAGAGGTAACCTTTTTAACGATTGTTTTGGATATGCCACTTAACACTCTGATGGTGAGCCTGTCGCCTTGGATTATTGGGGAATGTGGGCACAATTAATTGCTAATATAGAAGCGAGGTACCTATTTTAACGATTGTTTTTGATATGCCCCTTAACAATCTGATGGTGAGGCTGTCACCTAGGAGTATTGGAGAATGTGGGACACCAGTAATTTCTAATGCAGAATAGAGGTAACCTTTTTAACGATTGATTTTGATATGCCACTCTGCAATCTGATGGTTACCCTGTCGCTTTTAAGTTTTGGGGTATATCGAACACCATTAATTGCTAATATAGAAGGGAGGTAACCTTTCGAACGATTGTTTTGGATAAGCTACTGAGGAATTTGATGGTGAGGGTGTAACCTTGGAGTATTGGGGTATGTGGGACATCATTAATTTCTAATATAGAACAGAGAAAACCTTTTTACGATTGTTTTAGATATGCCACTTAACAATCTGATGGTGATGGTGTAACCTTTGAGTATTGGGGAATGTGGGCACAATTAATTGTTAATACAGAAGAGAGGTACCCATTTAATGATTGTTTTTGATATGCCCCTTAACAACCTGATGGTGAGGCTGTCACCAAGGAATATTGGGAAATGTGGGACATCAGTAATTTCTTATAGAGAATAGAGTTAACTTTTTTAACGATTGTTTTTGATATGCCACTTAGCAATCTGATGGTTTAAGTATTGGGGTATATCGGACACCATTAATTGCTAATACAGAAGAGAGGCAACCTTTTGAACGATTGTTTTCGATAAGCCACTGAGGAAAGTGATGTTGAGTTTGTAACCTTGGAGTAGTGGGGTATGTGGGACATCATTAATTTCTAATCCAGATGAGAGGTAACCATTTTAACGATGGTTTTGGATATGCGACATAACAATCTGATGGTGAGGGTGTATTGGGGAATATGGGACATCATTCTTTGCTAATATGCCACTTAGCAAACTGATGGTTTGACTGTTACCTTGTAGTATGGGGGAATGTCAGACACCATTAATTGCTAATAATGAAGAGAGGTAAACCTTTTAACGAATGTTTTCTATATGCCACTTAATAATCTGATAGTGAGGCTGTCGCATGAGTTTTGTGGAATGTGGAACTCTCTTCATTGCAAATACAGACGAGAGGTAAACGTTTTAACGATTTTTATGGATATTCCAAAAAAACTATCTGATGTTGAGACAGTTGCCATGGAATATTGAGGAATATGGAAACCCGTTCACTCCTAATACAGAAGCGAGGTAACCATTTTAATGTTTCCTTTTTATATGCCACGTACCAATCAAATGGTGAGTCTGTAACCTCGGAGTATTGGGGAATGTGGGACATCTTTACTTGCTAGTACAACAGACAGGTAACATTTTTAATGATTTCTTTGGATATGCCACTTAACAATCTGATGATGAGACTGTTGCGTTGTTGTACTGGGGGATGTGGGACCCCATTAATATCTAATACAGACGTGAGGTAACCTTTTTAACGATTGTTTTGTATATGGCACTTAACAATCTGATGGTGATACTGTCGCCTAGGAATATTGGGGATTGTTGGACACCATTCATTGCTAATACAGAAGAGAGGTAGCCTTTTTCACGATCTTTTTGGATATGCGACTTAACAATCTCATGGAGAGAGTGTCGCCTTGGAGTATTGGGTAATGTGGGACATCATTAATTGCTAATACAGTAGAGACGTAACCTTTTTAACAATATGCCAATTAAAAAACTGATGGTAAGCCTGTCCCTGGGTATTGGTGAATGTGGAAAGCTGTCCATTGCTAATACCGAAGAGAGGTAACATTTTTGACGATTCTTTTGGATATGCCAATCAGATGGTGAGTCTGTTGCCATAGAGTATTGGGGAATGTGGAGCAGTCTTCATTGCTAATACAGAAGAGAGGTAACGGTTTTAACGACCTCTTTGGATATGCCGCTTAACACTCTGACACTGAGGCTGTCACTTTGGAGTATTGGGGAATGTGGAACCCCGTACATTGCTAATGCAGAAGAGATGTAACCTTTTCAAAGATTGGTTTGGATATGCAACTGAACAATCAGATGCAGATACTTTTCCTTGGGGTATGGAGAAATGTAGGACACCCTTTTCTTGCTAATACAGAAGAGAGGTAGCATTTTAACGATATTTTTGGATATGCGACTATACAATTTGATACTGAGTCGTTTGCCTTGGAGTATTGGGAAATGTGGAACCGCGTTCATAGCGTATACTGACGAGAGGTAACCATTGTAACGATGGTTTGGATATGCCACTTAAAAATCTGATACTGAGGCTGTAACTCTGGAGTATTGGGGAATGTGGAACACGCTTGATTGCTAATGAAAAAGTGAGGTAAAATTTTTAAACATTGTTTTCGATAAGCCATTAAACAATAAGATGGTGAGCCTGTTACCTTGAAGTACTGGGGATTGTAGAACCCCGTTCATTGCTAATACAGAAGAGAGGTAACCATGTTAACGATTGTTTTGGATATGCCACTTAACAATCTGATGGTGAGGCTGTCTCGTTGGAGTATTTGGGAATGTTGAACCCCGTTCTTTGCTAATACAGATGAGAGGTAACCAATTTAACGATTGTTTTGGATATGCCACTTAACAATTTCATGGTGAGATGTGGACCTGGAGTGTTGGGGCATGTTGAAATCCGTTAATTGCTAATACACAAGAGTGGTAACAATTTTAACGATGTTTTGGATATGCCACTTAAACAATCTGATGGTGAATCTGTTACCTTTGAGTATTGGTTAATATGGAACAGAGTTCACCAAGAATAATGAAGAGTGGTAACCATTATAAGTGTAGTTTGGGATATGCCACTTAACAATCTGATGATGAGGCTTTCGCCTGAGTATTGAGGTATGTGGATCCCGTTAATTGCTAACAAAGAAGAGAGGTAACCATTTTCAAGATTGTTTTAGATATGTCACTTCACAATTTGATGGAAAGGCGTTCTCCTTTGAGTAATGTGGAATGTGGAACAACGTTAGTGCTAATTCAGAAGAGATGTAACCATTTTACCGATTGTTTTATATATGCCACTTAACAATTCGATGTTGAGGCGTTTGCCTTAGAGTATTGGAGCATGTGGAACCCTGTCAATTGCTAACAGAGAAGAGAGGTAACCATTTTAACGATCGTTTTGTATATGCCACTTAAAAAATTGATGGTGAGGCGTTTGCCTTGGAGTATTGGGGACTGTGGAACAAAGTTCTCAGCTAATACAGAAGAGAGGTAACCATTTTAATAATTGTTATGGATATGCCAATTAATCAATTGATGGTGAGATCATCACCATGGAGTATTGGGGAATGTGGAACCCCATTCATTGCTAATACAGAAGGGAGGTAACCATTTTAACGAATGATTTGTGTATGCCACTTAACTATTTGATGTCGAGGCGTTCGCCTTTGAGTATTGGGGACTGTGGAACAAAGTTCTCAGCTAATACAGAAGAGAGGTAACCATTTTAATAATTGTTATGGATATGCCAATTAATCAATTGATGGTGAGATCATCACCATGGAGTATTGGGGAATGTGGAACCCCATTCATTGCTAATACAGAAGGGAGGTAACCATTTTAACGAATGATTTGTGTATGCCACTTAACTATTTGATGTCGAGGCGTTTGCCTTGGAGTATTGGGGACTGTGGAACAAAGTTCTCAGCTAATACAGAAGAGAGGTAACCATTTTAATAATTGTTATGGATATGCCAATTAATCAATTGATGGTGAGATCATCACCATGGAGTATTGGGGAATGTGGAACCCCATTCATTGCTAATACAGAAGGGAGGTAACCATTTTAACGAATGATTTGTGTATGCCACTTAACTATTTGATGTCGAGGCGTTCGCCTTTGAGTATTGGGGAATGTGGAACCCCGTTCATGGCTAAGAACACCGTTCATATCTAATACAGGAGAGGTAACCATTTTAACAATTGTTTTGTATATGCAATTAACAATTATGTTGAGGCTTTCGCCTGGATTACTGGGGATTGTGGAACCCCGTTCATTGATTATACAGAACAGAGGTAACCATTTTAAAGATTGTTTTGTATATGCCACTTAACAATTTGATGGTGAGGCTATCGCCATGGAAAATTGGGGAATATGGAACCCCATTCATTGCTAATACAGAAGATTGGTAACCATTTTAACAACTGTTTTGGATATGCCACTTGACAATTTGGTAGTGAGGCCTTTGCTTTGAAGTATTGTGGAATGTGCAACCCCGTTCATTGTTAATACAGAAGAGTTAACCATTTTAACTATTTTTTTGGATACACCACTTAATAATTTTTTTGTGAAGCTTTCGCCTTTCAGTATTGGGGAATGTGGAAGCCCGGCCATTGCTAATACAGAAGAGAGGTAACCGTTTTAACGATTCTTTTGGATATGACACCAAACTATGAGATGGTGAGGCGTTTGCCTTGGAGTATTTGGGAATGTGTAACCCCGTTAATTGCTAATACAGAAGAGAGGCAACCATTTTAACGATTGTTTTGCATATGCCCCTTAACAATTTGATGGTGAGGTTATTGCCATGGAGTATTGGAGAATGTGGAACCCCGTTCATTGCTAATAGAGAAGAGAGGTAAACATTTTAACGGTAGCTCTGTATATGTCACTTAACAATTTATGGTGAGGCGTCGCCTTGCAGTATTGGGGAATTTGGAACCCTGTTATTGCTAATACAGAAGAGAGGTTACAATTTTGACTATTGTTTTGGATATGCCACTTAACAATTAGATGGTGAAGCGTTCGCCCTGGATATTGGAAAATGTGGAACCCCGTGATGGCTAATACAGAAGAGACGTAACCATTTTAAAGATTATTTTTGATATGTGACTTAACAATTTGATTGTGAGGTGTTCGCCTTGGAGTATAGGGGAATATGGAACCCCGTTCATTCCTAATATGTGAGGTAAAAACTTTAACGATTGTTTTGGATAAGCCACTTAAGAATTTGATGGTGAGGCGTTTGCCGTGGAGTATTGGGGAATGTCGTACCCTTTTCATAGCTTTTACTGAAGAGAGGTAACCATTTTAACGATTGCGTTGGATATGCCACTTAACAATTTGTTAGTGAGGCTATCACCATGGAATATTGGGAAATGTGGAAGCCCGTTCATTTCTAATACAATTGAGAGGTAACCATTTCAGAGATTGTTTTGGATATGCCAGTTAAGAAGTTGATGTTGAGGTACACGCCTTGGAGTATTTGGGAATGTTGAACCCCGTTCATAGCTAATAGAGAAGAGCTGTAACAATTTTAACGATTGTTTTGGAGATGCCACTTAACACATTGATGGTCAGGCATTCGCCTTGTAGAATTGTGGAATGTGGAAACCTGTTCATTGCTAATAGAAAAGAGAGGTAACCATTTTAACAACTGTTTTGGATATGCCACTTAAAAATTTGATGGTGATGCGTTCGCCCTGGAGTATTGGGGAATGTTGAACCCCGTTCATTGCTAATACAGAACAGATTTAACCATTTTAAACATCGTTTTGGATATGCCACTTAACAATTTGATGATGAGGCTATTGCCATGGAATATTGGGGAATATGGAACCCCGTTCTCTGCTAATAGAGGTAACGATTTTAACAATTGTTTTGGATATGACACTTAACAATTTCATGGTGAGGTGTTCGCCTTGGAGTGTTGGGGTATGTGTGACCCCGTTTATTGCTGATAAAGTAGAGAAGGAATCATTTTGACAAAAGTTTTGGATATGCCACTTAGAATTTTGATTGTTAGCCGTTTGCTTTGGAGTATTGGGGAATGTGGAATACTGTTCATTGTTAATACAGAAGAGAGGTAACTATTTTAAGGATTTTATGGGATATGCCATTTAAAAATTTGATGGTCGGAGTGTCGCAATGGAATATTGGTTTTTGTGGGACCCCGTTCATTGCTAATACACAAGATTGGGAGCCATTTTAACGATAGTTTTGGATATTCCACTTTAAAATTTGATGGTGAGGCGTTTTTCTTGGAGTATTCGGGAATGTTCAACCTCGTTCATTGCTAATATAGAAGAGAGGTAACAATTTTAACGATTTTTTACCATGCCACTTAACACATTTATGGTGAGGCATTCGCCTTGGAGTATTGGGGAATGTGGAACCCCGTTCATTGCTAATAGAAAATAGAGGTAACCATTTTAACGATTGTTTTGGATATGCCACTTAATAAGTTGATGGTGAATGTGAAGCACCGTTAATTGCTAATACGGATGGAAGTTAACCTATATAACTATTGTTATTGATATGCCATTTAACAATTTGATATTGCGCAGTTGGTATTGGAGAATTGGGGAATGTGGAAACCCATTCATTGCTAATAGAGAAGTGAGGTAACCACTTTAATGATTGCTTTGGATATGTCACTTAACAATTTGATGGTAAGGCTGTCGCAATGGAGTATTTGGGAATGTGGAAGCCCGTTCATTGCTAATACAGAATAGAGGTAATCATTTTAACGATACTTTTGGATATGTCACTTAACTATTTGAGGATAGGCGTTCCGTGGAGTATTGGGGAATGTGGAACCCCGTTAATTGCTAATACTGAAGTGAACCAACAATTTTTGGTAAGGCTATCGCCATGGAATATTGGGGAATGTTTAAGCCCGTTAATTGCTAATACAATAGAGAGGTAACCATTTTAACGAGTGTTTTGGATATGTAAGTTAACAATTTGATGTTGAGGTACTCACCTTGGAGTATTTGGGAATGTTGAACGCCGTTCATAGCTAACAGAGAAGATATGTAACAATTTTAACGATTATTTTGTATATGCCACTTAACAATTTGCCTCTGAGTATTGTGGAATATGGAACGCCGTTCATTGCGAATATTGAAGGGAGGTAACTATTTTAACAATTGTTTGGGATATGCCACCATCAATTTGATTGTGAGGCTGTCACCATGTAACATTGGGGAATGTGGAAGACCGTTAATTGCTAATACAGAAGTGAGGTAACCATTTTGACGATTGTTTCGGATATGCCATTTAACAATTTGATGGTGAGGCGTTCGCCTTAGACTATTGGGGAATGTTGAACACCGTTCATTGCTTACAGGGAAGAGAGTTAACTATTTTAACGATTGTTTTGGATATGCCACTAAACAATTTTATAGTGAGTCGTTCGCCTTGGAGTATTGGGGCATGTGGAACTACGTTCATTGCTAATGAAGAAGAGAGGTAACCTATTTAACTATTATTATTGATATGCCACTTAACAATTTGATGGTGCGCCGTTCGATTTCGAGTTTTGGAGAATGTGGAACCCCGTTAAATGCTAATATAGAAGTGAGGTAACAACTTTAACGATTTTTTTGGATATGCCACTTAACAAATTGATGATGAGGCTGTCGCAATGGAGTATTTGTGAATGTGGAAGACCGTTCATTGCTAATACAGAATAGAGGTAATCATTTTAACGATACTTTTGGGTATGCGACATAAAAATTTGGGAATAGGCGTTTGCGATGCACTATTGGGGAATGTGGAATCCCGTTCATTGCTAATACAGAAGAGAGTTAACCATTTACCGATTTTTTTGGATATGTATTTTAACGATTTGATGGTGAGGTGTTCGTCTTGGAGTATTGGGGAATGTCGAAACCCGTCCATTGCTAATACAGAAGAGAGGCAAGCATTTTAACGATTGCTTTGGATATGCCACTTGATAATTAGTTGGTGAGGCTACTGCCATGGAATATTGGGGTGTGTGGAACCCGGTCCATTGCTAATACAGAAGAGAGGTAACCATTTTAACGATTCTTTTGGAGATGCAAGTTAGTAATTTGATGTTGAGGTACTCGCCTTAGAGTACTTGAGAATGTTGAACCCCGTTTATTGCTAATACACAAGATATGTAACTATTTTTACGATTGTTTTGGATATGCCAATTAACAATTTGGTGGTCAGGCATTCGCCATGGAATATTGTGGGATGTGGAACGCCGGTCATTGCTAATACTGAAGAGAGGTGATAATTTTAACGATAGTTTTGGATATGCAACTAAACAATTTGATGGTGAAGCGTTCCCCTTGGAGTATTGAGGAATGTGGAACCCCGTTCATTTTAACGATTGTTTTGTATATGCCATTAAACAATTTGATGGTGAGGCGTTCGTGTTGGACTATTGGGGAATGTGGACCTCGTTCATTGCTAATACAGAAGAGAGGTAACCTATTTAACTATTGTTATATGATATGCCACGTAACGATTTGATGGTCCACCGTTAGATTTAGAGTATTGGAGAATGTGGAACCCCGTTAATTGCTAATATAGAAGTGAGGTTACAAGTTTAACGATATTTTTGGATATGCCACTTGATGGTGAGGCTGTCGCAATGGAGTATTTGGGAATGTGGAAGACAGTTCATTGCTAATACAGAATAGAGGTAATCATTTTAACGATACTTTTTGATATGCCACTTAACAATTTGAGGTTAGGCGTACGCCTTGGAATATTTGGGGAATGTGGAACATCATTCATTGCTAATACAGAAGCGAGCTTACCATTTTAAGGATTTTTTTCGATATGCATTTTAACAATTTCATGGTGAGTTTTTCGCCTTGGAGTATTAGCGAACGTCGAACCCCGTTCATTGCTTATACAGAAGAGAGGTAACAATTTTAACGATTACGTTGGATATGCGACTTAACAATTTGTTGGTGAGGCTACCGCCATGGAATATTGGGGAGTGTGGAACCACGTCCATTGCTAATCTAGAAGAGAGGTAACTATTTTAACGATTGTTTTGGATATGCCACTCAACAATTTGATGGTGAGGCTGTTGCTATGGAACAATGGGGAATGGTGAACCCCATTCATTGCTAATAGAGAGGAGAGGTAACCCTTTTAACAATTGTTTTGGATATGACACCAAACAATTTGATAATGTGGCGTTCGCCTTGGAGTATTGTGGAATGTGGAACCCCGGTCATTGCTAATACAGAAGAGAGGTAACAATTTTAACGTTTGTTTTTAATATGCCACTTAATAATTTGATGGTGAGGTCTTCGCCCTGGAGTATAGGGGAATGTGGAATCCCGTTCATTGCTTATACAGAACAGAGGTAACCATTTTAAAGATCGTTTTGGATATGCCACTAAAAAATTTGATGGTGAGGCAATCACTATGGAATATTGGGGAATATGAAACCCCGTTCTCTGCTAATAGAGAAGAGAGGTAACCATTTTAACGATTGTTTTGGATATGCCACTTAAAATTGTGATATTTTGGATATGACAATTTGATGGTGTTGCGTTCGCTTTGGAGTATTGGGGAATTTTGAACGACGTTCATGGCTAATACAGAAAAGATGTAACTATTTTAACGATAGGTTTGGATATGCCACTTACTAATTTGATAGTGAGGAGTTCGCCTTGGAGAATTGGGGAATGTGCATTCCCGTTTATTGCTAATACACAAGATATGTAACCATTTTAACGACTGTTTTGGATATGCCATTAACACTTTTATGCTCAAGCGTTCGCCTTAGAGTATTGGGGAATGTGGAAGGCCGTTATTGCTAAAACACGAGAGAGGTTTCCATTTTAACGATTGTTTTTTATATGCCACTTAACAATTTGATGGTGAAGCGTTCGCTTTGGCGTATTGGGGAATTTTGAACCCTGTTCATTACTAATACAGGAGAGAGGTAACCATTTTTATGATTGTTGAGGATATGCCACTTAACAAATTGATGATGGGACTGTCGGACTTGAATATAGGGGATTGTTGAACCCCGTTCATTGCTAATACAGAAGAGAGGTGAACATTTTAACGATAGTTTTGGATATGCCACTTAACAGTTTGATGGTGATGCGTTTGCCCTCGAGCACTGTGTGGAATACAGAAGATACGTAACAATTGTAATGATTATTTTTGATATGTCACTTAACAATTTGATGGTGAGGCCTTCGCCTCTGAGTATTGGGGAATGTGGAACTTCGTTCCCAGCTAATAGAGAAGAGAGGTAACTATTCTAAAGATTGTTTGGGATATGCCACTTAACAATTTGATGGTGAAGTGTTCGCCTTGGAGTATTGCGGAATGTGGAACCCCGTTAAATGCTAATATAGAAGTAAGGTATCCACTTTAACTTTTTTTTTTTGGATATGTCACTGAACAATTTGAAGGTGAGGCTGACGCAATGGAGTATTGGGGAATGTGGAAGCCCTTTCATTGCTATAACTGAATACAGGTAACCATTTTAACGATTTTTTTGGATATGTCACTTAACAATTTGATGGCGAGGCGTTCGCCTTGGAGTATTATGGAATATGGAACCCCGTTCATTGCTTATACAGAAGAGAGGTAAACATTTTAACGATTGCTTTTGATATGCCACAATCAATTTGATGGTAAGGCTGTCGTCATGGAATATTGGGGAATGTGGAACACCGTTCATTGCAAATACAGAGGAGAAGTAACCATTTTAACGATAGTTTTGTACATGCCACTTAACAATTTGATGTTGAGACGTTCGCCCTGGAGTATTAAAGAATCTTGAACACGGTTCATTGCTAAGCCAGAAGAGAGATAACCATTTTAACGATAGTTTTGTATATGCCACTTAACAAATCGATGTTGAGGCCTTCACCTTGGAGTATTGGGGAATGTGGAACCCTTCAATTCTAATATGGAAGTGAGGTAGCCACCTTAACGATTGCTCTGGATATGCCACTTAATAATTTCATGGTGAGGCTGTCGCAATGGAGTATTGGTGAAGGTGGAAGCCCGTTCTTGGCTAATACAGAAGAGAGGTAACCATTTTGACGATTGTTTTGTATGTAATTTTATCGGTTGTTTAGATATGGAAGGTAACAAATTTATGTTGAGGTACTCACCTCGGAGTATTTAGGAATAGAGAAGAAAGGTAAACATTTTAACAATTGTTTTGGATATGCCATTTTATTTGATGGTGAGGCTGCCGCCATGGAATATTGGGGAATGTGGAACCCTGTTCATTGCTAATACAGAAGAGAGGTAACAATTTTTACGATTGTTTTGTATATGCCAGTTAACAATTTGATGGGGAGTCTATCGCCATAGAATATTGGGGGATGTGGAACCCCGTTCATTGTTAATACAGAGGAGAGTTAACCATTGAACAATAGCTTTGGATATTCAACTAAACAATTTGATGGTGAGGCGTTCGCCTTGGAGTATTTGGGAATTTCGAACGACGTTCATTGCTAATACAGAAATGAGGGTACAATTTTTAACGATATTTTTTGTTATACCACTTAACAATTTGATGCTGAGGCGTTCGCCTTGGAGTACTGAGGAATGGGCTACCCCGTTCACTGCTAATACAGAATAGTGGTAATCATTTTAACGATTGTTTTGGATATGCCACTTAACAATTTGAGGATAGGCATTTGCTTTGGAGCATTTTGGAATGTGGAGCCCCGTTCATTGCTTGTAGAGAAGAGAGCTAACCATATTAACGATATTTTTGGATATACCATTTAACAATTTGATGGTGCGGCGATTGCCTTGGAGTAATGGGGAATGTCGAACCCCGTTCATTGCTTATACAGAAGAGAGTTAACAATTTTAACGATTGCTTTGGATATTCCATTTAACAATTCGTTGGTGAGGCTAACGCCATGGAATATTTGGGAATATTGAACCCCGTCCATTGCTAATACAGAAGAGAGGTAACCATTTTAGCGATTTTTTTGGATATGCAAGTTAACAATTTGATTTGAGGTACCCGCCTTGGAGTATTTGGGAGTGTTGAACCCCGTTCATAGCTTATAGGGAAGAGAGGTAACCATTTTAACGATTGTTTTGGATATGCCACTTAACAATTTTATGGAAAGGCGTTCACTTCTGAGTATTGTGGAATATGGAACCCCGTTCATTGCAAATATAGGAACGAGGTAACCATTTTAACACTCGTTTTTGTATATGCCACTTAACAATTTGATGGTGAGGTGGTCGCCGTGGAATATTGGAGAAGGTGGAACCCCGTTCTCTGCTAATACAGATGCGAGGTAACTATTTTAACAAAAGTTTTTTTATATGCAACTAATCTATTTGATGGTGAGGCGTATTGGAGTATTGGGGAATTTTGAACAGATTTAACCATTTTAAATATCGTGTTGGATATGCCCCTTAACAATTTGATGATGAGGCTATTGCCATGGAATATTGGGGAATATGGAACCCCGTTCTCTGCTAATAGAGGAAACCATTTTAACAATTGTTTTGTATATGACACTTAACAATTTCATGGTGAGGTGTTCGCCTTGGAGTGTTGGGGTATGTGTGACCCCGTTTATTGCTAATAAAGTAGAGAAGGAATAATTTTAACAAATGTTTTGGATATGCCACTTAGAATTTTGATTGTTAGCCGTTTGCTTTGGAGTATTGGGGAATGTGGAACACCATTCATTGTTAATACAGAAGAGAGGTAACAATTTTAAGGATTGTATGGGATATGCCATTTAAAAATTTGATGGTGAGAGTGTCACCATGGAATATTGGGTTATGTGGAACCCCGTTCATTGCTAATACACAAGATTGGGAGCCATTTTAGCGATAGTTTTGGATATTCCACTTAACAAGTTGATGGTAAGGCGTTCGCATTGGAATATTGGGGAATGTGGAACCCCATTCATTGCTAATACAACAGAGAGGTAAAAATATTAAAGATTGTTTTGGATATGCCACCAAACAATTTAATGGTGAGGCCTTCACCAGGGAGTATTTTGGAATGGGGAACCCAGTTCATTGCTAATACAGAAGAGAGGTAACAATTTTGATAATTGTTTTGGATATGCATCTTAACACTTTGATGGTGAGGGTATCGACATGGATTATTGAGGTATGTGGAACCCTGGTCATTGGTAATACAGAAGAGAGGTAACCATTTTAACGATTGTTTTGTGTATTCCACTTAACAAATTTATGTTGAGGAGGTCGCTTTGGAGTATTGGGGAATGCGGGACCCCGTTCATTGCTAATACAGAAGAGTGGTAACAATTTTAACGATTATTTTAGATATGTCACTTAACAATTTGATGGTGAGGCGTTTGCCTTGGAGTATTGGGGAATGTGGAACCCTGTTTATTGCTAATACAGGAGAGAGGTAACCTATTTAACTATTGTTATTGAAATGCCACTAACTAATTTGATGGTGCGTCGTTCACCTTGTAGTATTGGGGAATGTGGAACCCCATTCATTGCTAATAGTGAAGTGAGGTAACCACTTTAACGATTGTTTTGTATAAGCCACTAAACAATTCGATGGTGAGGCTGTCATAATGGAGTATTTGGGAATGTTGAAGACCGTCCATTGCGAATACAGAATCGAGGTAATCATTTTACCTATTGTTTTGGATATGCCACTTAATAATTTAAGGATAGGCGTTTGCCTTGGAGTATTGGGGAATGTGGAAGCCCGTTCCTTGCTAATAAAGAAGGGAGCTAACCATTTTAACGATTTCTTTGGATATGCCCCTTACCAATTTGATGGTAAGTGGTTCGTCTTGGAGTATTGGGGAATGTCCAACCCTGCTCATTGCTTATACAGAAGAGAGGTAACCATTTAACGATTGTTTTGGATGTGTCACTTAACATGTTGATGGTGAGGCGTTCGCCTCTGAGTATTGTGGAATATGGAACCCTGGTCATTGGTAATACAGAAGAGAGGTAACCATTTTAACGATTGTTTTGTGTATTCCACTTAACAAATTTATGTTGAGGAGGTCGCTTTGGAGTATTGGGGAATGCGGAACCCCGTTCATTGCTAATACAGAAGAGTGGTAACCATTTTAACGATTATTTTAGATATGTCACTTAACAATTTGATGGTGAGGCGTTCACCAGGGAGTATTGAAAAAATGGGGGACCCCGTTCATTGCTAATACAGAAGAGAGGTAATCATTTTAACGATATTTTTGGGTATGCCACTAAACAATTCGATGGTGAGGTGTTCGCCTGGGACTATTGAGGAATGTGGAACACTGATCATTGCTAATACAGAAGAGAGGTAACCATTTTAACGTTTGTTTTGTATATGCCACTTAACAATTAGATGGTGAGGCTATCGCCATGGAGTATTGGGGAATGTTGAACCCCGTTCATTGCTAATATAGAAGAGAGGTAACCATTTTAACGATTGTTTAGGATATGCCACTTAACAATTTGATGGTGAGGTGTTCGCTTTGAGTATTGGGGAATGTGGAATCCCGTTCATTGCTAATACAGAAGAGGGTTAACCAGTTTAACGATTTTTTTGGATATGCAAGTTAACAATTTGATGTTGAGGTACTCGCCTTGGAGTATTTGGGAATGTTCAACCCTGTTCATATCTAACAGAAAAGAGAGGTGACCATTTTAACAATTGTTTTTGATATGGCACTATCAATTTGATGGTGAGGCTGTTGCCATGGAATATTGGGGAATGTGGAACCCCGTTCATTGCTAATACAGAAGAGAGGTAACAATTTTAATCATTGTTTTGGATATGCCATTCAACAATTTGATGGTAAGGCGTTCGCCGTGGACTATTGGATAATGTGGAACCCCGTTCCTTCCTAATACAGAAGAGTGGTAACCATTTTAACAATTGTTTTTGATATGCCATGGGGAACGTGGAACCCCGTTCATTGCTAATATCGAAGAGAGGTAACGATTAAAACAATTTTTTGGGGATATGCCACTTAACGGTTTGATCGCAAGGCTGTCGCCATGGAATATTGGGGAATGTGGAACCCCGTTCATTGCTATTATTGAAGAGAGGTAACCATTGAAACAATTTTTCTTGGATATGCCACTTAACAATTTGATCGTGAGGCTGTTGCCATGGAATATTGGGGAATGTGGAACCTCTTTCATTGCTAATACAGAAGAGAGGTAACCATTTTCACTATATCTTTGGATATGCCCCTTAACAATTTGATGGTGATGCGTTCGCCTTGGAGTATTGGGGAATATGGAAGCCCGTTTGTTGCTAATACAGACGAGATGTAACATTTTAACGATTGTTTTGGTTATTCCACTTAACAATCTGATAGTGAGGCTGTTGCACTGGAATACTTAGGATTATTGAACCCCGTTCATTGATTATATAGAAGAGAGGTAACCATTTTAACAATTTTTTGGATATGCCACTTAATAATTTCATGGTGAGGCTGTCGCCTTGGAATATTGGGGAATAGGGAACGCCGTACATTGCTAATGCAGAAGAGAGGTAACCATTTTAACAATTTTTTTGGATATGCCATTTAATAATTTCATGGTGAGGCTGTCGCCTTGGAATATTGGGGAATAGGGAACGCCGTACATTGCTAATGCAGAAGAGAGGTAACCATTTTAATAATTTTTTTGGATATGCCACTTCACAATCTGATGGTGAGGTTGTCGCCATGGAATATTGGGGAATAGGAACCCCGTTCATTGCTAATATAGAAGAGATGTACCCATTTTAACAACTGTTTTGGATATGCCACTTAACAATCTGATGATGAGGCTGTCGCCATGGAATATTGGGGAATGTGGAAAACGGTCCAGTGCTAATACAGAAGAGATGTAACGATTTTTACAATTGTTTTGCTTATGCTACTTAACCAACTGATGGTGAGTCTGTTTCCATAGAATATTGGTGAATGTCGTACACCCTTCATTGCTCATACTGAAGAGAAGTAATCTTTTTAATCATTGTTTTGGATATGCCACTTAGCAATGTGGAACCCCGTTCATTGCTAATACAGAAGAAACGATTGTTATCGATAAGTCACTTTACAATCTGATGGTGAGGCTGTCGCCTTGGAGTATTGGGGAATGTGGGACCCGCTTTATTGCAAATACAGAAGAGAGGTAATCTTTTAACCCATGTTTGTTATAGGACACTTAACATCTGATTGTAAGGCAGTCGCTTTGGTATATTGGGGAGTGTGGAACACCCATCATTGCTCATAAAGAGGAGAGATATAATTTTAACGAATTTTTCATATTCCACTTTATAATATGATGGTGACGCCTTCGCCTTGGAGTATTGGGGCATGTTTAACCACGTTCATTGCTAATACAGAAGAGATATGACCATTTTAACAATTGTTGTGGAAATGCCACTTAACAATATGATATTGAGGCTGTCGACATGGAATATTGGGGAATGTGGAACCCCGTTAATTGCTAATACAGAAGAGAGGTAACCATTTTAAAGATTTTTTTGGATATGCAAGTTAACAATTTGATTTTGTAGTACTCGCTTTGGAGCATTTGGGAATGTTGAACCCCGTTCATAGCTAATAGAGAAGAGAGGTAACCATTTTAACGACTAATTTAACAATTGTTTTGGATATGCCACTATTAATTTGATGGTGAGGATGTTGCCATGGAATATTCGGGATTGTGGAAAACCGATCATTGCTAATACAGAAGTGAGGTATCCATTTTAACAATTGTTTTGGATATGCCACTTAACAATTTGATGGTGAGGCTGTCGCTATGTAACATTGGGGAATGGTGAACCCCATTCATTGCTAATAGAGAAGAGAGGCAACCCTTTTAACGATTGTTTTGGATATGACACCAAATAATTTGATGATGAGGCGTTCGCCTTAGAGTATTGGGGAATGTGGAACCCTGTTCATTGCTAATACAGAAGAGAGGTAACCTTTTAAACGACTGTTATCGATAAGCCACTTTACAATCTGATGGTGAGGCTGTCGCCTTGAAGCATTGGGGAATGTAGAACCCGATTTATTGCAAATACAGAAGAGAGGTAATATTTTAACCCACGTTTGTTATAGGACCGTTAACATCTGATGGTGAGGCAGTCGCTGTGAAATATTGGGGTGTGTGGAACTCTCATCATTGCTTATACAGAGGAGAGGTAACCTTTTTAATGATTTTTTTATATGCCACTTTACAATCAGAAGGTGAGGCGATTGTTTTGGAGTATTGGGAAAGTGGAATCCCGTTAATTCCTAATACAGAAGAGAGGTAACTATTTTAAGAACTATTTTGGATATGCCACTAAACAATCTTATGGCGAGGCCGTCGCTCTGGAATATTGGGGAATGTGGAACCCATTTCATTGCTAATACAGAAATGAGGTGACCATTTTAACGATTCTTTTGGATATGCCACTTAACAATCCGATGGTGAGGCTTTTGCCATGTAATTTTGGGGAATATGGAACCCCGTTCATTGCTAATACTGAGGAGAGGTAACCATTTTAACAACTGTTTTGTATATCCCACTTAACAATCTTATTGTGAGGCTGTTGCCATCGAATATTGGGGAATCTGGAAACCCGTTCATTTCTAATACAGAAGAGTGGTAAACATTTTAACGATTGTTTTCGATATGCCACTTAACGATATGATGATAAGGTGTTCACCTTGGAATATTGGGGAATGTGGAAACCCGTTCATTGCTAATACAGAAGAGCGGTAACCATTTTAACAATTGTTTTTGATATGCCACTTAAAACTCTGATGGTGGGGTTGTCGCCATGGAATATTGGGGAATAAGGAACCCCGTTCATTGATAATACAGAAGTGAGGTAACCATTTTAACAATTGTTTAGATATGCCACTTAACAATCTGATGGTGGGGCTGTCGTCATGGAATATTGGGGAATGTGGAACCCTGTCCAGTGCTAATACAGAAGAGAGGTAACCATTCTTACAATTGTTTTGCTTATGCTACTTAACCAACTGATGGTGAATCTGTTGTATTGGGGAATGTGGTACACCCTTCCTTGCTCATACAGAAGAGAAGTAATCTTTTGAACAATTGTTTTGGATATGCCACTTAGCAATGTGGAACCCCGTTTATTGCTAATACAGAAGAGATGCAACCTTTTAAACGATTGTTATCGATAAGCCACTTTACAATCTGATGGTGAGGCTGTCGCCTTGGAGCATTGGGGAATGTAGAACCCGCTTTATTGCAAATTCTAAGAGAGGTATTCTTTTAACCCATGTTTGTGGTAGGACACTTAACAACTGTGGGTGAGGCAGTCGCTTTGGAATATTGGGGAGTGTGGAACCCCCATCATTGCTAATACAGAGGAGAGGTAACCTTTTTAACGATTTTCTTATATGCCACTTTACAATCTGAAGGTGAGGCTATCGTCTTGGAGTATTGGGTAATGTTTAACCCCCATCATTTCCAATACAGCAGAGAGGTAACCTTTTTAACGATTGTTTTGGATATGCCACCTAACAACCCGCCGCCGTAGAATATTGGGGTATTGGGAGAACCATCACCTTTATAATACTGAAGAGAGTTAAACTTTTTAAGGATTGTTTTGTATAAGCCACTTAACAATCTCTTGGTGAGGCTGCCCCCTGGTGTATTGGGGAATGTGGTAGCCCCATTATTGCTAATATAAAAGAGGTAACCTTTTTAACGAGTGTTTTGGATATGCCACTTAACAATCTGACTGTGTGGATTTCGAAGTGTTTTTTGGGAAATTGTGGAACCCCCGTTCATTGCTAATACAGCAGAGAGGTAACCTTTCTTAACGAGTGTTTTGGACATGCCACTTAATCTGTTGGTGAGGCTGTGGACGTTGAGTATTTGGGAATGTTGAACTCCCTTTATTTCTCATTTAGAAGAGTGGTAACGTTCTTAACGATTGTTTTGATATGTCATTTTACAATCTGATAGTGAGTCTGTCGCCCTGGATTGTTGGCGAATATGGAATACGGAAGAGAGGTAAACTTTTTAACAATTGTTTTTCATATGCCACTTAGCAATCTGATAGTGAGATTTTAACCGTGGAGTAATGGGGAATGTGGAACCCCCTTCATTTTTAATCCATAAGTAATTGTTTTGTATATGCTACTTAACAATCTGATGATGAGGGTGTCGCTTTGGAGAGTTCGGGAATTTTTCACTCCTATCATTGCCAATAGAGAAACGAGGCAATCTTTTTAACGATTTTTTTGGATATGTCACTTAGTAATCTGATGATGAGGCTGTTGCCATGCAGTATTTTGGAATGTTAACCCCCTTTTTTTCTAATACATGAGAGAGGTAACCTTTTTAACGATTGTTTTGGATATGCCACTTAATAATCTGATGGTGAGTCTGTCACCGTGGGAATGTGTAACCCCACTCGATGCGAATACCGAAGAGATGTAACCTTTGTAACGATATTTTTGGATATGCCCCTTAGCAATCTGATGGTGTGGTTGTCGCCGTAGAGTATTGGCGAATCTGGAAACCCCTTCATTGCTAATACAGAAGAGATAACCTTTTTAACAATTGTTTTTTATGCCACTTAAATATCTGAATGTGAGGCTGTGGCCGTGGTGTACGGGGAATGTGGGACCCCTTCATTGATAATACGGAAGAGAGGTAACCTTTCTAACGATTTTAAGATATGACACTGAACAATCTGATGGTAGGCTATTGCCCTGTATTATTGCATAGTTTGGAACACCCTTCATTGCTAATACAGACGAGAGCTAACTTTTTTAACGATAGTTTTGTATATACCACTTAATGATCTGATGGTGAGGCTGTCGCCTTGGAGTATTGGGGAATGTGGAACCCCCTTCATTGCTAATACATTAGAGATGTAACCTTTTTAACGATTACTTTTGATATGCCACTTAAACATCTGATGGTGAGGCTCTAAACGTAGATCATTGGGAATTGTGGAAAACCCCTTTATTGCTAATACAGCATGGAGTTAACCTTTCTAATGAGAGTTGTGGATATGACACATTACAATCTAATGTTGAGGCTCTAGCTGTGAAGTATTGGGTGATGTGAAAACCCCTTTGTTGCCATTACTGCCTGGAGGTAACCTTTCTAACGAGTGTTTTGTATATGACACTGAAATCTCTAGCTGTGGAACACTGAGGAATGTGAAAACCCCTATATTGCTAATACTGCTGAGAAGTAACCCTTCTAACGTTTGTTTTGGAAATGACACATAGCAATCTGATGTTGAGGCTTTAGCCGTGGAGCATTGGGGTATATGGAAAACCGCTTTATTGCCATTACTGAAGCGAGGCAACTTTTCTAATGAGTTTTTTGGAAATGACACATAAAAATTAGATGTTGTGGGTCTAGGTGTGGAATACTGGGTAATTTGGAAAACTCCTTTATTGCCATTACTGCAGAGAGGTAACCTCTGTGTGCTGCTCAGTCAACCTCGGTTCTCAGTACATTTTGGCTTATAAACAGAAAAAAGTAAGAATCAGATTATATTTCTATATGTTAGTTTCATCAATGAAAGAACGAATTTGAACAGAAACAGTTTTTTTTTAGTTTCTTTGATTAATGCCATACCAATCTTCGTGGGTTATTTAATGCCAAAGCTATCGTTGAAGAACAGTAGTAGTACTAATTAACCAATAGCTGGGAGAGGATTAAGATTTTGTTTTGTTTTGATTAAGGTTTTGTTCATAGTTTTAAGGTATATTGTTATATAATGACTATTGACATGGATTTTGGGTTCGTTCCTGGTGACCCCGTGTGCTTTAACAAGCTGTCACGTTGTGATTAGAAAACAGGGGGATGGCAGTACGTCAGGGTAGTCCGGTCGAACAGATGTGTAACCGGAAGGTGATCACCTGGTATGAGAACCACGCGGTCAGATTTAGACAGTCAGTCCAGTGAGAACCGAGAGTCGAGCCAGGGATATGCAGCCAATCAGAGGCATCTCTGATGATACAGCTTGCAAAGGGGTACAAGCTTTGGCACCCCCTGGCTCCAGGAAGATATGGGGCAAGAATAAGTCCACTTTCTGAGAATGTCTCTCCATCTATTTCTCAAACTTTACAGAAAACTGTGTGCTCCTTTAAAGAATAAAATGAGAGAGATATATTTTTTTATAAAGAAGTGTGTTTTGTTCGTGCATTGAATTTCGTAAATCATGTTTGATTACTATACAACAATATCAACCATTGTAAGTTATTTAATGCCAAATCCGTTTTATACATATAAACAGTTCTATTTCAAACAATTCAGTTTAGCATAAGTACAATTTTTTGTTTACATAGTGTTAAATGTTGAAACAATTCTATTTCAATCAATTAAGTTTAGCATAAATACGCAGTTATGACCTAGAAATAGAACCCTATCAGGTGCTACTACTCCGGGCCGGAGTAGACCTGTGCATGATGGCAATGAATGGGTACTCCATATTCCCCAAAGCGCTAGCATTACTGGTGCCTCAACCTCAGATTGTTTAGCGTCACATCCACGATAGTCGTTGGGGAGAGTCTTACCTATATGCAGAGAGTCAGTCGTTGTGTTCTGCAGCCCCAGCCGACTAGAATACGAGGGTTTGCACCTTTCCCAAAGCTATTGTCTGAAAGTGAATTTAAGAGCACAACTGGAATTCGATCTTGGTTACCACGATATCACTGCCCAGTATGTTGGCCACTATGCCAAAGGGACTTAAAGAAATAAAAAGAGGATAGAAAGAAAGAAAGAAAGAAAGACTGGAGTTAGAGAAAGGGAGGAAGGGAAATCATATTTGATTTATTATCTACAGTTAAAGATTAAATCATCAAGTCTTGTAATAAATAGAAGTTTTAAAAGATGAAACATCAAACAAACAAAAGCAAACTGATGTTTTTCCAACACACCTATGTTATTTATCAATTTCTAGTCCGAGAATGAAAATATTTCTTCCTTGAAGATAAAAATTATTACCTTTGCCATACAATCCAGACACTTTCTCTTACAATAACAATTCTCTTATCTCATCAATCTACAATACGATTGTATATCAACCAACAGAAATACAGAAAAAAAAAATCAAAATATTCCTACGAATATTAGAGGTATTAAATATTGATAATATAAACATCCGTGTTTTATCTAATTTTTCTCGGAAATATCGACTACATATATTTTAGTCTTTAGTGATAAAAATTAGAAAACCCACAATCAATAAGATATTTTTTAGCTTGGGAAATAATGTTTGGTATATACTAAATAATTAATAAATACACAAGAGTCATAGAGGGCATCTTTCAAAACAACGATTTTCACGTGAAACATTATTATGCAAACAATTAGACTAAAAGATTTGTTTGATCTGATGACGTAATTAAAATCTTAGCGTCCGAGAAAAAAAGCGTCAAATATAAGTGGTTATCTTATTTTGACTGAATATATCAACACATATCTCATTCTGGTTCTTGACAATGGACAAATAATAATCGAAGGCACATGAACCCTGAGGAAAACAACATAGGTCGTTATTACACTATCCAAATCCTTACTTAAGATTTCTTGAAAAAAAAAAAAGGAAAAAGAAATACTGGATTGGTCCCCGTAGGGTAGTGGTTAACATTGTGGACATCGTAATAAACGAATTCGAACTCCAGTCCCGCTTATACGTTCAGTTTCGGACAAATAACCTTGAAAAAGTTATGAAATCCCTTATCACCTTAGCTGTTTGTTAGATCATACCACTACAGTTCTACCACAAGGCGGGCTTTGACATTAAATAACCCGGGTTGTATGACATGTCAATAAACCAAGTAACGAAACAAAACCTTATAAAAGAAACAAGGAAAATGGAAGAGAATTTAATGTATTGTTCCTTTACTGTCACATTGAATAAGACTTTTCAAACATTTACAAACAGTTAAATGTCAGAACAATTCTATTTCAAACGATTCAGTTTAGCATAAGTATACAGTTTAGTTCTATTTCACCCATAGATAGGACCCTATCAAGTGCTACCACTCCGGACCAAAGTGGACCTGAGAGTGATAGCAATAAAGGGTATTTCCCAAAGCTCCAGCATTACTGAAACATCACCATCAGATGGTTTAGTGTCATATCCAGTGTTATATTTTGACCTTCGACCCGGCCAAAAATGCCATTCCAAGGTGATGCACCGGAAGGAGGTGACACATTCTAATGGCAGTTATGAGAGGAAATCGCGCGGGCGGAAATTGGCTGATGAAATGGGACGAGCTAAAATATTTCCCATGGTACACTCATAGACTGATGCACCGGAAGAGAGTGGCCTGTGAACTGCATGACAGTTATTTCCGGTTGATGATGATCAAACATGCTATTTCAAAGATCGAGTGGGCGATCGAGTGGGCGATCGAGTGGGCGTTGGACTATCATATAACTCAGTCAAGACAGAAGTCACGGGCAGTTGCAGTAGAGTTGAGGAGAGGGAGGTAGACGAGTGTGGTAGAGAAAGCCACGCCCGGCCGAAGGGGCTCTCGGGAACCCCGATGGAGTTTGGGGACCAGAGAAGTTGCTGATAAGATGCAGTAAAGAAAGCCATCACCCGGCAGAGAGGGCTTTAGGCCTCCGGTCGAGCATCTGGAGAACAAGAAAGACTCAACGCTGACGGCCATAAGAGTGGGGGTCAAAATATTACAGTTTATGTTCGGTCTCCTGCTCCCTCTCACACGCAAACCCTGAGTAACTCTTTTCGAACCCTTGCAATAAAGTGAGAGGTAAATATTTTGTTAAAGAAGTCTTCCTGCGTCTTCATTATTGTGTAGTTATGATGCTGTAGATGACAATATAACATCCAGGACAATCGCTATGGGGTGGGGGCCTTACCCTACCGCAGAGATGCAGTCGGTATACTTTACAGCCCCACCCGACTGGGCTATCGTAAACGAGTTCGAACTCCATTTCCGCCTATACGTTCTTCACAATAGTTCTTCTACAAGGCTTTGGCATTAAATAACCTATGATATTTGACATGCCATTAAACATACAAACCAAACCAAAGCTTGTAAAACAAAGATACAAGGAAAGCGGAATAGATTTTAATGAGTCGTTTCTTTACGGTCACATTCAATAAGACTTTTCGCTCACACAGACACACACACATTTAATAAAAGGAATTAGGATCTTATTTTCTCATGTTTTATCACTAATAAATTCATATGTCTTCTATAAAATAGAAACACAAACCTCAGATATAACCATTTTTGTAAACAGATGAACATATCTTAAAAAACACTCAAGGAATCTCTGATATATACAAAGTTGATCTAACGATTAGGTTTTCTATTTCATAGATGACACATGAAATTAGTCATAAAACAGTATGGAATTTTTTATACTGCTCTGCTTACAAGCTTTTGAGGATATTTTGTTCATTAAAACGTTTTTAATAACACTGGTTTGGTTTGGTTTGGTTATATGGCATAACAACCATTGTAGGTTATTTAATGCTAAATCCATTTAAATAAATATAAACAGCTCTATTTCAAACAATTCAGTTTAGCATAAGTACACAGTGTAGTTCTATTTAACCCATAGATAGGACCCTATCAGGTGCTACCACTCTGGGTCAGAGGGCATCTGGAAGCGACGGTAATAAAGAGGTACTCCATATTCTCCAAAGCTCCAGCATTACGGAAGCCTCACCATCAGACAGTTTACTGTCAAAAACAGGACACTCGTTAGGTGAATCTTAACCCTCTGCAGCGATACAGTCTGTGTATTCTACAGCCCCAGCAGACTGGACCATAATAAGACTGTAAAAAAATAGAATAAATAGAAATAAAGCTGTTAGTATGTAAATATAAAATACGAAAAAGCTTTTTGTTATATAATTAAGGAATGATTTTTTTTATATTTATCATTTTCGTTAATCATATTTTATCATTCAGTTTGTTTGGGCTTTGAACTATTCGGGTTAAGAGTTCAGGTGCATAGCCACTGGGTACAGTTTTACGCTCGCATGCAAAGGATATGACAATCACCATTGTCATAATAAACTCCAGACAGGAAATGAGACAGGAGTGTCGATGATGTCATGCTCAGAAGAGATGGGCTGAGAATTTGAGGGTTTTAAAAACACGGCAGTTAAAGGTTGACATTGGACCATGCAGGCTGATAGATTAGTTCCCTGTCATTGAGTTAGAAGTTGAGATTGGGCCGTTGAAGATGTAGTTGGGTTTTTCGGATCTCTACCGACAGAGATCTTAAACGCTACGAGATGTGCCGAACATTAGGGGTGGGGTCAGCATAGTATGGTCAGCATAGTAAGAATTGTATCTCTCTCCTCGTGTCGAAGAACCGAAGTCAGAACTTAATAAACCGTTCGTACCTGAAGAACATAGTTCGCCTGTGTTTTGTATTTGACTGTATATGGATTTGTATATAATTCCCAAACTGACGCGGTACGCTTGTTGGCCGAGCGGTCTGATACTAAGTCTAATGAAAGTTGGGCGGGTTTATATCCCAACTTCAAGCGTCCTATGTGTCTAGCCACACGGAAGAGTTCTGATACAACGAAACAGTCTGCTTGTGGATGACAATATATATATATATATATGTGTGTGTGTGTGTGTGGGTATGCGTGTCCGTGTGTAGGTATATATCTATGTAAATTTTCAGCTCTCCAGAAGTCCAAAGTTTGGTAACACAAGGTCAGTTTAATGTAGTTTAACCCACATGAACCAAGCGCCTAATAACTAGTGAACAAATTGCTCAATTGTATTGGTATTCCTCATGAGGGACGCCTCAGGTGCCAAACACTGAACTGAGCCACGAGTATAGTCACAAAATCATCCGGCAGTGTTAATGTTGATACATTTACGAGTTTGTAGTGCTTATATTAGACTGTGTGTAATAAAAATTGATGAACAAGACAAAAGTGTTGAAATGAATAAATCAAATTACATATGTTTTGTTGAAAGATTACCACATGCATGCATTTATTACAATTATCAATGAAAGTGAAAAACAAGTAAGAGAACAATGCAAAGATTTGTTTTATATACGAAAGTCTACTTCTGCAAAATTAAGTTCAATAAGAAAGTCTGTTCAATCGAAATAGTTTGTTGAGAACTGAGTTTGTGGAAAAGTGTACTTGTTGTATTGCCACATAATAAAATATGCATATATGCACATATACATGCAGAATACATATTGACGCAATAATAAAGACGAACGAAGACTTCTATAAAAAAATTTATTGAAGACTTCTTTAAAAAATTTTATTGAACTTAAAAAACTTTATTGAAAGTGTTGTGTGTGAGAGGGAGTTGAGGACTGAACAAAGACTGCGACATATTGACTTCCCCATTTATTTTTTACAAATGGACTGTTCTATTTCAAACAATTCAGTTTAGCTTACGTACACAGTTTAATTGTCAAAAATATTTTATTCAAACCTATTCAGTTTAGACAAACAATTCTTATTCAAACAATTCAGTTTAGTATTAGTATAGTTTTTGTTTACACACAGTTAAATGTCAAAATAGTTATATTTAAAACAATTCAGTTTAGCGTAAGTACAGTTTCAATGTCAAAAACAATTCTATTTCAATCAATTCAGTTTAGCTTATGTACAGTTTAGTTGTATTTGACCCATAGATAGGGACCTATCAGGAGCTACCACTCCAGGTCAGAGTGGACATAGGAATGATGGCAATGAAGGGGTATTGTACATTCCCTAAAGCTTCAGTATTACTGAAGCATCACAATGAGATAGTTTTGTGTCATATCTAAGAGACTCGTCACGGGGTTCTTATCCTTCTGCAGAGAAGCTGTCAGTGTATTCTACAGCATAAGTCGACTGGATAAGGGTGTCTTTGATACAATTATGTGTTGTAAAGTACGAGGGTAATTATCCTTCATCCACTATTTTTTTACTATATCATAGCTTGATGATTCACAATAGAATAGCAATCTTATCATAAACGAAAGCAGGCAGGCAGCGCCAATAGTATTACCTGGAATAGCAGTACTCATATTACAATGCATTTAAAAACTAGGTATACGGATTTATGCGCTGACATATATCAAAGTTGACAATTGAAGATTGGTGGGTAATTTTAGATAACCCAAAGTGACCGCCCTGGTACTTAACTGTTTCGACATGTGATTTGTTTCTCGTAGTTATGGTTTGTGAATTCAATATTTTCACCAACAAAGATTCAGGCTGAAATTGTTTCTGAACTGCCGGGCAAAGATATTCTCACGTATTAATAGGTTTTTGAACATTCAAGGAGATCAACTTGCTTTTTTTTTTTAATTTTAGTCGGTAGATGCCCATCAGTGGTTTTTGGACCAATCTAAAGTTGGGATGAGTGTTATGAATTTCTGCCATTTGGGATCCTGAAATTGTACAAGATTTGACTTTTTGTGTTTCTGATTGAAATGTAAACTTTGCCCACAAGTTCATGGCCTATCGACGAAGAAAATATTCATTTAACACCACAGCTATTTATTTTTGACATGATCTCACATCATGTTAATGCACTTAATCCAATGAAGAGAAAAACAGATCGATGGATATTGAAAGTATGTGTGTGTGTGTGTGTGTGTGTGTGTGTGTGTGTGTGTGTGTGTCTTTGTATACGTTTCCTTCTCTTCCTAGCCCAGTAAGCTGGGGCTGGAGAATACACCGACTTCATCGAAGCAGAGCGGTAAGACCTTCTAGCCTGCCCAACGAGTGTATAATGGAGTTGTCTCAGTAATGCTGGAACTTTGGGAAATGCAGAGTACCTTTAATTTCCATCGCTGCCAAGTCCTCTCTTGCCCGGAATGGGAGCACCTATTTGGGTCTTAACTCTGAGTCAAATAGAACTGTTTGACTTTTAAATTGAGTACAAACAACTGATTTATGCTAAATTGAATTGTTTGAAAAAGAACATTTAGATCATTTAACTGTGTTTATCAACAGAATGTGTTTACAAATCATATATTTAATATATATGTAAAAACAGAAGGTGGCATTAAATAGCCAACAATAATTGATATGCCGTAAAACCCAACCTAAACTAAACATAAAATCTATCTCTCTTTATAATGACGACTTAACCAGGTTTTGAGTTTCCATCAAATTGCACTACATATATATATATATATATATATATATATATATATATGGGGGGGGAGAGAAATAAACTGAATGTGCGAGATACGTAGAAAAAAGAAATCAATAAAAGCAGAAAGTGTGTGTGTGTGTGTGTGTGTGTATTTATCTATCTATTTGTTGCCAATCGTGTAATGCAAAGCTCTTCTTACGAATTGAGCACTCGTTAGCCGTTAAGCGTCTATGTAAGCAAAAGATTCATGTGCGTTTACGTTGAATTTGTTGATAGATGTGCAGCAAGAGGTCCGACATGCGTAAAGTCAACCGGGTTTCCATCCAAGATTGAAGCATTTCGTGTGTTTAGCCACACGAATGAGTGGGGAAACGATGAAGCGGTCTGTCTGTAGATGACTATATATATATATATATATATACATGCACTCACACACACTACGTGCCAGAGTGGACATGGGAGTGTTTTTATATATATATATATATATATATATATATATATATATATATATTCCTATGTGTGCGTGTGTGTGTATTTAGAGAGAGAGAGAGAGAGAGAGAGAGAGAGAGAGAGAGAGGATTGGACCGAAAGAAACAGATAGACACATAAATAGAAAAAATATTTATACGCGAATGTGTACGTATGTGTGTACATTTATATATGTTGGCCTGTACATGTTTTTTGTTTGCTTATATTTACAGTGAGAGATAGAGACAGACAGACAGACAGACAGAAAACGAGTTATTTGGAGAAAGAAACAGACCGATAAATTGAGACAATATATATGTATGTATGTATGTATGTATGTAGGTTTTTATGTGTGTATGCACGTGTGTGTGTATGTGTGTATGTGTGTGTGTTCATTTACATGTGAGTGTATTTTTGCTTTTATACTTGGAGAAATAAAGTGACTAAGAGAGTTTGACCAAAAGAAATAGATAGGCCGACAAAAACAGTGTGTGTGTGTGTGTGTGTGTGTGTGTGTGTGTGTGTGTGTGTGTGTGTGTGTTTGTTAAGGTTTGTAAAAGTTTAGAGAGAAAAAGAGGATGGGAAAATTAGGGACCAGAAATAGATAGATAAAAACAGTGTGTGTGTGTGTGTGTGTGTGTGTGTGTGTGCATGCATGAACATGTATGTGTATTTTGGGATGTGATTGGGTTGTTTTGTTTGGGATTTTATGGCATATCAACCTTGGTAGGTTATTTGCCGCAGAATCCATCTTATACAAATGAACAGGACTATTTCAAACAATTCAGTTTCATTGTACACAGTTTTATTGTCAAAAACATTTCTATCACAAGCTATTCAGTTTAGTCTAACAGTTCTAATTCAAACAAAAATAGATTTTGTTTACACTCAGTTAAATGTCAAAACAGTTCTATTTCAAACAATTCAGTTGAGCGTAAGTACAGTTTAAATGTCAAAAACACATTTATTTCAAAAATTCAGTTTAGCATAAGTACGCTGTTTAGTTCTATTTAACCCAGAAATAGGACCCTATCAGGTGCTACTATTCTTGCTACCAGGGTGGAACCGGAGCGATGGCAATGAAGGGGTGCTCAACGTTCCCCAGACTGCATTTTTCTTTTTTCGATTTCTCCTTTATCTTTCTTTCTCTGCCTGATGATTGTCGTTTTTAAGACGGCGTTAAACATGAGGTTGCAGACTACCTTCAATGCTATTAAATATATATATAAACTGATATACATTTACTTATAATTATTCACTCATTAGAATTTTTCACATCAGCGTTAGCCGATGGTTTTTCAAATCTCTTCAAGTCTCCAGGACTCTTCTTAGTATTCAGGCCGTTCTCAATAATGCTGTCGTTTGGATGGTCTCCACCCGTTCGCCAACTTCCAGTCCCTTTAGTAATCCGTTAGTTACTATTCCAAACGCACCAATTACAATTGGTATAATTATCACCTGCATGTTCCACAGATTTTTCAATTTCCTAGCTAGGTTGAGGTACTTATCCTTCTTTTCACATTCTTTCAGTTTTATTCTGTGGTCAGCCGGGACAGCAAAGTCGACTATTTTGCAAGTTCTCTTATTATTATTATTATTATTATTATTATTATTATTATTATTATTATTATTATCATCATAATGGTTCTATCACAGGTATTGAGCACTCTCCAAATATTACTGCATTTGGTCTGCCACAAACCCACGAAGTGAGATAGTGACAACCAACACTGTCATATATATATATATATATATATATATATATATATATATATATATACGAAGTTGTGTATGTGTGTGCTTATGTATGTTGAGAGAGAGAGAGAAAGAGAGAGAGTGAATTAGAGATAGAGAGATAGAAACAGATAGGCAAATAAATGAAGATAAGGTATGCATGAGTGTGTGCGTGAGAGAGAGAGAGATTTAGAGAGAGAGAGAAAGAGCGACAGAGAGAAAGGAAGAAAGAGAGAGAGAAAGGAAATGAGAGCGAGAGAGAGAGAGAGAGAGATTTAGAGAGAGAGGAGGGTTAATGAATTTCTCTGACAGGTTTACCCTCGTTTATTTATTGACACCTTTGGTTTCTTGTAAAACTTGTGCGAATTCAGAAATGAAAAATAAATAAATGAATAAATAAATAAACAAAGAAAACAATGTCCAATTAGAAAACCTGTGATATCCATAAATTTCGCACGGGAAAACCTTGATAATCGAAATTTGTTTTTGGCTCGTATCAACACTGTTTACTTGGGAATTCTCTCAGAGTCTCCAAAAAAAGCCTGCAAAAAAAAATCACATACTGAATTAGTAAAGTAAAAATCAAACAAAAGAATAAGAAAAACAGAAATAAAAAAAAGAAATAATGAAAAGCAAACGCCTAAAAAAGAATTAATTGCATTGGTCTCCCCACATAACAAGTAGGCACTTCCGTGTAACTAAGACTGTAGCTAACGAGGAGAGAATCAAGAAACGACAGTCGTTCGTGAAGTAAAAATCAAAGAAGTTAAAGAAGAATTAATGAATGCAAAAGCATTGTTTGAGCCAAACTTTTGTTTGACAGACTGCAATATGAGGTAAAAAGCGTTCACATAACATTTATTGACGTTCAAGAACAGAGAAAAAAAAAAGAAAAGTCAGTGAGTGCCTTCTCAACAATTGACTGACGTAGATTACATCGATATACTTTCTTATCCTTTCTGAACTAGATTCAAAAGTATTTTCATTTTTTTTTTTTACAAACCATTTTTCTAATGCTTATTCTATGTACACATTTAAATTCTATCTCGTGAGTCGACGGTATAATATACTGGGCCAATGTTTCAGAATCTGAGTTTTACTGATTCTAATTTGTTGGTGACAGTAGTCGAGGGCGTCCCGAAGGCTCCCTTTTCAATAGCTACCACACCAAGGTGTAGGGGAGGGCGCTACTCCTTTCCCTGGATTGCTCCACTTTACCCTTGATACATACCGTATAATGCTGAGTGTTAAGCAAGGACGTATCAAGTACCATTTTTTAAAGTCTCTGGGTATGACTCGACCTGGGATTGAACCCCGGTCTCCCGGGCCACTGGCGAACACTCTACCCATTCTAAGGCCCCTGAAATTGGACAAAGTAATGTCTCTTTTATTAAAAGTCTAATAGATACATTAACCCCTTATCCCTCTCTCACACCGTCCGTCCCTAACAGCCATCACTGTTGGTAAGCATTCGTGACATCATCCAGTGTCGGTTTAGAGCTGTGGAAAGGTAAGCTTTTTATGTTTGGCCGACACTGGCATGTTTATGTGTATTAGTCCACTTATCAGTGAAATCAGATACCCATATGATTGAGAACCTGTCAATAGCAATCCATGCTTTGCCAATGCATGAGTTGACAACATTTTCAGTCGATGAGATATTGCTACCGAAGTGTATGTACTGGTCTACTACTTTCAGATGTTTGCCATTTAATAAGAAGATATCACCATCTTGATTTAAATGCGTAAAAACTGTTTTATCTGAGTGGATGTATAGGCCAATGCCTCTTGATCAAACTCATCTTTAAAAAACTGTTAGATATCTACCTTGAAGTTCAATATAAAATCTCTTTGAATATTAAATTATCGGTGACGTCCTCGTGGTGTAATGGTTAACGTAATGTACTGCAGAATCCCTCTTAGCGAGTTCGAACTCTAGTAACGCTACTACGTTCACTTTAAGATTAATACTTTGGGAAAGGTATGAACGTTTTTATTTTACCATTTCTCTTCAGTATTATGAGGTTAATGGCATATCAACCCTCGTGGGGTATTTAATACCAAATTCATCATTGTAGAAGTATACCAGTGATACAATTTAAACTATACCAACGGATAGCACTTTCATACCTTTCCCGATGGTTTTAGTTTGAAAGTGAACATAATAGTACGACTGGAGTTCGAACTTGCTTACATTGGGTCCGCAGTCCAGAACTTTAGCCCCTAGGCACTAGCAGAATATTTTGCAAGTATTGGTATGTATACCTGGCACCAGTCATTTGTTTATAGACAGTTAAATAATCAAACAGTTCTATTTCCAACAATTCACTTTTGCCTAAGTTAAATGGTTCCAAGTAATGCTATGTATCACAAATAATTCAAGTAAACATCACTCATATATTTACACACAGTTAATTAACCCAACGGTTCTTTTTCAAACAATTTAATTTAGCATAAGTTATTTGTTTACCCTCAGAGTAATCGTCAAACAGTTCTATTTCCCCCATAGATAGAACCCTATCAGGTGCTACTACGCCAGGCCAGAGTGAACCTGGGAGCGATGGAAATGAAGGGGTACTCTATATTCCCCATAGCTCTATCATTACTGGAGCCTCACGATCAGATTGTTTAGTGTCATATCTGAGACACTCGTTAGGTCTTATCCCTAGACAGAGATGCAGTCGGCGTATCCTACTGTCCCAGGCAACTCGGTTAAGTGTCGTTAGTTGGACGTACTTTATATATACGACGGCCTGGATATCATCATTTTTAAGATTTTGATTGTTATAGCAGAAGGATTTTATTTGTTCTGTTTTTATTTTCACTTCCCATTTCTAACTTTTACTGGCTCAGTCGGCTGGGGCTGCAAAATAAATCAACTACATCTCTGCAGAGGGGTAAGTCTCCCCCACCAAGTGTCCTGAATATGAGACTAAACAATCTGATGATAAGCCTCGGGGAATGCTGAGTATCCCTTTATTGACATCGTTCCCAGGTCTACTCTGGCTAGGAGTAGAAGCACCTGATAGGGTTCTATCTATGGGTCAAAGAGAACTAAATAGTGTATTTATGCTAAACTGAATTCTTTGAAATAGAACTGTTTTGACATTTAAACTGTGTACTTATGGTAAACTAAATTGTATAAAATACAACTGTTTATATGTGCGAATATAGATTTGGCATTAAATAACCTACAACTGTTGATATGCCATAAAACCAAACCAAACCTAAAAAAAAACTACTTTCTCCCCATCACCATGCATTCTTTATTTTTGATTAGTGCGAGGAATATTCAGTATTTAATCATCGTTTTCCTTGTCCGTTTTCTTACATTGTTCATTTGACGATTGAATCTTTTGTATCCGTGAATATTTTAGTTTTGAAGCTAAGGAGGAGAGATAACAGTTTCTTTCTGTTTTCTCTTCGGGTCATCTCGTTCTGTATTAAAGAAAAAAGTTTTTGAGGAATTTTCTTCACTTGCATATTTATTTATATGTGTCATGGTATTATGATTAACTTTGTAGGAAATGAGCACAGCGACACGAGTTCAAATCTTCGACGAGACTGTTTGTATTTCACATCGCACACAAACCTTTTGGAAAACCATTTTCCCTTCAGCTTTGAGTGAATAGCGGATTAAACTAAGTGTGTTGGGCTTGGTTAGGCCTGCTGTCAAAGATAGATGACAACTCTGAATTTCAGCCTCTTAGAACCCGTTTAAAAATTGACCTTGTGTCAAATACTGCCCGTGCGGAGGCGTTATTAATTAGACACACACATATATATATTTATGTGAATGTATATGTTCGTAAGTATATGTGTGTGCAGATAAATGTTTATTAGTGTATATATGTGTGCGTGTACATTCATATCTGTGTGCATATATATGTGTGTGTGCAAATGTATATGTGTGTATATGTATATGCCTTTGCATATATATGTGTATATATATATTGTCATCCACAGACAGACTGTTTCGTTCTATCAGAACTCTTCAGTGTGGCTAGACACGCAGGACGCTCGAAACCGGGATCGAAACCCGTCCAATTTTACGTTAGACTAAGTTTCAGACCTCTCGGCTAGCAAGCGGACCACGTTGGCTAAGGGAATTTTTAAGGTATTTATTTAGCAACAGCAGCAGCAGCCGTTTGTTTACATTAAAATTTTTTTTTATACCCTATCGGCTACCAGAGTGCTCAATTCTTTCGAAGAGCTTTGCATTACGCTAGCGGCAGCCGACAATTCCTTCGCCATAGTGCTCAACCCCCATGGGGGAGCGTATATATTGTCATCCACAGACAGATTGTTTCGTTCTATCAGAACTCTTCAGGGTGGCTAGACACGCAGGACGCTCGAAGCCAGGATACAACTTTACGTTAGACTATGTTTCAGACCTCTCGGCCAGCAAGCGGACCACGTTGACTAAGGGAATTTTTAAGGTATTTATTTAGCAACAGCAGCAGCAGCTGTTTGTTTACATTTTTTTATGTGTATATATATGTACGTAGAAAAATGATAAGAATGGCGATACAGGAATCAACAACCCATATATAGACCTTAAGGAGGAATAAAGAAATATATTTTCAAAAAGTGACAAGAATACTCGAATGATCATCCACATAACAAACTCTGTTCAATCTAACCCAAACTAGAAGTCATAAATCAACCCTCCAGAAAGTCTCAAAAAGACGAAGTCATAATGGCCCGTTTGCGTATATGCCACACGATAATGATACACTCATTTTTACTAACAAAGGAAGTTTAAATAAGAATGCAAAACAAGTAAAATAGTATTATATATTAAACATATTTTGATATGAGTACAGAGAACTAGTCAAACGTAGACAGAAATTTTATAATGCCAATATTGTAGTCAAACACTTAAAAAAGTGCACAGTATCGCCTCGTCAGTGATGTTCTTGGGGTCCTTACAAGTTTCGGGTCTTCCAACATCATACTTGCTCTCCCAAGTGACCCTACCGAAACTTTTGTTCCAGCCGGCGATCCTGCAGTAAAAATACGCCCAGCATGCAAAAACACACAGTTCACACAAAAGAAAAAATTTAAATGCTACTGCTAATGAGTTTTTAAAATGGTATTGGCCAATGAGAAACGACTTACGTCACTTCCCTCCAAGTCGCGGCGAATTAAAAAGGTAAACATACTGCCCTGTCTTTATTCTATATCTTGTATGAGTACACTCACTTGCACTGAGTCAGGTTTGGATCAAGGTAACAGGTAATATCCTTCTGACAAGCGAGACTTGGAAAAAAAAAAATATATATATATATACATATTGTGCAACAACTGCTTGAGAAGACAGGTGAGAATGATATTTTATCATAATTAAAAAACGATATACATCAACCAAAAACTTTAAAAAGAAAATATACATATGGCTGCAAAGCCAAACTGAGGGAAAAAAGAAATCGATGTGTAGTACAACTAAACCAAACTAAAATCCTGACAACCAAACAGTTAAATCCAAAGAAAGCATAATATATTCATATGAATCTAGCTCCAATATGTAATCAGCATTAAATAATCCATAGAGGTTGAGATGCCGTAAGAAATAAACAAACAAACAAACACAAATATTTTATCAAAATTATTTCTAAAAATTCACTAAAGACTTATCTGTTTTGTTATTTATTGATAAGATAAAGATAGGCCAGAAAGAGTTTTTTTTTAAATATTGATAGCTTACCCATTATTTTATTTAGTTAAGAATGTATTTGTACCAATCTTGGAAGGGGGCGATTTTAAAAAAAATATATGTTTGGTTTCTTTGTTTAATGGCATATTAACCTTTGCAGGTTATTTAATGCCAAAGCCATTCTCCTAGAAGAATAGTAGTAGTACTACTTAACCCATAGCTGGGAGGTTAAGGGGGTTCATACCTTTCCTAAGGGTATTTGCCCGAAAGTGAACGTAATAGCGCGACTGAAGTACGAACTCGCGTACTACGATTCCGTAGTCCATCGCTTTAACCATTACACCACGAGGATACTCGCCCCCCCCAAAAAAAAATTGTGTTTTAATCCTTCAAATTTTGCACGGCAAGAGAAATATTGTCGTCAGCGTAATCAGTTGATTTTTAATATATATATATATATATATATATATATATATATATATATATATATATATATATATATATATATATATATATATAAAGTTTATTTTAAACCTTAAGTTTAGAAATTCAATAATTCAATTATAATAACGTCAGTTAGGTGGAAATTCAAATCTTCGTTTAAGGCATCTGGTTTGTAAAAGAGAATGAAATTTTTGCATCGTCTTATTTAGTTTATTTGTTCGTTGGTTGAGAGCAAAGTATCGTTACCATCAATGCTGAAACGCAATAATCACCGCCTAACGGTTTGGTCATGGTAAACATTCAGCAAGCGTCGGTGCAATTTTTCGGCATAAAGGAATTCAATAACACAATTCTTATCCCAGAAGCCATTTTGCCGCTTAGATGATTTCTGTAATAAGACTTGAAATTGAATGGGTATTGACATGAAGGTTTGAACTCTTTTGCCATGTCTCTAACATACACGATCATTATAAGATAAAAAGCATTACTTTCAGAGCAATTTCCCTATCTATCTATCTATCTATCTATCTCTTTCTTTTTTCCTTTCTTTCTAAGTCAGTTCATATCTATCTCTCAATGTAACCATCAATTTTATTGTTTTCTATCTATCTATCTATCTATCTATCTATCTCTTTCTTTCTTTCTTTCTTTCTTTATCTTTTTCTTTCTTTCTTTCTTTCTAAGTCAGTTCGTATCTATCTCTCAATGTAACCATCGACTTTAGTCTGATCTATCTATCTATCGATCTATTTATCTATCTATCTAAAGTATGTCCTTGGATTTGTACGAATTCATAATTATTTATTACATATATTGGCTTGTTTACAAAATTTGCTTTCCAAGGTTAACGCGCAGAACCGACAATTTATAATGATCCCAAATATAATATGCAGACCCTTTGGGCATGCGTGAAGCAAATTTTAAAATACTCCCTTTAACTGATAAACTTAAATCTCTCGACGTAATAAGGAAATATTATATGATTTGTCTTATATACAATAAGAACGAATCTTCTTTCCGGTTCATGACTTTCACGACACTATATTGTTTTGATTGTTCCATTATATTATATAGTTAATATACTGTTCCCAATCTACAAATTTTCGTTAGGGATAAAAGTATTATAACACACACACACACACACACACACACACACACACACATACATTTATTCGCTTTGCAATAACTTTCGAAATAAATTCAATACAATAAAATAAAATAAACTGATTTGTGCAATGCTTCAAGCAAATTAGAAAATACTTATATATATATATAATATATGGTCTTTAATTTTCTTATTCTTTCATTCATTTGTTTAAGTTCATCTCTAGTCCACTTGAGAAAGGGTGCCGAATATCTAACGAGGGGCACAGCCCAAATGCTTATTCCTTTGATGAGGTTTCTGCTGGAGAGTTTTGTCTCGAGTAGTTTTCTAGTTCTCCTGAAATATTCTTTTCGGATCGTGTCTTTCATTGGCACTTGCTTGATGGTGACAGCCTCCAAGATACCAAAGTATGTGTTGGTTTCATTTTGTCCGAGCGTTCTAATTTTGTCGTGATTTGGTAATTCCATTCCTTCAGTCATATGTTTGCTACTTTTCATGACGAGCATGGCACATTTTTCAATACCAAATTCCATTCCTATGTCTTGACTGTATATTCTAACGGCGTGTATTAGAGTTTACAATTTTTTTCATTTTTTGCAAATAGTTTGATATCATCCATGTACATTAGGTGATTGATCTTTGCTTGCAATCTACTGAGTTTGTATCCGGCTGTGCATTTTTTGAGTATGTGGTTAAGTGGCATCATGGCTATTATGAATAGTAAGGTAATTGTGCATCTTTTTGGAAAATACCTCTTTGGATCTTTATTTCAGCTAAGCTTACTTACTCTTAAGAGTTTTTCAAATCAGTGTTAGCTGATGGTCTTTCACTGGAGTTTGAGTGACAGCAAGTCTCCTCAAATCTTCGGGACCCTTCTCAACATTCTGGCTGTTCTCAATAATGTTATAGTTTGGATGGTCTGCACTCGTCCTCCAACCCCAAGTCCTCCAGTGCCTTTAATAATCCTTTAGTTACTGTACCAAAACACCAATCACAATTGGTATAATTGTCACCTTTATGTTCCATTTTTTTTTTCAATTCTCTAGGATGGTCGAGGTATTTATCCTTCTTTTCACATTCTTTCAGTTTTATTCTGTAGGCAGCTGGAACACCAAAGTCGATAATTTTACAAATTCTTTTTTGTCGTTGATTAATATAAGGTCTGGTCTTCTGGCCGAGAATAGGTGTTCCGTTTGTGCGTCAAAGTCCTATAGGAGTTTATGCGTGTCCTTTTCTAGGCCACATTTGGTTTGGTTTTATCGCATATTAACCCTGGTATGCCAAATCCTGTTTTTACATATATATTAAATGTAAAAGATTTGGTTGGGTTTGGTTTTATGGCATATCGACCATTGTAGGTTATTTAGTGCCAAATCCTGGTTTTACATATATATCAAACATGTATGATTTAGTTTAGTTTGGTTTGGCTTTATGGCATATCGACCATTGTAGATTATCTAGTGCCAAATCCTGTTTTGACATGTGTATTGAATAAAAATGTTTAGTAAACACCTTTCGTAGAAAAAAACTTTTAAACGAGTCTAACGGAGGTGAGGGATCTTAGTGGTGTAATGGTTAAAGCGATGGACTGCGAAATCGTATTTAGTGAGTTCGAACTCCAGTTGTTCTATTACGTTCACTTTCGGACAAACCCCCTAATCCTTGAAGCTATGGGTTAAATAGTATCATGACTGTTCTTCTCGGAGAATGTCTTTGGCATTAGATAACCTTACAAAGGTTGATATGCCATTAAACAAAGAAAACTAAACGAGCCTGATAGATGATTTCAAGTTAACTGTAACAAATCAACGTCAGTAATTTTTAACTCACATTTACATAAATAAACATCTATGATTTGTAAATGAACATTCAGTTGGTAACTTCATTTTTCAATGATTTCGAACTATTTTCTTTGCGCACTATCACCACCATTGTTTCTACACAGTTAAAAGGTTTCGATTATTGCTATCAAACACTTATAATTTTATTCATCATTAATCATTCGTTTTGGAGGTGCCCGTGGTGTAATAGTTATCGTCGTAGGAAATGGACACGGCAACTCGAGTTCAAATCCTGGACGAGACTGATTGCATTTCACATAGCACTAATACCCTTGGTAAAGTTATGAATTATTCTCCCTCCAGCTATGGGTAAATAGTAGGACAGACTGGGTTCTTCAGCCTTGGTGAGGCAACTAGTCTAGGAGAAGGAAAACTCTGAATTCAAACCTGTTAAACTCCGCTTAAAAATTGACCTTGTGTCATATACTGCCCGAGCGGAGGGGTTGGTAAATAGGATTAATCATTCGTTTGCACGCAACTAAATGTTTCCAAGTATTGTTATGTATCACTATCAGTTCAATTTAACATCAGTCACTTGTTTACTCACTGTGAAATGATCAAACAGTTCTTTTTCAAGCAATTCAATTTATCACGAATCGTTTGTTTGCACTCATTTTAAATGTGAAGCAGATATATTTTACCAATTCATAGGACCTTATCAGGTCCTACCACTTCGGGCCAGAGTGGACCCAAGAGTGATGACCATGAGGTGTACTCTACATTCCCCAAAGGACCAGAATTACTGGAGCCTCACTATCAGAATATTCAGTGTCATAAAACAACACTCGTTGGTTGGGGTCTACTCCTCTGCAGAGATATAGTCGTTGTATTCTACACTTCTGACGTCTGGGCTTACATGTGTGTAAATTACTGACGAGTTTTGAAGGCCTGTGAGAGACTTTCAGCTTTTAAGGATTGTTTCTCACTTATTTGTGTGTAACCAAGTAAGTTAGCTTGCCTTTGTGGAAACAAGTAAAATTTGGACATTGTATGTTGAGTACCATTCTGTTGTATCACGTTTAATGCTACATTAGATTTACAGAGGATGGAGATTTCCCTGTTCCTGAGAATAAGAATGAAGTCTTGTCTTTTAGTAAATTAGAATAATGCGCGAAAATTTCATTCTCTTTCACTTGCTTGCTCAGTCGGTTGAGGCGGTAGAATACACTGACTGCTGCTCTGCAGAGGGTTAAGACCCCACCGAATGAGTGTCCTGGATAGGATACTAAACAATCTGATGGTGAGGTTCCAGTGATGCAGTAGCTTTGAGGATTGCGGGATACTATTTACCCAACCCCTCCGCTCGGGCAGGATATGACACAAGGTCAATTTTTAAGCGGAGTTTAACAGGTTTGAATTCAGAGTTTTCCTTCTCCTAGACTAGTTGCCTAACCAAGGCTGAAGAACCTAGTCTGTCCTACTATTTACCAATAGCTGGAGGGAGAATAATTGGATTCATACCTTTCCCAAGAGTATTAGTGCTATGTGAAATGCAATCAGTCTCGTCCAGGATTCGAACTCGTATCGCCGTGTCCATTTCCTACGACGATAACGACTACACCACGGGCACCTTGAGGAATGCGGGATACCCCTTCATTGCCATTGCTCCCAGGTACACCCTGGCCCGGAATGGTAGCACTAGATAGGGCCCTATCTATGAGTTAAATAGAACTAACTGCATATTTATGCTAAACAGCATAGTCTGAATTAGAACTGTTTGACTAAACTGAATAGCTTGACATAGAAATGTTTTTGATAATTAAACTGCGCTTACATTTAAACAGCGTGCTTATGCTAAATATATAATTATTGTTTGAAATGGAACTGTTTTTGACATTGAAACTGTACTTACACTAAGCTGAATTGTTTAATATAGAACTGTTTTGACATTTAACTGTGTGTAAACAAAATCTGCACTTATATTAAACCGAATTAGCTGAATTAGAAATGTTTTGACAATTAAACTGTGTACTCATACTAAACTGAATCGTTTGAAATAGAGCTGACTATTTACATAAAAATAAATTTATCGTTAAATAACCTACAAAAGTTGATATGCTATAAAACCCCAACCAATCAACCGATCAGCCAACCAACTTTTAACTTGCAGAATGTATCAGATATTGTCACACTTTCATCTTGTATACTGTTTTGGCAACGCCATCCAACGGTTATTAGAAGAAATTCTTTGTCCTACATGCGTGTTAATCTCTCTCTCTCTCTCTCTCTCTCTCTCTCTCTCTCTCTCTGATATATATAAATATTATTTTTCATCATACAACGTGTGAAAGCACGTGTGATACCCTGTCCTCATCAGCCGCCAACCAATGGTGATAACACAGTTTCGGTAGCTCAAGCCTATATATATATATATATATATATACGTAAGAAATATGAACAAAAGTGGCAAAATAAATTGGAATATTTTATGTTTTGTAAAATTTTTGTTGTTCTGATCTAGTTTCAAACTTAGTAAATCATGAGAAGAAAAAAATTCTTCTGGAAAAAAATTATTTTGGAAGTTTTATTTTTTAAAGTTTTATAAGGAGTTGTTATATCGCAAGAGAAGTAACGAAAATGTCCATTTGTTGAATGAAAATGATCTTCTGGTTCAAATTGTCTTCAGTTGATTTTTTATATATTTACCTCTCAGGTGACGGCATCTGGCTAATGAGTTTTTCATTAGGATTCGGAGAAGCGCCTTTCCAATTAGCAGTGGCTGACCGGCAAGTGCATTTATCTATTCAGATATTTGTTACTGCCAAGTATTATTCAAAGACACGGTTATTAAGCTTATTATTGAGTCAAAACGGCTCATATTTTAAAAAACATTTTTATTTATCCTCTTGATTTTCAATTAATAATTTCATCTTTATATCTTTTTCATTTCTTTCTACGTTGTTGAATTTTGTATCGTAGTTAAAATTGTGACCGTATTAACGGAAAGCTTATTCTGTATCGTAGTTAAAATTGTGACCGTATTAACGGAAAGCTTATTCTGTATCGTAGTTAAAATTGTGACCGTATTAACGGAAATCTTATTCTGTATCGTAGATAAAATTGTGACCGTATTAACGGAAATCTTATTCTGTATCGTAGTTAAAATTGTGACCGTATTAACGGAAATCTTATTCTGTATCGTAGTTAAAATTGTGACCGTATTAACGGAAATCTTATTCTGTATCGTAGTTAAAATTGTGACCGTATTAACGGAAATCTTATTCTGTATCGTAGTTAAAATTGTGACCGTATTAACGGAAATCTTATTCTGTATCGCAGTTAAAATTGTGACCGTATTAACGGAAATCTTATTCTGTATCGTAGTTAAAATTGTGACCGTATTAACGGAAATCTTATTCTTTAAATTGCTGTTATCCATAGATATCATTTTGTGTCTTTTGTTATCTTGCAAAAAAAGATAAAAATAGTGATTCTGATTTACCAACATATTGTTTTTTGGCAGATTTACACTATATTTTTGTTCATCTAATTTGAGTGGAGGTAGAATTAAAAGTTATTTTTTATGGTGGTTTAGTTTGGTTTGATTGTTTGGGTTTTATGGCATATCAACCTTTGTGGGGTATTTAATGCCAAATCCATTTTTATACAGATAGTTCTATTTCAAGCAATTCCGTTTAGGATAAGTACGCAGTTTAAATGTAAGAACTGTTTAATTGTAAAAAAAACATTTCTATTTCAAGCTATTCAGTTTAGTCAATAGGGTCTTATTCAGCTAATTCAGTTTAGTTAAGTATGGATTTTGTTTACACGCGGTTAAATGTATATAACAATTCAGTTTAGTGTAAGTACAGTTTCAATGTCAAGAAACATTTCTCTTTCAAATAATTCAGTTTAGCATAAGCACGCAGCTTAAATGTACGTACGGTTTAATTGTTAAAAACATTTCTATTTCAAGCTATTCAGTTTATTCATACAATTCAGTTTAGCATAAGTATGCTGTTAGTTCTATTTAACCCGTTGATAGGGCCCTATCAGGTGCTAGCATGACGGGCCTGAGTGGAGCTGAGAGCGATGGCAATGAAGGGTACTCTGCATTCCCCAAAGCTCCAGCATTGCTGGAACCTCACCATCAGATTGTTTCGTGTCATATGCAAGACACTCGTTGGCGGGGTCTTACCCCTCTTCAGAGAAGCAGTCAGTGTATTCTACAGCCCCAGCCGACTGGGCTGATATTATTTAGTGTTATATCGAGGACACTTGTTGGGGAAGTCTTACCCTTCTTTAGAGAAGTAGTCAGTGTATTCTACAGCCCCAGCAGACTGGGCTGATATTATTTAGTGTTATATCCAGGACACTTGTGGGTGGAGTCTTACCCCTCTGTATTCTACAGCCCCAGCCGACTGGGCAATATTTATTTGAGAAATAATGGAATAAATTGGTGGATTTGAGGTATTTGCTGTATATCTCGTTCTTAAGATGACGGAGTTGGCCAAACTTAACGGATTTTTATAGTGGACTGCTAATTTACTTTACTATTTAGTAATAAGTAAGGTTTGGTGTACGTCAATATATTCATCGTGATGAATTCATCGTGTTGTAAATTTATCGAACTTACATAATTCATGGTTTAATTCAGAATTTACAAATTGTGTTTACGAATATCGTAAAACAAGCTGAACGGTTTGGGTTAGGTTAAAGGTGAAGGTCAGAGTTAGAAGGTTTGTTGGTCGAGTTTTTTGGCCTATAAACCCCTGTGTGTAATTTAATGCCAAATCCTATATATATATATATATATATATATATATATATATATATATATATATGCGTGGTGAATTCAATAAGTTTCCAGACTTTTTTATATAAGCAATTAAAATCATCGTAGACTTTTGAAAATTCAGTATGTTATTGATATACATGTTATGAGTTGACTGACTAATTTTTATGATTTCAGGTTCAAATGAACAGCTAAAGCAGCAATTGGAATACACTCTACTAAGACCTGATTGTCACAGCTGGTGAATTTCAAAAGGGCAATCTGACACTTTAGAAGATCGATATGCAATAAAAGTCTTTTTTAAAATTGAAAAAAATACCACAGTAACCTATGGAATGTTTCAGACTGCTTTTGGAGCATCTTGCATGAATCGAGCATCAGTTTTTGACCGGCATAAGAGATTCAAGAATCGCAGGAAGTCTGTGAGGGATGATGAGTGGTGTGGGAGGAGTAAGGAAGTCATACACCAGAGTTGATTGGCCAAAGGGTTAGGGTTAAGCTTAGAGTTACTACGTTGAGGTTCTAAGGGACTTCAGGAAGAGATTCGGTAGGAAGAGTCCAGCACTCTTCAAATCGGGTCAGTGGCATTTTCACCAGCAAAATGCACCAATTCATAACCCCATCCTTATCACAGACTCTTTGACCAAGATGGGCATCAAGACAGATTCTCACCGTTCCTATAGTCCAGACCTTGCTCCCTGTAACTTTTGCTTGTTACCTAAGCTCAGAGGCTGTCGTTATGAGAGAATTAAGGAGATGAAAGGGGCTGTGACGAAGGTCATTGACACGCTCATGGGGCCTTCTAGATGTTGTTGGAACAGTACAATAAGTTCATTACAAGCGGAGGAGATTACTTCGAAGGGGACTAGAGTTTCATGTGTGTGCTATCAATAAAAGTGGCCAAATGAAAAAAGTCTGGAAACTTATTAAATGATCTGCGTATATATATATATATATATATATATATATATATATATATATATATATATATATATATTATAACATAATAATTGATTGTCACTAAATCACTTTGTGGGTTTAAGTCGAACCAAGTGCAATATAATATGGAGAGTGCTCAACATCTGGGATAGAGATATCATATGATATATTGGCTTGGTGTTTGAGTCAACCGGGTTTCGATCCCAGCTGTGGGGAGATACTGTCTAGCCACACTGATGAGTTCTGATAGAACGAAACAGATCTGTCTGTGGATGACTATAGATATATACTCCCCTACCCCCGTAGGGTCGAGTTCTCTGGCGAAGAAGTAATTGTGTTGCCATTAGCGCCTTTGCAAGTCTCTTCGTATTTGAATTGAGATCTTGGCGGCCGTTTGAACGGATGTATGTAAACAGTAGTAATTGTGATTCATAACCGTTTAAAAATGTACTTCGTAGCTAACATCTCCTCGTAGCTAAATGGTTAGAAGCTTTGGCTTGGTGTTTGAATCAACCGGCTTTCGATCCCAGCTGCGGGGAGATACTATCTAGCGACACTGATGAGTTCTGATAGAACGAAACAGATCTTTCTGTGGATGACACTATATATATATCAGTGGCAATTCTATCCTACTTTTGCTACTCGTGCCCCCCCCCGTCCTCAGTCAACTTCAGTTCCCAACCCGTGGTCCGTGGACCCAAAGTAAGTCATCGTAGTTGCTATTGCGTGATTCTCCATTGTATAGCACAGATTGACAAACGTACCTTGCATGGTGTTTTTTTTGTAAACAATCAAGATACTATATAATTTGTAGTCTTGTTAATACAGTAGATAAGATAATTTTTTTTCCTTTCAAAAGTATAGAAGAAAAGAGAAGATGTTCATTACTATGACGAGAAAAATATGTTTATTAGAATAAAGAAACTGATGACAATATACACAGACACAGCTAGTAGTTTCAATTTCGCTTAAAATAAAGATTATTTGTTGAAAATGTATTCAAATAAACAAATTTTAGTTACAGAATGTAATATATGCAACATTCATTAAAGAAATAGACATCTGTTAGTGAAAAACGAATTAAAACACGCCGTTTAACCAACATTTACCATAGCGATGATGATGACGACGGCGACGGCTCTAATCTGCAATCCTCTCTCCCTCTCTCTCTCTCTCTCTCGGTCCCTCTCCCTCTTCCCAAGACATTTATCAGCAGTCAGAATGTGCTAAATTTTTGAGCACGGGTTTAGGGTTGCTCTTGCTATTGACTACAGCCAAAGGCGTATTTCTCTAACATTACTGTTATTATAAGGGTCTAGTGCCTGGCACGGATTGTGCGTTCAACATTATAGCCGATTTTATGGGATGTTCAATGAATCTGACGGTGGCCGGACAAAGACCATCCGTTCAAAGCAGCATCGTTGTATTATTCCCAGATTTATTTATGAACTTTTGGCTACTTAGTTATCGAAACTTGAATAGATACGTAATTTAATTGAGATCAGACTAAGTATGTTTGCTTGAAATTAATGGATGATTTTTAATCCATTTTGAATAACATTGACCGAGTTATTGGTCGTGCCGGGCACGAGTAGCACTAGTCCCGTCTCCGCCCCTGATATATATATATATATATATATATATATAATTCAAGGAATTTAGACTGCGACTCCTGGGTTTCATGAAATGAATCGAAAATCGAAAAATGCAGTAAAAAAAAAACCTTGGGATTTTGTATGAATCTTTACGTGTGATTGTAAGTGTGTGAGTGTGTATGTGAGTGTGCACGGGTGTGTGCATATCCTTGTGTGGGTTACAGTTGCGTATTAATGTGTGTATGTGTGAGTTTAAGTGAGTGTAAAGTGAAGATCCTATTTACCCAACCCCTCCGATCGGGCAGGATATGACACAAGGTCAATTTTTAAGTGGAGTTTAACAGGTTTGAATTCAGAGTTTTCCTTCTCCTAGACTAGTTGCCTAACCAAGGCTGAAGAACATAGTCTGTCCTACTATTTACCCATAGCTGGAGGGAGAATAATTGGATGCATACGTTTCCCAAGGGTATTAGTGCTATGTGAAATGCAATCAGTCAGGTCTAGGATTTGAACTCGTGTCGCCGTGTCCATATCCTGCGACGATAACCATTACACCACGGGCACCTCCACAGTGAGTGTAAGTTAAGGTACATACGCAGCGCGTTGTTTTAACCTGGTGTAAATTCGTCGGTGTATTTTGATTTTTCGCTATATAATTTTATTTCTGTATGTGTAGGTGACTATAGCTAAGGAACGGTTTTATGACTGCTTTTTGATTTTCGATTCATTTCATTTTCTTCACTGCCTTGATGATTGTTGTTTTGCAAAAGAACTCCATGAAACCTGGGTGGGGTCCCAGTCTAAATACCATGAATTGAATATATATGCATATCTTATATATATGTATATATATATATATATATATATATATATATATATAAAATATATATGATTTATAAACATATTTTGATAACATTTTCAAACGATCCTGAGCTCATACTTATTTGTTGCATACAGCTCATAGTTTCAATTATTGCTATATATCTATAAAAAATTAACATGAATCCATTTGTTTACTTATATATATATATATGTGTGTGTGTGTGTGTGTGTGTGTGTGTGTGTGTGTGCGTCTGTGTGTTATTTCTAAGTAAATAATTTGTGGGTAATTTCTTTTTTTTTTTGACGAGTTAAAACTAATTTGTCTGCACATTAGTTTGCAATTGTCTTTAAACAGTTAAATGGTTTCAATTCTTGCTATCTAAAACTAATAATTCAAATCAATTTTAATCAGATTCAATTTAACATTTGTTTGCTCATAATTTGAATTGTCGAGCAGTTCTATTTGACACGTAGATAGGATCCTATCAGGTGCTACCACTCCGGGCCAGAGTGAACCTGGGTGTAAAGGCCAAAGCCTAAGCATTACTGGACCCTCCTGATCAGAATTTTTAGTGTCATATCTTGGACATTCGTTCAGGGGGAGATCTTATTTTTCTGCATGGATGAAATCGATGTATTCTTTAACCCTAGTGGACTGGGCAATTTTAAGGTTAAGGAAAACCTACATTAAATGTGAAATAAGTCTGATGCGATGAATTTACCGGTCATAGATTTATAATAAGATTAATTAACTAACATTAAATTTATTATAATTGAATTTACCACCAATACATTTAACGCATTATAAGTTTAGCTGGAATTGTTAGGTTGGCTAAAATTTCTTTGTTTAATGGTGTGTCAACCTTCGTTAAAATGTAAAGCCCGCCTCCAATGAGTGTCCTGGATATAGCACAAAACAATCTGATGATGTGATTCCAGTAATTCTGTATCTTTGGGGAATGTGAAGTACCACTTCATCACTAGTGCTTCCAGTTCCACTCTCATCCTGAGTGATAGCACCTGACAGGGTCCTATCTATGAGTCAAATAGAACTGTCTGACTATCTAAACTGAAGGGAAAATGACTTAATATAATTTGAATTGTTTGAAATAGAAGTGTTTCATAATTTAACCGTGTGTAAACAAATGAGTTTTGTTTAATTGAATCGTTAGTGATACGTAGCAATATTTGGAATCATTTAACTTTCTTGATTTATGCTAAATTGAATTGTTAGAAGTAGAACTGTTTGATCATTTAACTGTGCGTAAACAAATAATTGATATTTAATTGATTTGTTAATGATACGTATCAATACATGGAGCTGTATAAATGTGTGCTGGCCCAGCGGTTAGAGTGTTCGCCAATGGCCTGGGAGACCTGGGTTCAATCCCAGGTCGAGTCATACCAAAGACTTTAAAAATGGAACTTGATACCACCTTGCTTAACACTCAGCATTATAAGGTACGGTTCAAGGGTAAAGTGGAGCAATCCAGGGAATGGAGTAGCGCCCTCCCCTACACCTTGGTGTAGTAGCTATCGAAAAGGGAGCCTTTGGGTCACCCTCGACTATGGTCGCTAACTTTACTTACTTTACTTTAGCTATAGTTGTATCTACTTCATGTATGCAAACAAATGATTGATATATAATAGAATTCCATAATTGAGACCTTCTGGCTGCTTAGAAACATTAATAAGTCTAATGTAAAAAAAGTATTTGTAACTCATTTAAAAATGAAATTACCGACTGACAAATCTCTTACATATCTTTTATATCTATATAAATGTGTGTAAATGATAAATTGTAAATTATTACTGTTACATAGGAATACTTGAAACAATTTCATTATGTGCATAAAATGATTAATTATGAATAGGACGATTCGTATTAGATAGCAATATGTGAAACCATTAACTGTGTGAAAAAAAAATGAAGTATTACTTATATTTTTACAATTAGAAATAATGATACAAATCTAGATTCTTTGATAGTTTTAAAATGCAATCCATAAACAAATAATAGATAAATAAGAAAAAGTGATTACAAATCAAAAAATAAAAAAAAGAAGACAAAAAGAAAACAAACAAATAGTAAAACAGCTTTATAGATATTTTCACAATTTATACCAACTATATAATTGACTTATTTGTTTGTGGTTGTTTCCTGAAAGAAATAAACAATTACTTATCTTTCATATAAACAGCTATTATTTTAATTGGTCAGATAAAAGATTTTTGCACAATTAAATATTGCAGTTTATATTTGATAACGACTAGTTCGTTTGACGTCTATGAACTTAAGCCATTAAATACACACAGGACTGGAGCGAATCAAAGACGACTATATTAGTTTACTTATTGATTTGTGGATCTCGATTTAAATTTAAAAGCAACCACTTGTGTTTTTGATTGCTTTGCACTGATGTTAAATCAAGAGATGAAAATTAGATTTTCTTTAGAAAAGTGGACGTCTTGATAATTAATAGCAAGTCACATAAACAGATAAACTTAACGGCTAAAATAGACAATTGTAACATACCCATGATACGGATATGTGAAATAGACAAAGAATGTTCATAACTCATATATAGATAACATAGGAATCCCAAAACACAAAAAAACACTTACGACTTCTTAGTTCAGGTACGAAACGTTTTATTACCTTTGACTTAAATGGTTTTTCGACATAAGGAGAGAGATACACAATCTTTCTATGCTGACTTTTCCATCTGCCCCCAACTACGTGCGGCACCCCCCGCAAGACCTCGGCGAGCTCAAAAAGTCAACCTTCTTCTTCGGACGCCAAAACTCCACTCAACTAACTTTTCTCAAATATCCAAAATCCTCCGTGCATGCTTCCGGTGCATGACCTACTGGTCACATTTCCTATCTGGGGTTTTATTTTGACATCTGTGAATGACGCATCCTCCCCGCGTGCGCATGAACACCTGCACTCATGTTTGCACCTAACTAACCCATGCACTCAGCGGAAGGTTCTCAGCCTAACTAAACCAAAAGGCAAGATATATAAAACGAAATCGCTCGGCCATCATATTACACAATTTTGCCTTTAAAAAATATGAATTAGATAAATAAAATCAATGTCGTGTGGATTTGTCGGGCGAACAGGTGAATGTTGCCTTCTGGCACGAGTTACCGATCTGAACTCAAAAGTTGTAAACCACCGTGACACGCTGTGTATTTTACATCCAGTTATGAGTAAATAGTTGGGCAAACTGGTTAGGCAACTAATCAGATCTATACCAATTTTACTTCGCTTCAAATCCACAAAAGTTTTAGTTATCTTGATTTGGTGGCGATACTCCAGCCTTGGAGATATGGGAAATGCGGAGTACCCCTTCATTGCTATTGCTCCCCGGTCCACTCAGGCCTGGAGTACTAGAACCTAAAAGGGTCCTATCTATGGACCAAATAGAAATGTCTGGCATCTAAACTGTGTGCAAACAAATGACGGAAATAAAATTGTTACTGTTATATAACAATACTTGAAACCATTTAAATGTGTGCTAAAAAAGAATAATAGTAAAAAGAATTATTCGTATGAGATAGAAATACTTGAAAACAATTAATTTTAGAAAAAAAAAAGGTTTGGCTCTTTCAAAGTTATTATGAAAAATATGTATACAAATTATATATATTCAATTGATATGTATAAAAAGGATTTGGGATTAAATGATCTACAATAATTGATATAACATAGAATTAAACTAACCTAAATCCTATATATCTAATATATATATAAACAGGATTTGAGAATAAATAAAATAAAATGGTTGATACCATAATACCCAACCAAACTAAATCATATTTATTTAATATATATGTATAAAGTAGATTTGGCATTAAATAACCTACAATGATAGATGTTATAAAACACAACCAAACCAAATAACATTTATTTAATATATATGTATAAATAAGATTTCGCATTAAATAACCTACAATGGTTGATATGCCATAAAACCAAACCCAACCAAATCATATATTTTAATGTACATGTATAAAGAGGATTTCGCATTAAATAACCAACAATTGTTGATATGCCATAAAACCAAACCCAACCAAATCATATGTTTTAATGTACATGTATAAAGAGGATTTCGCATTAAATAACCTACAATGGTTGATATGCCATAAAACCAAACCCAACCAAATCATATATTTTAATGTACATGTATAAAGAGGATTTCGCATTAAATAACCTACAATGGTTGCTAAGACATAAAACCAAACCAAAGAAAATAAACTAAAATCTAATTATTCTACTTGATTTTAACAGGTATGTGAACTGGATGGTTTTGATTCTTTCTCTGATTTCTAGTTTCTTCAGTCTTTTTTACCTGATGACCTGTTCAAACACACTAACTATTTTTATCAATGTCATTTTCATGTTCCACAGTTTGTTTTTTTTTCACTCTGGCAAGATCCAATTATTTGTTTATTTTTTCACTCTCTTTCATATTCACTCACTAGTCTGCTGAGACGAAAAACTCCACTAGATTGCAAGTTTTTTTTTCGTGTTAATTATCATTATGTTGGCTTTTCTAGCCGGAATTTTGTGATCTATTTTAATCTAAAAATTCCAAATAATTTTATAAGTTTCATTTTCTATATATTCTGGTTTGTATCTAAATAATTTCTCAGAATGGCTACATTTTCGTTTCTTGTATAATTCTCATTAGATCCCCTTTTACATCCAGTTGTGCCTCGTCATGCATATCTTTTTTATAACAGTTTACGGCATTCGCTTAATATGTCATTAAATAAGATTTTTTGTCACTACGTAGCCTTCAATTGATAAGAAAAAATAATAAAGTACCTGTGGAACATGAAAGTGACAGTGATATCAATTGTAATTGGTGCTCTTCGTACAGTCACCAAATAATGGTACCGGGACTTGAGAACTTGGAAATGAGAGGATAAGTGGAGACTATCCAAACTATAGCATTTAGATAGGCTCGAATACTGAGAAGAGTCCTGGAGACTTGGGGATACTTGCTGTCATTCAAATTCCAGTGAGAAACCATCGGCTAACTCTTATGAGAAAAATCGAAAAGGAGTCACAATATGATAATATCAAGACTTTGGTAAAAGGCAAAAATAATCTCTGGAACATTAAGGTGACAGTAATACGAAATGATTGTTAAAAGGAATAGAAGACTTTGAAATCAGATGTGAAATAGAGACCATATGAACCAGAGCGCAATTAATCGGATCGCGAACCTAGGAAATGTCCTTTGAGACTTGAGAAGACTTGCTATCACTCAAACTCGAGTGAAAAATCATCAGTTAATGCTTGGATTTACTCTTTTCAGTGTAAAATACTGATTAAAATACGAAATGATTACTCCCATTTGCGAATGCTGCAAATTAACATATAAAGAGTATTATACTACGAACAACTAAGTGGGGAAGATGATCCATTAGGAATTTGAATTTGACCATACTACCAAAAGGTATACGTATGAACCTGAATAGGTGCTGGAAACACTTTTAATTCTCTGTGATTTTGAGATATAAACATATCATCTAATCCCAGCCAGAAACCCAGACCTAGTGATAAGTAAGTAAATTTGTCTCCCTTTAGTCGAGGGTGACCCGAAGGCTCCCTTTTCAATAGCTACTACACCAAGGTGTAGGGGAGGGTGCTACTCCTTTCCCTTGTTTGCTCCACTTTACCCTTGATACGTACCTTATATTACTGAGTGTTAAGCAAAAAGGTATCAAGTACCATTTTTAAATTCTTTGGTATGACACAACCTGGGATTGAACCCAGGTCCGCGGACCACTGGCGAACATTCTACCAATTTAACCAAAAAAATGAGAACTTGCCGAACTGTGGATTTTGCCGTCTCGGCGGGGCACAAAGTGAAAATAAAAGGAAACAAAAAGAGAGCCAAGTACATAAACCTTGCTTGAGAACTGAAAAAAAGAACAAACAAACCATGGGACGTGAAGGTGATAGTGATACCAATAGTAATTGGTGTGCTTAGAACTATCCTCAAAGGTTAAGTAAGGGCGTTGGAAGAGTTGGAAATTGGAGGACCTACCGACACCATCCAAAATGCAACATTATTAAGATTGGCCATAATAGTATGATGAAGTGCTTATGGTGTAATGGTTATCGTCGCAGGAAATGGACACGACGACACGAGTTCAAATCCTGCACGAGACCGATTGCATTTCACATAGCACCCTTGTGAAAGGTATGAATCCAATCATTCTCCCTCCAGCTATGGGTAAATAGTAGGACAGACTGGGTTCTTCAGCCTTGATGAGGCAACTAGTCCAGGAGAAGGAAAACTCTTAATTCAAACCTGTTAAACTCCGCTTAAAAATTGACTTGTGCCATATCCTGCCCGATCGGAGGGGTTGGGTAAATAGGATAATACTATGATGAGTGCTGGGGAATTGATGAGATTTACTATCACTCAGACTATAATGAAAGACCTCCAGCTTGTGTTAAAAAAATAATTATTAATTATAATAATACACAGCCGGATGCAAATTTAGTAAAACAAGGAAGAGATCAATCACCTAATATACATGGACGATATCAAACTGTTTGCCGAAAACGACAAAGAATTGGAAACTCGCAGTAAAAATATACAGTCAGGACATAGGGATGAAATCTGGCATTATAAAATACGCTATGATAATAATGAAAAGCGGAAAACAACGTATGACAGAAGGGATGGAACTACCAATCCTCAGAGAAAAGGAAACCTAATAATACCAGGATCATTAAATAAGTTTCCAGACTTTTTTTTCGTATGGCCACTTTTATTGATAGTACACACATGAAACTCTAGTCCCCTTCAAAGTAATCTCCTCCAGCGGTAATGCACTTGTTGTACCGTTCCAACAATTTCTCGAAGGCCTCATGGGCGTCTTCTAGTGTGAGCGTGTCAATGACCTTCGTCACAGCGTCTTTCATCTCCTCAATTATCTCATAACGATAGCCTCTGGGCTTAGGGAATAACCAAAAGTCACAGGGAGCAAGGTCTGGACTGTAGGGAGGTTGAGGAACTGTCTTGAAGCCCATCTTGGTAAAATAGTCTGTGACAAGGATGGAGTTGTGGACTGGTGCATTGTCCTGGTGAAAATGCCACTGACTCGATTTGAAGAGTGCTGGCCTCTTCCGACGGAATCTCTTCCTGAACCCCCTTAAAACCTCAACATAGTAACCCTAACCCTTTGGCCAATCAACCCTGGTGTTCTGACTTCCTTACCCTTTCATACCTCTCAACATTCTTCACAGACTCCCTGCCTTCATTGAATCCCTTATTCCACTCAAAAACCGATGCTCGATTCATGCAAGATAGTCGAAAAGTATTCTGAAGAATTTCATACGTTTCTCTGGCATTTTTTCCAAGTTTAAAACAATTTCATTGCATATCGTTCTTCTGAAGTGTCCTCACATCCAGATTGCATTTTTGAAATTCACCAGCTGTGACAATCGGGCTTTAGTAGTGTGTATTCCAATTGCTTCTGTAGCTGTTCATTTGAACCTGAAATCATAAAAGTTGGTCAGTCATCTCATAACATGTATATGAATAACATACTGAATTATCAAGAGTCTACGACAATTTTAATTGCCTATACAAAAACAGTCTGGAAACCTATTGAATGCTCCACATACTTTGGAATACAGGAAACTGACACACTCTAATAAGTGGAAATAGAAAACATTTAAAAAATATATCTCAGGAGAACGAGAAAGCTACCCTAAAACAAACTATATAGCAATGTGAAAAAGTCAATATGATATGACGTTTATACAGCTTTCCAAGTTTCTCCTAAGCATTCAAGTCGATCTGGTAAGGGCTGTGGTGTGGATTGTCTTCGAATGTCTACTTCCCGTATTATTTACTCCTTGACAGTTTTTCACATCAGTGTTACCTGATGGTCTTTCACTGAAGTTTGAGTGAGAGCAAGTCTCCTCAACTTTCCAGGACTCTTCTCTGTATTCTGACCGTTCTCAATAATCCTGTAGTTTGAATGGTCTCTACTCGTCCTCCAACCTTTAAATCATTATTATTATTACTATTATTATTATTATTATTATTATTATTATTATTATTTTTATTATTATTATCTAACTCCTTTAGAGTTTTACACAGTTTTTCACTAGAGTTTGAGTGACAGCAAGACTACTCAAGTCTCCAGGACTCGCCTCAGGATTCTGTCCGTTCTTAGCAATGCTGTCGTTTGGATAGTCTCTACCCGTCCGCCAACTTTCAAGTCCTATTGTTATTATTATTATTATTATTATTATTATTATTATTATTACATTTATCATTATATGTTGTAGTAGTTGTAGTAAAGAGAAGAATTCCGTTAGATTTCTTTATAGGAAATTCAGAAATAATTTCCTGCAGCTTAATTATATCTGTTAGAATAAAATTGTTATTCCATTCATTGTTTACATATTTCAATGAATCATTCACAAAATCAAATCCGGTATTTATTACCGTATATTTTTTTTAAAAGTTATTTTTCATTCTTTGCTAACGGGGGCAAAATAAAGCGAATTGAAAATGGTAGGTATAGTTTTCTGCTGTTTATCCTGTATTTAGAAATGTTGAAAACAGCCGTTAGTCATCCATCTTTGTTTCTATAACCCATGATGGTTTTCTGTTTCGTAGACAACGATTAGACTGACAATCTCATCTGAGTCGTCATGCCTATGTTACCTGCAGCATTAAAAAAAAAAAAATTTCTTTAGTTTCCAACTTTGTTATAAGAAAGAAGCAATACCGTGAACCTAATACTAAAACCTGAACTACATACACAGACGGAAATGGGTTTTAGGAATTGGTAAAACCTTATCTTGGAATTAGGTTAAGAAATAACAGCAGAGTCTCTTTAGGAATGAATGAAGTATTGTTGTCTGGCTTGGTTTCTAGATGTTGTAAGCCTCTTTGATTTCGTTTGGTTTAGTTTTATAGCATATAAATAATTGAAGTTTATTCAATGACAAATCCTTTTTATACCGTTATAGTAAATATATATGATTTGGTTTGGTTTGGTTTTATGGCATATCAACTGTTGTTGATAATTCAATGCCAAATCCTCTTTATACATTTAAATTAAATATTTCTGATTTGGTTTGGTTTTATGGTATTTCAACTATTGTTGGACATTTAATAACAAATCCTTTTTATACATTTAGCTTAAATATATATGATTTAGTTTGGTTTGGCTTTATGGCATATAATCTATTGTTGGTCATTTAATGTCAAATTGTGTTGATAAATCTAGATTAAATATATATGATTTGGTTGGATTGGGTTTTATGCCAACTATTGTAGGCAATTAATGATAAATATTGTTTATTCATATATATATATATATATATATATATATATATATATATATATATATATCATTTGGTTTGGGTTGGTTTTTCTTGGCGTATCGACCATAACAAGTCCACCACCTCTAAAGGGTCGTCCGATGCGTTGAGCTGTGCCCTCAAGCGTCGAACCATCCGGATTTGCATTTTGAGGGTGCTGGCAAAAGTCCTGTTGTCATAACTTGGATCGGTAGAGAGCATGTGTTGTACAGCAGCGCATCTCCGATCTCGCTCGTTAAACATTGTGTCACTTTTAGATATGATAAAAGGCTCCTATCGCTCTTGGGATTTGTACACAACTGGCCAACTAGTAGATGGTCTACAACAAAAAAAAAAAAAAAAAGAAAAGAAAGGGAAAACCGGTTTTCATTAAACGGAAATGGAATCATGTCGTCTTTTCTTGGGCGAAAATTTTATCGTTCCACCCTGTATAGGGTGTTGCTTCCAGATGTCCCAAAATGCACAGCAATATAAAAATATTTTTAAAAAAGATATAGATTACGATGAAAACATAAGACTCGGAGTTTAACGGCTTTGATCTTCAGGAGAACTGCAGTTCAAAACGCCAGGCTCTCATCTGAACAAATATAAATTATTTTATACTCTTTTATATCCTTTTTTGAATCTTGTGACTATCACTTGGTTGACATGTTGTGTCACGTGTCCTGATACGGTGGCAATTTACCAAGTGAATATTAAATTTCATAGCAGCATTCCGTTGCGAAGTCCGATATTTTGATTGTCACGTAACAGTAAGGTACTGATTTAATTAGATTTTAAGCTTGTACACTTTTTATGATTCATTTAGAATCATAAAAGAGTACAGAGCTTAAAATCAAACGTGTTGAATACGTGCTGAGCTGAGAATTGGAAGCGTGAAATTCTGAATCGTGAGTTTTCATTCTGCTTTATATCTTTTTTAGTACTCTCTCTCTCTCTCACACACACACACACACACACATATATATATATATATATAAAGAGAGAGAGAGAGAGAGAGAGAGAGAGAGAGAGAGAGAGAGAGAGAGAGAGAAAGCGATAGATAAAGTGTTCGTAATGTATATATATATATATATATATATAAAGAGAGAGAGAGTGAGAGAGAAAAGCGAGAGAAAGTAATAGATAAAGTATTCGTAATGTACTTATATATATATATATATATATATATAGTGAGAGAGAGAGAGAGAAAGCAATATATAAAGTGTTTGCAATGTACTTATATATATATATATAAAGAGAGAGAGAGAGAGAGAGAGAGAGAGAGAGAGAGAGAGAAGGGAATAGATAAAGTGTTCGTAATGTACTTATATATATATATATGTATATATATACAAAGGGAGAGAGAGAGAAGAGAGAGAAAGTAATAGATAACTTGTTCGCAATGTACTTATATATATATATATATATATAGAGAGAGAGAGAGAGAGGGGGGGCGTAAAAAATCCGTAATGTACTTATATACAGGTGAAACGGTACCCAGTATATGAAGCTGATTGTTATTCCCAGATTTCAATGATCTTGATGAGATCATAGAGCCCATCTTCCGCTGGAGTCTGGAGATAGTGCAGATTCCTTTGGGAGTCAGCAGTGCATGTTTAATTTGAGATCAATAATAGCTCTTTCTTCCTGGCTTCTGAATTCCTTATTGAATGGCAGGTGTTTCGCCTATCAGAAAAGAGAATCTAATGGCACATACTTTTAAAGTTGAAAGAAGACGCTAAGATGAGTGGCTTCTGATTGGTTAATTACTTGGCAGAAAAAATGAAAGTAAAACAGGCACTCAGGTAACAAAAAGGTATTAGTCTCTTTGTGAACTTGAAAAAAATGAGTTCATGTGTTTTTACCAAGACGGTGCCATGTCCTCATTAAATGAAAAGCTTCTGAAATTAATTCACCTCGGTAACAATATCTTATCTACTGAAAGCAAGGTCCACATACTCATACGTGAATCATGTACTGCTATTGATAGGATATCTACCGTGTGGACATCTAAGCTCTCTGGTAAAATAAAAGGTGAATTCTCCCTAGCTGTATACACTAATGTATGATTGCACCACTTGGACTTAAACGAAATATTGCCCAGTCGGTTGGGGCTGTAGAATACACCGACAGCACCTCTGCAGAGGAGTAAGACTCCTCCAACGAGTGTTCTGGTTATGACACTAAACAATCTGATGGTGAGGTTCCAGTGATGCTGGAGCTTTGGCGAATGTGGAGTACTCCTTCATTACCATGACTCCCAGGTCCACTCTGGCCCGGAATGGTAGCACCTGTTAGGGCCCTATCTATGGGTTAAATAGAACTAAATTGTATACTTATGTTAAACTGAATTATTTAAATTAGAACTGTTTGAATAAACCGAATAGATTGAAATAGAAATGCTTTTGACAAGTAAACTATACTTGCATTTAAACTGTGTACGCATGCTAAAATGAATTTTAAAAAATGGAACTGTTTTTGGCAAGAATGATGGGTACTGTTTTGAAAAATTCTGGAAGCGGTACCCTCATCTCACAAGCATGTTGTGCACTACTGGTAAAGGACGAACTTATTAGCGACGTGGCCTTAGGAACTCCTACCTCTGGACTCACCAAGTTTGGCTGACCAGCAAAAGCTTACATTCATCTGATCTGTAAGGACGTTGGATACTGTTTAGTTTGGTTTCTTTGTTTAATGGCATATAAACCTTTGCAGGTTATTTAATGCCAAAGCCATTCTCCTAGAAGAACAGTAGTGGTACTATTTAACCCATAGCTGGGAGGATAAGGGGGTTCATACCTTTCCCAAGGATATTTGGCCGAAAGTGAAAGTAATAGCGCGACTGGAGTTCGAACTCGCTTACTACGATTCCGCAGTCCATCGCTTTAACCATTACACCACGAGGGCATCCCCGTTGGATACTGTCGAAAAGACATGCGGACAGCAATATCTGATAGGGACGGGGAGAGAGAGAGAGAGAGAGAGAGAGAGAGAGAGAGAGAGAGTCAAGGGGACCCGTGCAGCTAGCACACCTTAATAATAAAGATAAACAAAGTAATTCTTTCTTAATAGGGCTAAGATCTCAGGGAAAAGTATGCATTTATCTATTCTCCCCCTCCTACAGTCTCTAAATAGTAGTGCACGTTAAGCTTTTAAATTTTGCTATGATAACTCTGAAATCAAACCTGTTGAACTCCGCTTTGAATAGACACTGTGTCACGCACTGCTCATGGTGGTGGTGGGTATTTATACCGGCCCATTGGTATAATGATTAGAGAGTTCTCCAATGGCCCTGGCGACTGGTGTTCAATTCCAAGTCGAATCATAACAAAGACTTAAAGATTTAGTTTTTAATTGAGCGGAAATGTAAGTGAAATTGAAAAGTTCAAGCAAATACATCAACGACCTACACAGGAATGTAAACGTTACCCCCTCACCCCACCACATTATCTCAGTCTTCTAACCATGTCCACTTCTTACGCCGGCCGGTGATCAACTAGTGGTTCGAGGGGGCAACGCACATTTCTTTACCTACACAAAAATACGATCGAGGGAACGGAGAAAATAGAAGGACAAACGAACAAACACGAACAAAGCTTGGGGTTAACCAAGAGCAGAGGAAGGTATGCAACACTACATACATGTGCAGACTATCGCTAGCGTGGGTTACTAGCGAAAATTCCACAATGCTACTGGAATCAGACTCATCTTGACTCACTCTCGCTGGACCCTATCCCATGCTGCCTCGCCTCTCTGCTGTCCAACCGCCCTCTGCTTGCCTCTCTGCTGTCCAGCCGCCAACTGCCCTCTGCTTGCCTCTCTGCTGTCCAGCCGCCAACTGCCCTCTGCTCGGTCGCGTCGTCAACAGCCTCGTCCGGGTCCCCCGTCAACTGCCTCTCTCGCGTCCCCTTCCCACTTCCGGATACGGCGAGATTTCATGTCCAAGACTCCTTTGTCTGGTTTCGCGCCAAAACAGACACGTCTGCTTTGGCGGCCTACCCACATAGTGCTACAGGAAGACCAAATATGAATAAAGCAGATTCATGTCTAGTCATAGGTTTGATTGAGGAAATGAAAACATAGTAAACATTTGGGGACACGTGTGAGATGACGTAATAACTTAGCAAGATGGTATCACCCTTCCGATATCTTGAATTTACATATATAAAAATTATCGAATTTTGAAAAAGTTGTCAGTTAGTAGTTAGGGCAGTTAGGTGTGGGCTTTCGGGGAGATCGGTCAAGTTGGGGGCAGATGTCCTTTTGTGTCTGTTAATAAACCCTTACAGATTCTCTCTCTCTCTCTCTCTCTCTCTCTCTCTATCTATCTCCCCTCTCTCTCTCATGCTACAGTATGCAGTCTGAACATCGAACTCTAAATGATTGTTAATTGTTGACGGACAGTTCTTGCTTTTGAGTTGCCAACACCCACACAACTTTGATAATATATTCTTATTCATATTTTTATCAAATTTAATTTTTTTTTATTTATTGTTATGTTTTTTATAAGTTATGTATATAGAAGATAGCACATGGTGTTGCAAAATACAACAGCGTTGATACCTGTAAAGCGTTTATCTGATGATGATCCAGTGGTCTGGCATGGTTTCGGTGCTAATGTATCATCACCAATAATCAAGAAAATTAAAGAAGTATCTTACATATATACAGATTTCATGGCTATATCCATTTGACCAAATGCTTTTAACGAAACTTGTATGTATATACAGTTAATTTTAGTCACATATAAATCTTACATTTTTATCTATGTTTTTATTAGATTTATATTTTCTGATAAGTTGTATTTTATATAAATTGTTATTATATAGAAGATAGCACATGCTGTTGCAGAATATAACAGCGATAAAGCCTGTAAGGCCTTTATCTGATGAAGAGCTTGTTGTCGGGCGTGGTTTCGGGGCCAATGTATCATCAAAAATTATCTAGATAAATTGCAGTGATATCTTACAAACATACAGATTCCATTGCTATATTCATTAGAACCAGCACTTAGTTGATTAAATAATGACGTCCAGTGCGAATTTTTAGCCCACCATTAGTTTCTCAGTTTCAAATTGGGCTGAAAATTTCTTTATTCTCTGAACATCATTTTTGTAATAAATTAATAAGGTTTTTATTACATTTTGTTATATTCTTTGAACATTTTATATCTTTAGGAATTTTTATCATATCAGTGGAATTTTTATTATATTTATTATTTATGAAAGAATTTCTTGATTGGACTGAGAGGATTATTTTAATATACTGAATAACTAAAAGCTTCGATGCTGGAACGTCCGTAGATAAGAAAAAAAAGCATATTATTGATAAAAGGGTTTTGTGTAGGGTTCTCTAAGCAAAGAACCGATTTTCTTTTCTGGAAAACTCCATATATTCAAATATTGCATTTTAACCTTCGACAGGGCCGTCAATCAGTGATTTCCCTACACAGGATGCACCTGTGTAAACAAATTGATTGCCAGAAAACAAGCAATACGTGAATGTAAGCAGATCACGTGAGTTAATAACTGGAAGAATGCATGGGTGTTATGAAATTATATATAATCGGGTGCCTACATCAGAACGGTCTGTTACGGAGTCAGATACAGTCACACAGTCTCAGAGTCGGCGGTCAGCCGTTCTGGGCACCACCCGTGGCGGGGGAGTGGGGAGCAGCGGCCAACAGCAGACATGGTTTAAATACCTCTCGTCAAAGATGCTGAGACGTGAGGCCTTGGGTATAGAATCACAACGCGAGTTAAGAAAAGATCAATGAAGAAGTTCTCCCCCAGTCTGTGTCCGCCCTTTTCGTCTCCAAGACTCTGTCTCTCTACCAGCCACTTACAGAAGTTTAGACCCTAAGCAAGAATTAAGAGACATATTGTTCTGGTCATTCATCCCTCATCAGGATATACAACACAAAGTAGCAGTTTGATTTTTGGGTAGTTGTGGGTGGCTGAGAGCAATTGGGTGTTGGCTGTTTGATGGCCTGAAAGAAGACCAAACTGAAGACGACTAGCAGCTCGAGAAATGAACTACAGCTAAAGAAGCAATGTGATAGGCATTCACGTCTTCGTCCACTTTCGTTAGTTTGGGGCTATTCAACTGAAGAGTTAAGTGCCACAAACAATATATTAATTTGAAGAGGAAGGGTCAATAAAGTCAGCCATACGAATTTGTATTTTAGAATTGGTTTTGTTTCTTTTTTTTCTCTTGTATGATTCTAACCGGTGTATTCGACAGTTTCATCCAAAACCTGCGGCTATTCGACTTAGGTTAAATAGCTAAGTGTCACATACAATGTAATAATTTAAAGAGGGCAACTCAATAAAGTCAGTCATACGATTGTGTATTTTAGAACTAGTTTTTTTTTTCTTTTGCGGTTCTAACCCGTGTATTCGGCAGTTTCAACCAAAACTTGCGACCGACTTTAAAAAAAAAAAAAAAGAACACCGTCGGGGAAAGGTCAGTTAGCGTGTAAGACTCTGAGGATCACGGATTGGTACTGTTCGGTAGTATTTATTTTCATTCTGTCGCCTTATTTTATTGAATTAGGAAGCAAACAGATCATGGAAGTTGGGTGTGTTAATATGAAAAAAAGATTATTTTTTCACGGACGTCTTCCGTAATATCAAATGCGATATCACACAATCAACTATCACAGACGCTAATTATTAAAAAAAAGAAAAGACAGGAAATACAGGAAAGAGATTGGAAATTTTACTGATTTTATCCGGGAAGTTATTTTGTATTATTCTAATTTTGATTCATCACATTTTCTTGACATTCAAAAGTGTTAAAGAAACATTTTTTAAAGAGTTGTAGCCTTATATGGAAGAAAACAGGAGACTTCGATAATGAAGAGTTTAATACTTTCATATAATTCGTCTGGTATCATATTGTGATTTCAATTTTGTAATGGAGAAAAAATTGCATGATTATCTCCGAAGTGTTTCGTGTGCAACACAAGTCGAAATTCTAGAAGTCCCGTTCTGTGTACTTTCATTATTTATTTTTGCTGAATAAAACCTTACACACACACACACACACACACACACACACACACACACACACACACACACACACACACACACACACATATACACATATGTATGCGTTTCTAATACATCAGTTCTGTTAGGACACTGGATGTAGTCTAGCAGACTCTATGAACAATGCACCATAGGGATGGATGGCAAGAAGGAGTCAGACAACCCCATGCTGTCAGTGAAACTAAATCATCATGATATACCGCTAGTACTGATTTCTCTGACCTTCTCTCGCCAGTCGTCTCTTTCGTCCATCGCTACATCCTGTATCAGTACCTAGCAGTTGTAGATAGGTTCTTGCTGGTTGCCCAACCCTTGCTGGTCCGTGTGAAGGGGTCCATAGGAATACATTGCTTATGAGTTTTTCATCTGAAGCAGTGTCACGCAAATCGTGTTCGTCTAATTTGGATGGTTTTCAACATGGGTGGTGAGTGGCCATACTGCTGCTGTTTTGTGATATGTTGTCCCCAGGACTTGTTCAAAACAGATCGTAGTATTCTTGTGCAATAGCCATCAAGCTTTCTGCATACATCAACTCAATGCAAACCCTGGATGCAGTCTTGAAGGTCTTCCAGGAACGATGGTTACATAGGATGGCAAGGAAGAGTCAGCAAACTCTACGCTGTCAGCGCATCCTTATGATATATATATATATATATATATATATATTGTTATGTGGGGTAAAAAATAGACTAATAAGGAGAAATATATTTTTATGTATATTACAAATGTGTTTTATTTGTCCTTATTATTCCGAGACAAAAAATAAAGCAGTTAAGAAAGAGAGGCACCAAGCCTATCCTTTCTCCTAACGCATTATTTGCTCGGTAGTTCACGTGGCTAAAAGAGGAAGAGAAAAGAAAGAAAAAAAAGAAGACGACAAGAAATGGAATTGCAAGTCAACCCCTTTCCATTATTTACACATCTCAGCTAGCCTTGAACTCTTGGAGTGAACTTTGGGTGACCTTACCAGCCACGTGTCCAGCACTAAGAACCGGTGGAGAGGTCCTTTTTGGGGGCACTCGCAAAGTGACAAGAGTAGTAGCAGTCCTGACTTCGAGGCGTTAACATCCATTCAGGAGCCTCGTTCCAGTCCACCCGAAACGTGACCAAGAAATAGATAACAGAAACCGAACAACTCCTCGTGGCACTTAAATTCAAGCCTCTTAAAAAAAAAAAAGAACGAAAGAAAATAAGATTATTAACAAGCCCTAAACCCTCAGTGAGTTTCATATTTCTTTTGCCTTTATGTGTCTACCTTGCAAATCTATTTGAGATGTGATTCTTCTCGGATTTTATATATAAATAATATCGTTATTTTTCCATTCCCTTTTGTTCTTAAGCCTTTTTTAAATTCTTATTTTCCCCTAATTACATTGTTAATTTTGTAATAAATTTTGTTGTTAAATCTTCAAATTGTGTTATGTTGGTTTTGTGAGTGCTTGTCGCTCATTCCGCTGTGATTTACCAAGTCTTTGATTGGAGAAATTTTTTTTCCCATTGTTTGCCTTTTTTTATCGAGCTTTGGGACATTCTCGCTATTTTATATATTTTTTATTATTCTCGTTACGTGCCAGCTATCGCAGTCCCAGTGAAACCCTGGTCGCAACAATATATATATATATATATATATATATATATATAAAGAAATGATTTAAAGACAACGACTAATTGCGTTAATACATCGATATAAGGGTGTTAAGAAAGTAATTATGTTTTAACAGAAATGATATAAAAACAAAGAGTTACATTTGTCTAAACATTATCATCAAAATATTATACGTAAACACCTTTATTTTCAAGGGTAGCAGCCCAACCAAACCCAGAAAAAGTGACATTTTAAGGATTGGAAGTTCTTCCACTTCCTAAATTCTCAAAAGATTTACAAGCGACAGATTTTCATTTATTTTGGTCAGTAAAATATTTCACGAAAGGCAGAGGATTCGAAAACAAATAAGTTGAAATTAGTCTTAGAAATATTTTGGGGAGAAAAGCTAGTTTTTTTAAAACGTAAAATCGACAATTTACATTCTTGTTGGGCTGAAATCGATTAAAATGGTGATCACATTTTTTATACCAATATTCAAATAAATCATTGTTATTATTTGAGGGGGCAATGTCCGTGTCTAACGTCCTAGAATGTGCCATCGTAGTAAGTGAATTTGGACTCTAGTTGCTCGATTTCATCCTTGAGAAAAGCATAAACCTTTTAATCTCTTAAATTGGGGTTCAATAGTCCTCAAAAACGGCTGGATAAAAAGCTTGACAGGAACTACACAAGAATGCTGCGAGCAATATTGAACAAATCCTGGAGGCAACACCCAATAAAGCTGCAGCTATACGACCACCAACCTCCCATCACGAAAACTATGAAAGTTAGACGAACCAGCCATGCAGGACACTGCTGGGGAAGTAGAGACGAGCTCATAAGTGATGTACTCCAATGGATCCCTTCACATGGCCGAGCAAAAGCTGGGCGACCAACTCGAACCTACATACAGCAGCTCTGTGAGGATACTGGGTGTAAGCCTGAGGACCTGCCGGAAGCGGTGAACGATAGGGAACGGTGGCAAGAGAAGGTCAGGGATATCCGTGCTGCTGCTGATGAAACCTTCTACTGTTCGTCTATAAGGATGGTTGTGGCATTAAATAAGCTCTGAAGGTTGTTATGCTAATAAACGAAGAAACCAAACCCTAACATTTGATTGTATATCCTCTGCAATAAAACGTAATTATATTCTGAACATCATGATATAACTGTCTAAATGGAGGTGCCCGTGGTGTAATTGTCATCGTCGTAGGAAATGAACATGGCGACACGAGTTCAAATCCTGGACGAGACTGATTGCATTTCACATAGCACTAATACCCTTCGGAAAGGTATGAATCCAATTATTCTCCCTCCAGCTATGGGTAAATAGTAGGACAGACTAGGTTCTTCAGCCTTGGTTAGGCGACTAGTCTAGGAGAAGGAAAACTCTGAATTCAAACCTGTTAAACTCCGCTTAAAAATTGACCTTGTGTCATATCCTGCCCGAGCGGAGTAAATAGGATGATATAACTGTCTGAGGTGCCTAGAAATATGGTGTCATTTGATGCACTAAAAATGTCTTCCCCCCTAAAAGGAAATACAATAATTTCTAATGCTTACCCATTGAACTCTCAAAAAACTCTCATTAAATTATCTTGATTGCCTGATCATGTAGAATGCAAATCGAGTAGTTGATTATGCGCGACTGATTTCGCACAACACAACCGGAAGTAACGTGCCTTTTCCACAGATAGAAAATAATCTCATTGGGTGATGAGAGACTGCCAGGCGTATGCTACGTCTGTTATCTCTTCTCCAGCCAGATTAGAATGGTGTCAGTAAAAAAATATGACGTCACGAATCTTTAATTGATTTAAAAACAAATTTTCTAGATCTTGCTGAAGACAGTTTCATCAGCTTATTCTTGTCTGTGCCTTACTTATTTCGGAACTGTAATTTTTGTTAGAAATAAGTAAAAATGTAAAGTTGGCGACCGTAGTCTAGGGCAACCAGAAAGCTCCCTTTTCAATAGCTACTACACCGAGGTGTAAGGGACGGCGCTACTCCTTGTTGCTCCACCTCACTCTTGATACATACTTTATATTGCTGAGTATTAAGCAAGGAAGTATCAAGTACCCTTTTTAATGTCTTTGGTATGACACGGCCTGGGATTGAACCCAGGTCTCCCGGAACATTGGCGAACACTATTCACTAGACCATGCATAATATTACATCACAATGGTTCTTATTTCAGATATTATTTTGCTCGTTTTTTACCCCCTTTATATTTTAGAGAGTTTTGTATGACGCGACCTGGGATTGAACCCAGGTCTCCCGGAACATTGGCGAACACTATCCACTAGACCATGCATAATATTACATCACAATGGTTTTTATTTCAGATATTATTTTGCTCGTTTTTTATCCCCTTTATATTTTAGAGTGTCTTCTTCATTGTGATCACCACCGGCTTTCGAAATGGGATCTTCACAAATTGGACATGGTTTATCTATGTGCCCGATGTTTTTTTATAGGTAGAATGCTCGGTAAAATAATAAGACAGAGAGGTAGGAGCTGGCATCAGATATGTAACCCCCGAAGTCAACACCTGCAGTTACGACAAAATCTTTATGTGACCGACGAGTGATCATAGGTCAATCTCTTGCAGTGTAAGAATCTGAAAACGAAGATAAAAGGTTTTGTAAGCTAGTTACACTCTCATTGGGCGAGAGATATCACGTGTTGAGTGAGAGAGAGCAAAATAGAAAGAGTGAGATATAGGTTAGTCGGTTGGTATGAAGGAAGAGAGAGAGAAAGAGAGAGAGAGAGAGAGAGAGAGAGAGAGAGAGAGAGAGTGATGGGGGAGAGAATGGGGTCAAGGAATTTGTTAGATTGTAAAAATCTGTTGGAGTCTAAACTTGAAGCAAGGTGGTTGCATAAGTGAGATTTAACCTTTAGACTTCTCTAAAAAAAAGATCTTTGAACCTCCTGCCCGATTAATCACACAAATAATTCTTAAAGAATTTCTCCACATCTCTAATGGCGGTGAAAACATTACCTACAAACAAAGGAAACCGGTTCTATTTAATATACATTTGGTGAGAGTAAAATACGAATCTTGTCATTTTCAGTCGTCAACCGAGATCAACTGACAATCTTTCAGTCATTTGCAATGTAATACTTCATTCTGATGCCCCAGTTTCTTACGAGGACGACATTTTTTTAAGTTAGATTTTTTTTTCTCTTAGAACGGTTGCCCTATCAAGGTTAGAAAAAGCCCAGACAGTTCTACGTTTGAGAAATGAAGAACGCCAATAGATTTTCATTTGTTTATATCGATCAGAGACTGACCATTCAGAAACAAATAAGTAACTAACGACGTTATTGAGAAGTAAAAATAAAAACACCTGTGACTAGAACTAAAACTGCCCGGGGAGTCAATCTTCTGCGAAGATAACCGTTACAATACAAGCTCCTCTCGTAGCCTGGATTTTTTTTTTACATACACTACATGTAAACGTGTTTACTATTTTCCAAACAAAGAACATTTGGAAGCATTTTAAAAATTAATCAAATATATATTCCCAATTTAAGATGACAGAACATACAAGCTATAGCGTTTTAACTGTTTAAAAAACATCGGGTTTAAAAGAAAGTTATGCCGCATTTTTAGTTGAAGTCCATAATTAACTTATATTTAATGTTTAATTAAACATTGGATAAGCGTAATCGTTATTTTTTTTTTCGATGACACATTCGCAACGAGCAAGCTGTTTATATGTTACTCAGCCATAAAATTCTTCAGGTTTCCAGGCAATAAACATGTCTGCCTTTTTAATCTTCTTCATGGTTTGTCTTCTTTTACTGTCCAAGAATTGCATTAAAAATCGGGAATGGTAAATAATCCAAAGGATGATGTTCCGGAGAGGAGAGTAGATGAGGTACAACCTGAACATTCGGAGTTAAAATTATTTCCACTGAATTGATAAAAAAAAAAACCTCAATGAAGAAAATATTTTTCAATTTATTTTCCATAATCGAAACCAGACGCGTCCTTTCTTTCTTCTTTAGTTTAATAAATGACTGAATATATATGTAGACCAGTTGGCTGAGGTTGTCAGAATACGTCGACTGTGTCTTTGCAGATAGATAAGACACTCCCCGCAACGATTATCCTGGATATGACATTAAACCATCTGATGGTGAGGCGAGAGTCCTGGAGCTTTTGAATATCTTTTTACATCAATAACTCCCACGTCCACATAAAACAGGAATCGTAGTACCTTTTAGGGTCCCCTCTATGGATCAAATAGAAGTGTTTAATTATTTACAAGACTTACAACTATTTATTTGGAATATAATGACTAAAATTAAATAGCAATACTTGAAAGCATTAAACTGTGTGCAAATAAAACTATTAGTGAAAGAGAGTGATATTTGGAACCATTTAACTGCGTATAAATAGAATTACTCGTGTTAGATAACAATACTTGAAACTATTTAACGGCGGGGAAACAAATGGGATCTGGTTCCTTTAAATAATGTTACCAATTATTCATTTACAAATAATATATACATTATATATAGAAAGTGGTAAGACTTCCCCAACGAGTGTTCTGGATATGACAATAAACAATCTGAAGGTGAGGCTTCAGTAATGCTGGAGCTTTGGGGAATACGGTGTAACCCTTCATTGATATTGCCCAGTCAGCTGGGGCTGTAGAATACACTGACTGCAGAGGGGTAAGACCCCCCTAACGAGTGTCCTGGATATGACACTAAACAATCTGATGGTGAGGTTCCAGCAGTGCTGGAGATTTGGGGAATGCAGAGTACCTCTTCATTGCCATCGCTCCCAGGTCCACTCTGGCCTGGAGTGGTAGCACCTGATAGGGCCCTATCTATGGCTTAAATAGAACTAACAGCATACTTATGCTAAAATGAATTGAGTAAACTGAATAGCTTGAAATAGAAACGTTTTTGACAATTAAACCGTACTTACACTTAAACTGCGTGCTTATGCTTAACTGAATTATTTCAAATAGAACTGTTTTTCGACATTAAAACTGTATCTACACTTAACTGAATTATTACATATAACTGCTTGAATAGTTAGAAATGGAAGTGTTTTTGACAATTAAACTGTACTTATGCTAAAGTGAACTGTTTTCAATAGAACAGATTTTTTACTTAAAAATGGATTTGGCGTTAAATAAACTACAAAGGTTGATATGCCATAAAACCAACCAAACCAAACCTTCATTGATATCGCTTCCAGGTCCACTCTGGCTCGGAGTAGTAGTATCTAATAGCGTCATATCTAAGGGTCAAAACTAAACTGTGTAATTACGCTAAACTGAATTATTTGAAGTTGAATTATTGAAACCATTTAACTTGCTTTTTTACTACATATCAACCTCCCTGGTCATTTAGTGCCGAATCAAGTTAAATGAGGCTAACTGAAAGGTCTGTTGTGTTAGAATTTATAATTAGGGAAACGGTTTGTTGAAAGAATCTGGTTTTACTGAAAATTTATATGTTGAGAATCGTTTGGTAGCAAAAAAAAAAAAAAAATTGGAACAGTTTGTGGAAAGTATCAGATTTTGTTGAAGTATGTCTTGTAGACTAACAGTTTGTTGGAGAAATTTGATCTTGTTGAAATTTATTTTAGATCTTTCTGTATATATTTATCGCTTTTAGGAATGATATTACATTTTTTGTCTAAATTTCAGAGACGAGGCTTGTTGATTTTTGTTGTCCAGCTGGACACATGGCGTAACGGTTATAGGCGTTGGTTCCCAAAACTTCTAAGGAGACAATTATCTGAAGGTTCCAGATTCAATCTTCACTATAGGCGAGTAACAATACAGGAATACTTAACACTTGTACCCGGTTATGGCTAACGGAATCAGAAGAGGCGCCCCCGTGGTTTCAATAAAGGACGTAGTTCGAAGTTTTGTGAAGGTTCCCGAGTTCGATAAACACCTGAAGAAGGCCGGAGGTCATATCGGCCGAAACTTTGTGGAAATAACAATAAAGATGAAGACAATAGTTCGAAAACCCTTAATGATAAAAATTACATTTTTTATTTCAATATTTTGGAACATCACCTTCATGTCGTTTTCACTATAAAATGTTTTTATATGGGCAACGTTAGTACATTCAATGAGGATGTGTTTCACAGTATATTAGGTCTGGCATCCATGACACATTGGTTGCTGCTTTGCTTCAAGTAAGTAAGAATGTGTTGTCCTTGTATGACCTATACAAAGTCTGGACAAGTTGAATTCTTTTTGGTTTTTTTCTGCAGCTTTGTTTTCATTCTCCCAATGTGGGTTTAATTTCTACAAATGTATCATATTTATTGCTGTTCCAACGTTGTTGTCTTTGTTGTAGTATTTATTCATTTATCTTCATTTTAAAGTCTGTATATGGTATTTTAAACTTTTTTATTGGTTATGTTTAGAGTAACCTGGCCGCTTTATCTACTTGGTCATTTCCATTGATTCCAGCATTACTTGGAACTCAACATATTTGTACATCATTATCATTTGATATATTTTCTAATTTGCATAGAATTTTTATGATTAATAGATTATTTAATTTCCTATATTTTGATGATTCCAACACTGATTTAACTCTGTGTCCAAAAATGAATATAATGATTCATAATCGATAGAAATATTCGAAATTATTTTAATTGAAGAAGCTTGTGTAAAAATGTTATTAGCAAAATCATATGTATTTAATAAATGTCTTAATATGATTTGGCATTTAACAGTCTTCAATGTTTGATATGATATAAAAAAAAACTTATGAACAATAACCACTTAACCGTCTGCAAAAAAATGGCTGATGTTAAATTGAATGGTTAGTGTTAGATAGGAATACTTTAAACCATTAAATCGTAGGCAAATAAATGAAATCTTGCTTTCTTAAAATGTTCTTTAAATTACTCGTTTAGAAATATAAGTTTTAAAAATAAAATTTGGCATTACATAACCTACAATTGTTGATATGCTAAAGACTCAGCAAACCAACCAACCAACCAACCAGCCAACCTTACGAATGGCAATGGTGTACTCATTGATCATAAAAAGTATATATATATATATATATATATATATATATATATATATATGCAGAGTACGGAAACAAAATATGGAATAACTTTAAAAACATTTTTTTGTATGATTAGTCAGATTTTTGGGAAAAAAACCAAAAAAAAAAAAAACCAAAATTCAGCTCGATATGAATGAGCAAGAAAAGAAACGACAAAGAATCTATGATTTGCTTAAAGCCGAAACCAAGCGAAAGTTTCTTTGTCTTTTCTTTTTCAGAAAAAGTACTTTTGAAGGAAAAGGAGGGGAGGATGAAACAAAAAACGAAAAGAAGTATTTTTAACTGCTTTTGCAAAGGGAGTTTAAGAAGGATCATCAAACGTCCATAAGAAAGCATGCTAATGAATTAAAAGTCAATAAAAAAAAAAAACTTTAAGGACAGCAATTAAACTAGATTTAAGCCCAGACCAAAACCTCCTTGATTGCGGTATATGGGGCGTTTTAGAAAACTAAACAAATTCAACTTGTCATCCAAAGATTGGTTGGATTAAGATTGCTATTAAGTAAGGAATAGAATTAAATGTCTGAAAAAATTACTTTAAAGGTATGCAAATCATTTCAAAGATGTGATGATACAATAATTGAAAAAAAAAATGGTGGCAATATTGAGTAAATTTACAGCTTTGTGTTTATCTTCTAATCTTGTCGTTTATCTTTTTAAAAATGAAAATTTATCTTTTTTTTATAATGGGGTCGTTTATTATTATATAGAATATTCCTAAGCCACCATATATAAATATATATATATATATATATACTCTTTAAGAAAAACCATAAACCGGTCACATTAGGATAATAAATTTATTTCCATCCTGTTACGCGTTTTTGAAAAATTCAAAAACACGAAAAAAATTTAACAGGACTTCTTCATTATGAATTTATTTCCATCCTGTTATGCGTCGTGATGGAATTACTCCCAACTCCAGTTTAACTGGACCAAATAATACTATATATATATATATATATATATATATATATATATATATATATATATATATTGTTTGAATTCTGTTTTCAAATATTTTAATAGTAGTTATATCAAGAGTTCACACTCGTAAAGATTAAAGTCTTTTCTTTATTAATTTTCTATCACTTCATTCAGATTTTTTATTTTGGAAGTTAGATGCCCCAATTCGTAAACGTGAAAAAACAAGTGATGAGTTAACTTTTCATTGTTGGCCATAATTTTGTTTCCCGACAATGCTCAGCCACATACTTCTTGAATGACTCTACAAAAACTAACTGACTTGAAATATTAGACTTTTCTCTATCCACAATATTCTACCAATCTCTTCCCCACTGACAACCATTTTTACAAGAATGTGGACACTTTTTACGTTAAAATAACATTTCTTTCTAAAGAAGTAGAAACTGCATTTAAAGATTTCTAATCATCAAAACTTTTAGCTTTATTATACAGACATAAATAATTTTGATAACTGCAAAAATGCCGAAATGTTCTGTGATTATATTTTGATAAAACACGGTTTAAATTCATGATTTCATGAATAAAACTTTATAAGCAAATCGCAAGCCAAGTATGCTGGGGCTGTAAAATACATCGACTGCATCTCAGTGGAGGAGTAAATCCCCTAACGAGTGTCCTGGATATCACACTAAACAATCTGATGGTGAGGTTCCAGTATTGCAGGAGCTTTAGGGGATGTGGAGTATCACATCATTGCCATCGCTCCCCGGTCCAGTCTGGCCCAGAATTAGTAGCACCTGATAGGGTCCTATTTATGGGTCAAACAAACCTAAACAGTGGTTTCGAGAGTTTTCTGTTTTTGCATATTTATGCATTATTGTTTTTCCGTATTTATGCTTGACTTAACTGTTTTGACATTTAAACTGCATATTTATGCTAAATTGAATTGCTCGAAATAGAACTGTTTTTGGCACTGAAACTGTACTTACGCTAAACTGAACTGTTTAAATTAAAACTGCTTGACTTAACTGAATAGGTTGAAATAAAAATGTTTTCAACAATTAAACTGTGTACTCCTGCGAAATTAAATTGTTTGAAAAAGAACTGATTATCTGTATAAAAATGGATTTGGCGTTAAATAACGCACAAAGCTTGATATGCTGTAAACCCCAAAAACCAACCAACTAAATACGGACATTATTTTCCGAACAAGCATATATATATATATATATATAGAGAGAGAGAGAGAGAGGGGGTAGTGAGATGAAGGCGAGAGAAATACACACACACACACACACACATGTAGGCATCCAACACATTCACTCGAGTAGGATAAGACAACAATGTCAAATTTTAAAGCGGACTTTAACTGGTTTTAATTCAAATTTTTCCTTCTCTTAGACCGGTTAACATAACAGGTTTAAAGGGTTCAGTCTACCTAACTATTCATATATAACCAGAGAGAAAACTGTTGGATTCATAATTTTCCTAAGGATGTTAGGACTATGTGATATGCAAACAGTCACGTCCAGGTATAAAACTCGGGTCAACGTGACCATTTGCTACAACGATAACCATTATTCCATATATATGTGAGCAATCACGTGTATGTGGACCTCTTTATTTCACAACGAAATATGTGGTGCATTTTTTCTGTATGGGCAGATTTCAAAAAGCAAAACAAAACGAAAAAAAAAAAAAAACACAAACGGATAATGGTCCAATGGAGACAAATAATTGTTGGCAGAATAATAAAAAGCGAAAGTAACATATCAAAAAAACATTGTTAACATCTCTTTTTCCACGTAATCTCAGGAAAAAATCCTTTTTAATCCTGTTTTTTTTTTTCTTTTTAGAAAACATTCCTTCAGTTTTATCCCTTCCATTTTTTTTATCAATACTTTTTTTTTTTATTCATAAATTTTTTTACCTATTCATAATTTCGCTTTCTTTCAATTCTCCATTCTTCTCCCGTTTTTTCTTCTATTCAATGTGAAAGTTGGGATTTTCTTCAGGCTTCCGTAAATGGGATCGCAACTTGAAAGCAATGCTTTTTTTATTCTTGTTGTTTCGTTTGCTGCTAGAAATTTTCCATTGCTTGAAAACTAAAAAGGAATTTTCTACTCTGATGCCTTAGCAGAAATATATACTTTTCGAATTATTTTCACGTCAGAAAAAAAGAAAGAATTACAATTAAAGAATTCTGAGTGAAAACTTATAAAGCTTTATGTCTTATTAGTTCCGAGAAAAATGTCAATTTAAGCGATTTCCAGGAATTGGGTAGATATTCAGATAACAACGTTAGTGCTATTCAATAAATGGCATTTCATTATAACTGGAGGCCAACAGTGGGATCTATTGACCCGCCAAGTGAGGATAAGCACAGTACAAATGTATTAGACTTCGGCTGTCATAACTCGTGCTAAACGGAAAAGAAAAATAAATAATACAACAATGGAGACGAGACATGTTAAGATAAAAAGAAAAAAATATTTCGTTTATGGTCGTTCTAGATATCATTTGATTATTCTCTCTGGGATGTGCTGAACACTAGACTTATAGATGGTAAGAACCACGTTGGAAATCCATGTGTTTGGTACGGATGCCGGGAGCTTGTCACACTGATCCCCACGAATGGTTGAACCGCTGCTGGACGTATTTCTCTCTGCAGCTACTTTTCCTCTCTGCCTGCTGAGTTAAATCAGCTTTTCTTTACAAAGTGCATGAGTGGCTCAGATCGTTTTTTTAAGTCACATAGCTCGGTTTCTGATTGACAGGAAAATATATTCATTACTCCTGATGTTTTTCTTGTGTTCTACCCTGAAAGGAGTTCGTGGAGCTGGTCAAATTTGGGTTGTGGAGATGAATTCCGACAGGGACCGACAAGCACTTCTGGTGAAATGTTTATTGGAGTTGGAAATTGACTAGAGCAGGCGAGTTCAATACTGGGGTTGGCTGTTTACACTTCACTCCCCGCTATTAGCATTGGGTAAGACATGTCTTCTACGCACAACCTGTTTCAATCGGGTGGGGCTGTAGAATACACCCATTGCTTCCCTGCGGAGGAGTAAGACTCCCTAAACAAGTGTCCTGGATATAGCATTAAAAAATCTAATGGTGAGGCTCAAGTAATGCTGGAGCTTTGGGGAATGCAGAGCATCCGTTTATTGCCATTGCTCCCAGGTCCACCCTTGCCCTGATAAATCCTATCTATTCGTCAAATAGGACTAAACTCTTACTATAGAAGAATAAAAACAGAATTATTCTGCTTATATATATATATATGAAAATACTTCGGTACATACAGAATTCTAAAATGGTTTTAAATAGACCCTATAATGAGTTCTAAAAAGGAACCATCTTTCGGTTATGTCTCTTTAGGGAAATATCGTGACATTTTGCAGTAACGGGGAATGAATAAAGGTAGTTGACGACAAAGAGGAGGAACTTTATTCATTACGACAAAAAAGCTGGAAATAGAATAAAACAGAACGTCCCATCATGTATTAAAAAATGACTTTATATTCTTTACCTTGAAAACTGAATTCTTCCTTTGGTCAGATTCAAACATTCATAACAAATCTTAAAAAAACTTCAACCAGTCAGGATCACGGATGAATGAAAAGATTTTGGAATCTATTTAGATTACCAGTCAACAGACACAGTAAAAAGAATTTATATTTTTGTTTAATCTATTTTAGAATAGAGAAGTAAGAATTTTTTCCCTGTTTTCTTTTCGTTTCTTTTTAGTTAATTGTGTTATAATTAGTGTATTTTTACTGCTTTGAAAAGAAAACAACTTTTCGTTTGCCTAAATATCTTATCTGTGTAAGTTCTTCTGATGTGCGATTTAAGAAAGAGGATCTTAAGGGTCACTAACAGATTTAAAAATTAATCCGCTCTATTCAGCTTTATTATAGTTCTGTGCCACAAAATATCTACTTTCTGAGATTTAATCGGGAGATTAAACACTGAGAATTTAGTGCGTATCTATTAGATTGGCCTCTCTTTAATTTCAAGACATTTCAAACACAATTATCATCGCTCTCAAAATAAAATTTAAACTTACTCCCAGCATTTAATTATAATAATTAGTATTATAATAACATGGTTTCCTGAAAGAGATAATACCAGGTGGGCAAGTCATATGGTGCAATGGCTAATGTACTGAAGTGCAACACAGTAGTGAGTTCGACTTCTAGTCGTATTATAATCTTCACTTTCGTACCTTAGGAATGGTATAAGCTACCTTATAAACTCATCTATGAGTTAAACAGTAACACTAATATTCTTCTACAAGTATGGGTTTGGTATTGAATAACCCATGAAGGATAATATGCCATTAAGCAAAGAAATTAATCAAACCATTACACAAGGTATGTATATACACACCATTTCGCAGTCACACAGGATATGAAACAAGTTCAGTTTTTAGTAGAGTACAGATGGTTTGAATTCACAGTTTTCTTCTCCAAGATTGGTTGCCGTATGAAGGCTGAAGTGGTCAATCAATTTTTGATTTATCAACTGATTGAGAAGGATAACTTGCTAATAGGAAGACAATTGATTCATCAATATAATGAACCAATAATTTCTCCTTCAATTATTCAGAGAGGAATAATTTTGAAAAAGCCAATCGTTCTGATGAAGTCTTGAAGTAAAGACGAAATATAAAATTAGAATCCGTTGTCAGTTTTTAGTTTATTCACTTTTCCATTTATTTTTCTTTATCTCGTCGGATTCTGAAAATCCACCATTTCTCCATGAAAATATGAACATAAGTTGTTCAATTAATAACAGGAGCAGATAAAATTTACGCCAGACAAAACGATTTCATGCAAAACCCGATTTGTTTTCATCTTATGTTTGCAATTTCTTTGTTTAATGGCATATCAATCTTTAATCGTAATTTTGTGTCAAAGACATACTTGTAGAACGATAGCAGTGGTGCTATTCAACCCATAAATGCGGGACTGAGGCAGTTCATACATTTCTTAAGGTATTAGGTCAAAAGTGTGAATACAAAAGAGCGATTGGATTTCGAACTCACTCACTACGATATTGCAGTCTAACGTGTTAGCCACAGTGTCATGGGAACTTTCCGCTGATCTTATATGAGAAGAGGATCAAGAACAAAAGAAAACAACGTCTTTCCCAAACGTATACGGTCCTAAAATGTTTTTTGTTTAATTGCATATCAACTTTTGTGGGTTATTTAATGCCAAATCTATCCTTCTAAAAGAACAGTCGTGGTACTATTTAATCCATAGCTGGGAGGATAAGTAGGTTCATGCTTTTCCCATGGGTATTTGTCGGAGATTGAATATAATAGTGGAACTGTAGTCCCAACTCGTTTACTACGATTCCGCTGTCCGGTGCTTTAACCATTACGCTACGAGGACACCCTTGTCCTAAATTGAAGACTTCAACGGTATATAAATCATGCCATTTTATCTTTAATAGTTCCAGTTACAGATCATGCCTTGCATTTTCATTGCCATAAACTTAATTTGTCCTATTACCTGTAGTGAAATACATCTTATTATGTTATTATACCGCAAAAGTCTGCTGAAGTTTATCGTAATTTCTCTATTTGTTGTTTATTTTCAACTCACTTAAATCCGGTCATTAGTCAACATTAAGCCTCATCACTTATAAAAATTATTTGTAGGTAAATAGATATTATCTAGAGATAAGAACATAGATAATTACTTTACAGAAAGGAAGTTGTAATTTACTAAGCTTTTTCCTTAGATGTGGCACAAGGCCATATGAATGGGGCATTCAATGAGAATCGAACTCGTGAAGGTTTGCTTGTCTCGCTTATCATTACACCACTATCCTTTACAAAAAAGCAAGTACTTCTCAACGATGATGGGCTGTAAGGTGAACGCTGACTGGTCAGAATGCGGAATTTTCAAAATTCTTGTCAAATCAGATTCATTCTTAAAACCGATTTATCCTGACGGAGCATTAGCTATACGATCGAAATCACCGGTAGTACCACACTTTTATCATCAGATATATATATATATATATATAGGAAAAGAGAAACAGAAAGTAGGATTTTGGTGGGGATATTTTCCATCTTGAATTTCAATTTATATTATAATTATTTGCAACTAAATATGGATAACCCAGCAAAAGAACATTTTTCTTCCAAACCAAGGATATGTGGATGTTGTATACTCATATGCTGATTCATAACGACGAAACAATAATAGACGAGCGACACAGTTCTTAGAAAAATGTACCTCTCACTTTTAATTAAAAGGGTTGTGTGTGAGAGGGAGTTGGAGACCGAACAGAACTGCAACATATTGACCCTCACTCTATTGGCCATTACCGCGTTTCTTTCCTGTTCTCCTGGGCTGCTCAACCGGGGGCCTGAGGACCAACTCTGTTGGGTGCTAGCTTTCTCTACCGCATCTTGTCACCAACGGGTCTAGTCTCCAAACTAACTGACAACCTGTTTTCACTGAGTTATATAATAGTTCATCGTCCACCTTCAATTTGCACTCATTCAACCAATCCACGGTCAAGGTTATAATATCCTGATCGACCGGATGCACCTGTTATTTACAAAGGTGCATTTCCTATTTTGACAGCCCGGCCGGGTCGTAGGTCAATATACAACATGGGTTCTATTTTTTTCTTGGGGTATATTATACGACCAAAACGTTACATAACGGAATCTAAAGAATTTATTTTGTTGAATGACATCTCAAACTTTATGGGATATTTAATTCCAAAGGTAGAAGTTGTACTGTTTAACGCAGTTGTCGAGGGAATGAGGGAGTTCCGTTCTTTCCAAAAAATATTCATTCCGAGAGTGAACTTAATAGAATGGCTGTAGTTTGAACTCGATAACTCAGTTTTTGTAGTGAGGTACGTTGTTACGTTACGGGAACTCCCCTCTACAAGAGTTTAACACAAGCTATGAAAATAAATGCCCTTATCAATATCTTAAGAAAATATTAATTTTCTTCTGAACCAAACATAGGAACGTTATTTACTATATATAGCGCAACATTACTCCATTAAAACAAATACCGGCCAGTCGGCTGGGGATGTAGAATATTCCGACTGCATCTAGGCATTAAGCAATCTGATGTTGAAGCTCTAGTAAGGTTGGAGCTTTGAGAAATTGCTATCGCTCTTAGGTTCAGTGTGGCCAGGAGTGGTAGCACCTGATAGGGTCATTTCTATGGCTCTAATACAACTGTTTGACATTGAAAATGAGTGCAAACAAATGACTTATTCATTTAACTGAGTGTAAACAAATGACATCTATTCAATGGAATTATTATACATTGCAATACTTGGAACGATTTAACTCTGACTAATGCTAAACAGAATTGTCAGAAATAGAACTGTTTGATCTTTTAGCTGTGCGTAGCAACAAAATGTTTTTACAAATCATATATTTGATATATATGTAAAAACAGGATTCAGCATTAAATAACCAACGAGAGTTCCTATACCATAAAACCAAACCTAACCCCAAACAAATATTATTAGATATTGTTCATTAAAAAAAAAAAACTTTATTGCATCAAAAGTTTATAGCAAAAGAAAAAAACGAATGTTAATATTTGACATTTTAAAAATAAGCACAGTCTTTAAAAAGAAATATATACATTTTATGTTTGTTTGCAGGATTTCAATATAGTAGAATTTGATTATGAATAATAATTAATGATATCCGTTTAGATTCTGTTATTCCATTCTTTTATTCTGTTCTTAAAAATAAAACGTCACGCTTGATAATGTAAATAAACAAATGAATAAAACAAACTCACTATAATTAATATTTATTATACCAAGTTGCATTGTCACTGAGAAATCGAATGATTATTATAATGATGATTATTATTATTAATGATTATTATACAAAGGTGCATTGTCACTGAGAAATCGAATGATTATTATAATGATTATTATAATAATAATAATAATTATTTTTAATGATTATTATACCAAGGTGCATTGTCACTGAGAAATCGAATGATTATTATAATGATTATTATAATGATGATTATTATTATTAATGATTATTATAATAATTATTGTAATGATTATTATAATGATTATTATTATTATTATTAATGATTATTATACCAAGGTGCATTGTCACTGAGAAATCAAATTATTTTTATAATGATTATTATAATGATGATTATTATTATTAATGATTATTATACCAAGGTGCATTGTCACTGAGAAATCGAATGATTATTATAATGATTTTTATTATTATTAATGATTATTATACCAAGGTGCATTGTCACTGAGAAATCGAATTATTATTATAATGATTATTATAATGATGATTATTATTTTTAATGATTATTATACCAAGGTGCATTGTCACTGAGAAATCGAATGATTATTATAATTATTATTATAATGATTATTATTATTATTAATGATTATTATACAAAGGTGCATTGTCACTGAGAAATCGAATGATTATTATAATTATTATTATAATGATTATTATTATTATTAATGATTATTATACCAAGGTGCATTGTCACTGAGAAATCGAATGATTATTATAATTATTATTATAATGATTATTATTATTATTAATGATTATTATACAAAGGTGCATTGTCACTGAGAAATCGAATGATTATTATAATTATTATTATAATGATTATTATTATTATTAATGATTATTATACAAAGGTGCATTGTCACTGAGAAATCGAATGATTATTATAATTATTATTATAATGATTATTATTATTATTAATGATTATTATACAAAGGTGCATTGTCACTGAGAAATCGAATGATTATTATAATTATTATTATAATGATTATTATTATTATTAATGATTATTATACAAAGGTGCATTGTCACTGAGAAATCGAATGATTATTATAATTATTATTATAATGATTATTATTATTATTAATGATTATTATACAAAGGTGCATTGTCACTGAGAAATCGAATGATTATTATAATTATTATTATAATGATTATTATTATTATTAATGATTATTATACAAAGGTGCATTGTCACTGAGAAATCGAATGATTATTATAATTATTATTATAATGATTATTATTATTATTAATGATTATTATACAAAGGTGCATTGTCACTGAGAAATCGAATGATTATTATAATTATTATTATAATGATTATTATTATTATTAATGATTATTATACAAAGGTGCATTGTCACTGAGAAATCGAATGATTATTATAATTATTATTATAATGATTATTATTATTATTAATGATTATTATACAAAGGTGCATTGTCACTGAGAAATCGAATGATTATTATAATTATTATTATAATGATTATTATTATTATTAATGATTATTATACAAAGGTGCATTGTCACTGAGAAATCGAATGATTATTATAATTATTATTATAATGATTATTATTATTATTAATGATTATTATACAAAGGTGCATTGTCACTGAGAAATCGAATGATTATTATAATTATTATTATAATGATTATTATTATTATTAATGATTATTATACAAAGGTGCATTGTCACTGAGAAATCGAATGATTATTATAAAGCTTTTCGGGATTAGCGTGACGGGGCCCCTTCAGGATTATTGCTATGTGTTGGCAAAAGCACTTTTACCTCAAAAGCGGATCTTGATAGCACTTATTACGGGACAGGTCTCGAAAGCTATTGATCGTCATTCCCCCATGACAAAAAAGCATTTGATTCAGTTTCTTTGTTTTTTGGCATAATAATTCTTGTTGGTTATCTAATGCCAAAATCATCTTTGAAGAAGAGTGGTAGTGGTGCTATTTTACCAATAGTCGGGGGGCGGAGAATAAGGGAGTTTATTCCTTTCTCAAGGGTATAAGTTCGAAAGTAAACGTAATAGCGCGACTTAAGATCGAAGTTGCTTACTACGATATCGGTTTGGTTTGGTTTGTTGGGTTTTATGGTAATTCAACCTTTGTAGGTTATTTAACGCCAAATCCATTTTTATGTAAATAATCTGTTCTATTGAAAACAATTCAGTTTAGCATAAGTGCACAGTTTAATTGTAAAAAACCTTCCCATTTCAAACTATTCAAGCAGTTATATGTAACAATTCGGTTAAGTGTAAATACAGTTTTAATGTCGAAAAACAGTTCTATTTGAAATAATTCAGTTAAGCAGAAGTACGCATTTTAAATGTAAGTACGGTTCAATTGTCAAAAATATTTCTATTTCAAGCTATTCAGTTTAATCAAACAATTCACTTTAGCATAAGTATGCTGTTAGTTCTATTTAACCCATAGATAGGGCCCTATCAGGTGCTACCATTCCGGGTCAGAGTGGACCTGTGAGCAATGACAATGAAGGGGTACTCCGCATTCCCCAAAGCTCCAGCATTGCTGGAACCTCACCATCAGATTGTTTAGTGTCATATCCAGGACACTCGTTGGGGGGGGGTCTTACCCCTCTGCAGAGGTGCAGTCAGTGTATTCTACAGCCCCAGCTGACTGGGCAAACTACGATATCGCAGTCTACCACGTCAACTACGACACAAGAATAACCCTCGCTAAAATGGAAAAAAAAAAACAAGTTGAGTTTTTATATGTTCCCATTTATCAAGATGTTAATCATTCAAAATGTTTGGTCCGGTTTTGATAGTGGACGACAGAAATTCAACCGTCATTAGAAGAACGAAGGAAAATTATTTCCCCATTCTATTGTATGGTTGTCCAAACGTGCTCAAAGAAAGAGTATATAAACTTCAAGCTTTAGAATTACTTCTGATTCTGTGTTTTTTTTTTACGACTCCTGAATCTAACTGAAGAATCTAGGCTTCTGTATTCTCTCGCGTGTTTCAATTCAAATTCATATTTTCATGAAACCTACATTAATTTTTTTGTTCTCAGATTCGTTTTTCTGAGGAGACACCAGATACGACTACCAAAACACGTCAATATTAAAGCAGGTGTTGACATAAGCAACTACAGTTATTACCTGAAATGACGAACGTTGGCATAGGGGTGTTTGACTGGTGGTGGGTCAAAGTTCATGTCCTTTGCTATGGGAAAACACTTCTGCATAGTTTGGAACGAGCAGCAGCAAGCATAGGCCTCTATGTTAATGCACACAAAACGGAATATATGTGCTATAACCAAACGGGGGACATCTCCACTCTAGAAGGAACCCCACTTAAACTAGTAGACAAATTCACGTACCTAGGAAGCAACGTTGAATCAACCGAAAAGGACATCGAAACGAGGTTAACGAAAGCATGGACAGCTATCAATAGGCTATCGATTATATGGAAATCAGACCTAACCGATAAAATGAAACGCAGTTTCTTCCAGGCAGCGGTCACATCGATACTGCTATATGGATGCACTACATGGACGCTAACAAAACGACTGGAGAAGAAGCTAGATGGCAATTACACAAGAATGCTGCGTGCAATCCTGAACAAGTCCTGGCAGCAACACCCCACAAGACACCAACTGTACGGCCACCTGCCCCCTATCACGAAAACTATTCAAGTTAGACGAACCAGACATGCAGGACACTGCTGGAGAAGCAGAGATGAACTCATAAGAGATGTACTCTTATGGATCCCCACACATGGCCGCGCAAAAGCAGGACGACCATCTCGAACGTACATTCAGCAGCTATGTGAGGATACAGGATGTTGTCCTGAAGACCTACCTAGGGCGATGAACGATAGGGAGGAGTGGCGAGAGAGGGTCAGGGATATCCGTGCTACCAGCGCGATATGATGATGACAATGTAAGCAGTGACGTGCACAATAATATTTTCTTTTAAGTTAATAGTTGGATTTTAGACACAAAAGGATACAGACATTTATTTTTTGTTGATGGGGTTAAGCCAGACTGCCTCTGCCATTGAAAGTCGGCGACAATTTATAAAAGAGATAAACCTTCCTCAATAACTGAACAAAGTCTTCACAGTTTTCTGTTCCTGAGGCCGATCAGAATATAACTAGTAACTTCAAAAAACATGTAACAATAAAAAAATGTAACGATCAAAAATAACAAGTAACTTCTAAAATAAACAAGCGGGGTTTTGAAAGAACGTGTTAGTGGATTTTTTTTATTATCGGGATCCTCAGCTTTCGGGGCTGTCTTTGTGGTGTTATGGTTAAAGTGATGGACTGCGGAATAATAGTACGCGAGTTCGCACTCCACTCGCACAATTACATTCACTTTCAGACAAATACAAGAGGGAAAGGTAAGAATCCCCTTATCCTCCCAGCTATCGGTTAAATAGTACCACAGCTGTTCTTCAAGAAGGATAGGCTTTGGCATTAAATAACCTACAAAGGTTGATATACAATCAAACAAATAAACCAAACCAAACCTCAGCTTTAGAAACTATCCACGATTCTATTCAAGTAGTGTCTTCTCTCTCACCATGTTAAATTGTTGTTAAACTGAAACGGTTTATTCTAGAGAGCTTTTCGATAGTTTCGCGATAATATTTATTTGATTCTGAAGCACATTGTGATATAGGAAATTATTTATCAGAAAAAAAGTCAGCGTCTATTTTTCGGTTTTGATTAGGTTGGTTTCATTGTTTAATGGCAGATCAACCTTTGTGAGATATCTAACGCCAAAGTCAGTATTCTTCTAAAAATTATAGGATCGGTTAGTTTGGTTTGGTCTCTTGGTTTAATGGCATATTAACCTTTATGGGTTATTTAATGCTAAAGCTATCCTTGTAGAAGAATAGTTGTGGTGGTATTTAACCCTTTTTACATTATCTTAGCGGGCGGATTGGGCTGCTTGGTTTAGATAAAATAAAAAAAAAAACAAAATAAAAAAAAAAAAAACAAAAAAAAAACAACGATCGGCCCCCACACAAAGTAAATAACATATTTCAGTCATAGTAGCGGGCATCGTTTGAAGTTCATGCTAAATGGTCAAAAAGATTGCTATTATATCAGCATCCAGGACATGCTATCTTTTTTTGAGTTTCTTGTCTTAATTCGGCATTAAATGATCCGAAAAGGCTGAGACGCCGTAAAACAAAATAACCAACCATAAATTAAATAATTTAAAAAAAAGAAAAGAAAAAAAAGGAGTCTGAGAAAAAAGTGTCAAACCATCTACTGGATGAAGAAGATGGGTCACACTTCGGTTGACCGTGGTATCAATGGTAAGGATCTGGTCGGGTGGGTCTTGTCTCTGTATGTACTTAGAACCTCAGGGGTCCGTCCCACCAGGATTTAACCCTCCTTGGATGGGTTAGATTTATTACCCGGCGCCTGAGGCGTCCCTTTTTAGAAAAATACTGACGGGGCCCAAGGCATTTTTGGAGCCGCCGGGCACGTCTGTGCTACGGCCCTGTTCTCGGACCCACCTTAAAAATGCCTTGTGCCACATTCGTCTGGATAGTTGGACGGTCGACAAATACCGTTAAAATACTAAATAAAAGAAATAAGCAAGAAAATGTCTTTTACTAAGTAAACAAAACTTGCACCAAAAATGAGCAGTATTAATTAATAATGATATGATATGTAAAGAATGGAGGGTGGTTAGGATTTAAATGTGGAGCGGAGAAAAAGAAAGTGTTAGAAATAAATATATTGTGTTAGTATAGCGTTTATTCTAAGGCTAACAGCAACAAATAAATGAATTAATACTTCGTTTAATCCGAACAATTCATTAACCACCTCGTGAAACAATGAATAACAATTTACAGTCCTTCCTTAATATAAAGTTGAGTTTGAGGGACTTACCGGCGCTCTGAAGAAGATATCTGGTATCTTAGGGTTGTCTCTCTGAGAGCTTTTGATGTCACTGCCTCACGGAACGCTTGGTGGAATCTATCTGACTGGATTTGGGATTTTGTGACAAGACTTCTGGGCTCATCTCGTGATCAGTACATCCAATCACAGAAAGCCTCTCCCCCACTCACTCCTCACACAGGAATTACCATTTTGCTGGCCCAACAAATGAAAGAAAGAAAGAAGGAAAGAAAGAAAGAAAAAAGAAAGAAAGAAGTAGGAATCTGTAATGTGAATAGTAAGTAAAAAAGAACAAAACATTAAGAAGAAAGAAAGAAAGAAAGAAAGAAAGAAAGAAAGAAAGAAAATAAGCACAGGAATATGAGTAAAAATGGAAAAGGAAAAAAAAAAAAAGAAATAAAAGAAAGATAAACAAAATGATAGAAAAATCGAAAAAATAAAAGGAAGAAACAAGAAAGGAAGTCAGTTTACAAGAAAAAAAAACCGAAAAAGAAGACTGAATCATAAAAACATGTGAAAAAAGAAAAACGAAAGATCACTGAAAATAGAAAGGATGAAAATAAAGAAAGCAAAAAAAGAAAGGAGAAAAATACATTAAGGTTGCCAAAAGAGAAAAAAACATTGAGGAAAAAGGAAAATAAATACAAAATAGAGAAAAAAACATAAAGGAAAAAAAAAGGAGGTTGAAAGACTAAAAAATTCAACGTAAAAGAAGAAGTATTAGTATAAAGGAAAGACTATTGCTGGGAGATTCATCGAAATGTACCAATATAAAAAGAGTGAACATTTTAGGAAGACAGAATACATGTATAAGTTGTCTAAATTTCTGAGACGAAACTTGGTGATTTTCATCAATAAGGGTTTTATATAACTATTGTTTTCATATTTATAATTATCATTATTTCCACAACGATTCGGTCGATATATCCTCCGGTCTTCTTCAGGTGTTTGTTGAACTGGGGAACCTTCACAGAACTTCGAACTACGTCCTTTATTGAATCCACGGCTGTGTCCAGCAGGACACATAGCATAAGGGTTTTGGCGTTGGTTCCCGAAGCTTCTAAGGAGACAATCATCTGGGGGTGTCAGGTTCAATCCTGGCTGCAGGCGAGTAACAATACAGGAGTACTTAACACTTGTACCCGGTTATGGCTAACGGAATCAGAACAGGCACCCCCGTGGTTTCAATAAAGGACGTAGTTCGAAGTTCCGTGAAGGTTACCGAGTTCGATAAACACCTGAAGAAGGCCGGAGGACATATCGACCGAAACTTTATGGAAATAACAATAAAGAGGAAGACAATAGTCCGAAAACTCTTAATTATGAGAATACAAGTACTTTAATCAAAGAGGATACCACTCCATACTAAAGGGTGGGCCTTTGAAACTAGTGGACAAGTTCACCTATCCAGAAAGCAGTGTCTCATCAACCGAGAGAGACATCAACACATGACTAGCAAAGGCATGGACATGTATCGATGGACTATTGGTCATATAGAAGTCAGACCTGACCGATAAAATAAAACGCAGTTTTTTTCCAAGTTGCGGTCGATACTGCTATATGGATGCACCAAATGGACGCTAACTAAACGTACGGAGAAAAAGTTTGACTGCAATTACACAAGAATGCTACGAGCAGTATTGAACGGGTCCTGGAGGTGACACCCCGCAAAACAACAGCTGTACGGCCACTTACCACCCGTCACAAAAATTATCCAAGTAAACGAACCAGACTTACAGGACACAGATGAAGAAGCGATCTACTTCTGTGAACCTCTTCACATGGACGAGTAAAGACAGGATGACCAGCTAGAACCTATATACAACAGTTCTGTGCCGATACAGGATATAGCCTGGAAGACCTCCCGGGAGCGATGGACGATAGAGACGGGTGGCGAGAGAGGGTCAGGTAAATCCGTTCTGGTGCCGTGACATGATGATGATGATGATGGTGATTACTCTTACTTTTCTAATCTTAATGTTTGTTCTTCTCACTAGATTTTTTCACTGGATTCACTTTCGTTCTGCTCTCCATGTTTGTCGTTGTCGTGTGCTGCCATGCAAAGTTTCTTGGAGTCTTTTTTCTTGTCTTCTTCTTTGCAGAACACCAATTATCTTAGTTCTCTCTTGCTGGGACAACAACAACAGCAACAACAACGTCTACAACATTCTTACCAGCACATCTTTATTCTACGAAAATCAGTTGAAATACAGCCGCTTCCTTCAAAAGTTTCACCTCGCAACTAACGAAATCGTTAAACAATTTTCCCAGTTTCATTTGATCATGTTACGTCTTAAACAATCATCGACTTTAATTCAAGCAGATCTTGTGTTCACTGTCTGTCACTCAAGGCTCAGGGCATTTTTCAACTCTTTAACGTTTAGTCGAATCTATTATGTAAGGTAAATAAAAATGTTACAAAAAAATAGAATATATATATATATATATATATATATATATATATATACTTTATATATATATATATATATATATATATATATAAGTGTGTGTGTGTGTGTGTGTGTGTGATTCAATGTACTAAACTTTTTCCTTAATACAGTATTATTCCGCTTTATGCCATTTCGGCCTCCGTCATATTCACCGTTGCGTCACTTTTCCCGACTAAATTTTAATTCAGCGAACGTCATTACGTCCGACGTTGTGTCCCTCGACGGCCTCATAAAAAATATATAAAATCAATACATTTTCCTTAAAAATACATCTCATAATGGAGATTATGAGTCTCTCTGCAACCGAATCTGCGTCCCTACCGACGTCACAATCCCCTTAATTATTTACATTATATTCTCAATGATTACAAAATAATCATTAATTGATTTTAAATAACATATTTATTCACAGTGATAAAGTCTAGCTGAATTATATTTGCCTCAAAACAGCCCATGTTAATAACGCGTTTGCTAATCATCCAACCTCCCACCACTATACTTATAACAAACTGAATTGTTTGAAACTTTTATCACAATGACTTAATTTGGCGTTAAATGACCGGATCTTTTTTATTGTGGGGGAAGGGCACGCATGAATTGAGACTCATGTGCAGCCGTCACAAAAATCCGCGATCCTGTCAGTATTCCATATTTTTGGGGCGCCTCAGGCGCCAAGTGATGAACCAAACCTTGAAAGTAGGTATTACTTTTGGAATAGGTTATGAGGCACCAGGCGATTCAGCTTAAAAACCCACTCAATGCAAACACAAGGTGAATCTTGGAAAATCAGCCAGGAGATCGTGTTATTTTACAAATACATAATTGACACAAGATCGTGTTGTTATTAACCACATACAAATCGAGAATTGTGAGTGACTATTTAAAAATGCTTGATTCCTTCGGCATTACAGTTCTCTGGACGCCTCAGGCGCCGGGTAATGAACTCAACCCTGTAAAACAGGCATGGTCTGGAGTACGGCTCCCTGAGACCAGATAATTCAAATTAACAAAATCTCCCCGACGTCAACGCAAGATACGCTCGTGTTATTAATGTTTTTAAAATCCTGCAATGTGATTTGTAAATCATTGTGAAAGAAAGGTTTGCGTCTAATATGGTGTGGATTATTTGCATACTGGTTTTAATAAAACTACCTTTAATACATATTACTTGATGTGATTGATTTTTACTGCTATTATTTCATTCTCTATTGTATAAAAAGTAGCCCTATGCATGATTTTAAATAGAATTCAATAAAAATTATACTAAAATAAGTGATAAATTTTTATATTCGTTCTTATGTAGTTTCTTTTGTCTTTCTAATTTGATATATTTTATTATATTCAAGGTTAAATATTTGTGACGATAGGAAGCATATTTTTGGTAGTTTAAAAAAAAGAAATGAATAAAAAAACTAAAAGTAATCTAAGATACAATAAAAACTACACAAGAAATATACAGTGACTCACAAAATAAATAACCTAATGTTATTATGTTCAAAATTATTTAAAAAATATTAATAAAATGTGTTTTTTTAAGTAGTTTCACGTTTTACAAGGCTTTTATTTTTTCGCGTATTATTCCTGGTAGTTTTATAGTGTTTGTTCTGATTTTAAGTCATTTTAAGGGAATAGATGACGTAGGGCGGGGTATCGTTGTATATTTTTTGGAAATTTACACTGACTGGTATAAATACAGAAATTTAATCTTTGATAGATTTCTATAAAATCGTTGCTCTTGTATTAAAATGGGAAATGATGAAATCCTTTAAAGTGCATTTTGGTTTTATTTATAAGTTCCAAAAAATAGATCAATACTCAGAATGGAAACAATTTTAGTTGCATTATATCTGCAAACTTCAGCAGTAACTGAAATTGAATAATAATTACTCTTTAAATTATCGATAAAACGTATTAGCGGAAGGTTTCAGTTGAATGAAACAAAATGGACAAGAAGGAAAGAAACGTTACTAATTAAGAGAAATGATTTAACTGGGTAAAAATTATCGACTATTTAATTGCATTCATAATTTGTATCTCTGGAGAAGATACTTACAATGCATAATCATTATTTGTTTGATAATTAAGTATTTAAATGAATAAACTGTTCAAATCCATTGTTACTTTCTGGAATTTAGAAAACTGTGATAAAGAAGAAAAAATGTTAAATTAGCATGACTTCAATGCTTAAATCTGCTTATACTTGCTTACATTTAAATAAACATTGAACAACTGAAGGATAATTAAAATAAATACACAATGTTCATTATTGAATTGCTATTCTGCATATGGGATTTCAAAAGGTTTTCTGAACGAATTAGACATTCTTGTTCGTTTTTTAACTTAAAATGTCCCGAGCTGCAATTGAGGAGAATTACTAAACTCAACCCAAAACTTGGTCATCCAAGGAGCAATGATTGACAGGAGGAGCATCCGATCCGTAAAAAATCTTGTTACATAATAAAACATCTGTAGGTTCGTGCAGATATGGGGGCGAGAATCGACTAAATTTATGATGAGGCTACGAAAAAAAAACAAAAAAACAACAAAACAAACAAAACAAAAACGCTAAAAGCTAATCTAAAGCTGACCCAATCTACTAACAGCTTGCGCAATCGGGTTTCTTCTGTTATACTTATATGTTCTTCACATTTGAACGAGTGTCCTGTATATGACATTGACAAATCTGATTGCAAGATTCCAGTAATGCTCAGGGTTTGGAAAATGCAGTTTACTTCTTCATTGCTATCCCTCCCAAGTCCAATCCGGCCCGAACAGGTAGCACCTGATAGGGTCCTATTTATGAATCAAATAGAACTAAACTGTGAGCTCATGCTAAACTGAATCGTTTGAAATAGGACTTTTTTAACATTAAAATCTCTGTAAACAATGACTAATGTTTAAGTGGAGTGTTAGTCATACATAGTAATGCTTAGAAGAAATTTGAATTTGTCGACTTCATTGAATAGTTTGAAATAGAAAGGTTTTTGACATTTACACTGTGTACGTATACCAAAATAAATTGTTTGAAATATAACTGGCTATACGTATAAAAATGGACTTGGCATTTAATAAGCAACAATGGTTGATATGCCATAAAACCCAACCCAACCAAATTTTATATATTTGATGTGTATGTATTAAGAATATTTGGCATTAAATAAGCTACAATGGTTGATATGCCATAAAACCCAACCCAACCAAATTTTATATATTTGATGTGTATGTATTAAGAATATTTGGCATTAAATAAGCTACAATGGTTGATATGCCATAAAACCCAACCAAACCAAATTTTATATATTTGATGTATATGTATAAAGAATATTACGCATTAAATATGCTACAATTGTTGATATCCCATGAAAAACACAACCAAATCAAACTAAACTGAACAACATGAAATTTTTGTATTCCTTAAAGGCAAAATGGGGTCTTTTAAAAGATTTTCGGCCAACCCAAGGTTAGAATAAACCATCACACAATTTAACTAATTTGGCACCCCATTTCGCTAGTTTATTCAACCTTTCTAAGATTCTAATAAAAATCCATTGTCGGTTGGATTGAGAACTTCTCAGCTTTTTCCAGTATTTGAATAAATTATATCATCTTTTCGAAGACATCGGTAAACTTTGAGAAATTTGAAAAGAGAAACTTATTTATATAACTCTCAAATACAAATGAAATATTTAAGCTTTTTAGCAGGTGTTCTAAACTAGGTTTCATAAATGAAGAGTTGGTCGGTTGGTTGGCTTTACAGTATATTAACTCTTGTATTATTCAATGATAAAGTCAGTCACTTTGTTTTTCAAGCAATTATATGGTTTTGAGTGAGAATCTCTATTTCAGAAACTGAATATCTTTTAATAACAGCACAAATTTATGCAATAAAAAATAATACACAACATATTAGCAAGCGTTCATTCAACTGAAAAAAGAGTTGAAACGGTTCATCACATAACGAATTCACCCAACAAGCACAAATATAGTACAAGACATGACTGGTGGGAAAAACTCTCGAAAAAGTGAATAGGACTTGCCAGCATTGAAGACAGCGTTGACGCATCCATACAACGACTCAAAGACTATTAAAAAACACAAGGAGGACTCATTACAGTGACCAGAAACGAAACTGAGAACACGATAAACAACACAATGACAATAACTAGGAAAGAAAAATAGGAAGGAAAACAACTTTGTGGGCGCTTTAAACGACTAATAAACAATATCTCACATGACAAAACTTGGATATGGCTAAGAAAAGGAAACTTTAAGAGAGAAACAGAATCTCTTCTAATAGCAGCACACGACAGCGCCATAAGAACCAATCATATCAAAGCGAGAATAGATAAGACTCAACAAAATAGCAAATGCAGGCTATGTGGTGACAGAGATGAGACCATCAATCACATAATAAGCGAATGCAGAAAATTACCACAGAGGGAGTATAAGGCGAGGCACGACTGGGTCGGCAAGGTGATTCATTGGGAAATGTGTAAGAAACTTAAATTCGCCCATACTAACAAATGGTATATGCACTACCCAGCACCTATCCTAGAAAATGCCACGCATAAACTCCTATGGGACTTTAACATACAAACGGATCACCTAATCCCGGCCAGACGACCAGATTTAATAATATTCAACAAAAAAACGAGAACATGCAAAATAGTCGACTTTGCTGTCCCGGCTGACCACAGAATAAAATTGAAAAAATGTGAAAAGAGGGATAAGTACCTCGACCTTGCTAGGGAATTGAAAAAACTATGGAACATGCAGGTGACAATTATACCAATTGTAATTGGTGCGTTTGGAACAGTAACTAAAAGATTGCTAAAGGGACTAGAGGACTTGGAATTTGGCGGACGAGTGGAAACCATCCAAACGACAGCATTATTGAGAACGGCCAGAATACTAAGAAGAGTCCTGGAGACATGAGGAGACCTGCTGTCACTCAGACTCCAGTGGAAAACCATCGGCTAACGCTGATGTGAAAAGCTCTAATGAGTGAATAATAATAATAATACAAGAACACGGAAAACGGAACGAGAAACAAGTACTTGGACCTTGCTTGAGAAATAAAAGATTATGGAACATGGAAATTGTGTGACACCAATTATAACTGGTTCGCTCATAGCGGTCCCCAAAAGGCTAGGTAAGGAGACTAGAAGAAAAGGAAATCGGTGGACGTGTCGAGACCATCCAAACTACATCATTACCAAGATCGACTAGAATACTCCGAAAAGTCCCGGAAACCAGAGGAGACATGCTGTCTCCCAGACTCCTATAAAATCTATCAGCAAACGCCGATTGGGAAAAAAAAAACCAACTCGGAAGGAATAATAATAATAATTAAATGGCCTGGAGGACTTGGAAGTTGGTGGATGGGTAGAGACTATGCAAACGACGGCATTGCTAAGAACGGCCAGAATCCTGAGACGAGTCCTGGAGACTTGGGAAGACTTGCTGTCACTCAAACTCATGTGAAAAACCATTAACTAACACAGATGTGAAAAACTCTAAAGGAGGAAATAATAATAATAATAATAATAATAATATGCACAACCGAGAAATGCCTATGGGACTTAGAAAAGAAAAGGGGATCTACTGGGAATTGTTCAAAATATTAGAATTTCATCATAATATCATTGCCCAGTCGGCTGCGGTTGTAGAATACACCAACTGCTTCTCAGCAGAGGAGTAAGTACACCGAACACATGTTCTGGTTATGACACTAAACAATCTGAAGGTAAGGTTCCAGAAATGCTGGAGCTTTGGGTAATGCAGAGTACTTCTTTATTACAATCGTTCCCAGGTCCACTCTGGCTCGGACTGGTAGCACCTGAACCCTATCAGGTTCAAATAGAACTAAATTGTGTCCTTACTCTTAAATGATTTGCTTGAAATAGAACTGTTTTTGACATTTAAATTGCGTACTTATGCTAAAGTTTTTAAATAGATCTAAACTGTTTACTTACGCTAAACTGAATAGCTTAAATTAGAACTGTTTTTGACACTGAAACTGTATAGTTCTGCTAAACTGAATTGTTTGAAAGAGAACTGTTTTGACATTTAACTGTTTGTAAACAAAAACAATATCTATACTAAACTGAATTATTTGAAATTTAATTCGGCGTTAAATGACCTGTAAAGGCTGATACACTGTAAAACAAAACAACCAACCAACCAACAAACAACCAACCAATACACCAAGTGATATATACACAATTTAGAATCTGTTCTGGAGAATGAGATACGTAAGTTTATGTGGGATTTTGAGATACAATCCGATGGCCTAATTCCAACCAGAAAACCACTCTTAATATTTTTTAACAAATATAAAAAAAAGCTTGTCATCTAGTGCAATTTTTCATTCTTGGAAAACACATAATGAAATAAAAAGAATGAAAAAATATAGTCAGATACTCAAACCTAGCTAGAGAACGAGAAAGGTAGTGGTGATGCTAATTGTAGTTAGTGCGTTTGGTACGGTTCACAAAGTCTTGAAAAAAAAAGACTGGGTGAATTAGCAATCAGAGAATGAATCGGTTTCATACAGATGACAGTATGGTTAAGATCTGGTTGAATACTGAGAAAAGTCCTGAAAATCAGAGTGGACTTGCTATCACTCGAACTCTAGTAAAAATCAGCCGCTGACGCTGGAGTATAAAAACTCTCGAAAAGTTAAAATGATGATGATAAAAATAATAATAATACGAGAACAATGAAAACGGAACGAGAAACAAGTTCTTGGACCTTGCTGGAGAACTAAAAAATTACGGAACATGAAAATGACAGTGATACGATTTATAACTAGTTCGCTCATAGCGGGCTCCAAAAGGCTACGTAAGGAGACTAGAAGAAATGGAAATCGGTGGACGTGTCGAGACCATCCAAACTACAGCATTACCAAAATCCGATGGAGGTGCCCGTGGTGTAATTGTTATCGCCGTAGGAAATGAACACGGCGATACGAGTTCAAATTCTGGACGAGACTGATTGCATTTCACATAGCACTAATACCCTTGGGAAAGGTATGAATCCAATTATTCTCCCTCCAGCTATGGGTAAATAGTAGGACAGACTCGGTTCTTCAGCCTTGGTTAGGCAACAAGTCTAGGAGAAGGAAAACTCTGAATTCAAACCTGTTAAACTCTGCTTAAAAATTGACCTTGTGTCATATCCTGCCCGAACGGAGGGGTTGGTAAATAAGACCAAGATCGGATAGAATACTTCGAAAAGTCCTGGAAACCCGAGGAGACGTGCTGTCTCTCAGACTCCTATAAAAACCATCAGCTTACGCTGATTCGAAAAAAAATCGCTAGCAATAATAATAATAATTATAATCTCAGCAATAATAATTATAATATTAATTATAATAATCAACAAAAAAAAGAAGAAAACTCGCAAAATTGTCGACTTTGCTGTTCCGGCTGATCACAGAATAAAACTGAAAGAATGTGAAAAGAAGGATAAGTACATCGACTTTGCTAGAGAATTGAAGAAAACTATGGAACATGAATGTGTCGGTGGTACCAATTGTGATTGGCATAGGGACTGAATGATTATTAAAGAGCCTGGAGGATTTGGAAGTTGGTGCAGGTGTGGAGCCCATCCAAATGACAATATCATTGAAGACGGCCAGAATATTGAGAAGAGTTCTGAAGACTTGAGGAGACTTGATGTAACCCAAACTCCAGTGAAGGACCATCAGCTAACGCTGATGTGAAAACTCTAAGCGAGTAAATAATAATAATAAAAATAATTATTTACTCATTAGTGTTTTTCACATCAGCGCTAGCAGGTCTTTCACAGGAGTTTGAGTGACAGCAATTCTCATCAAGTCAACTCAAATTTCCAGGACTCTTCTCAGTATTCTGGCCGTTCTCAGTAATGCTGTCATTTGGATAGTCTCTAACCGTCCGCCAACTTCCAAGTCCTCCAGGTCTTTTAATAATCCCTTAGTTATTGTGCCAAAAGCACCAATCACAATTGGTATCATCGTCACTTTCATGTTCCACAACCTTTTCAATTCTCTAGCAAGGTCGAGGTACTTATCCTTCTTTTAACATTCTTTCAGTTTTATTCTGTGGTCAGCCGGGATACAAAGTCGACAATTTTGCAAATTCTCTTTTTTTTCGTTGGCTATAATAAGGTCTGGTCTTCGGGCCGAGATTAGGTGATCCGTGTGTATGTCAAAGTCCCATCGGAGTTTATGCGTGTATTATTATTATTATTTTGAGGTATGAACAGATAGCCTAATCTTAGCCAGACGACCAGACCTTGTGATAGTCAACAAAAAAAAAAAAAGAATCTTCCGATAGTGGAAAAAACAAGAGCAAAAATTGAAAGAAAGCGAAAAGAGAGTTGAATACCAAGACCTTACAAGAGAACTGTAGAAACTATGAAATATGAAAATGACGGTGATACTGGCAGTAATTGGTGCGCTCGATACAGTCACTAAAGAATTGGTACTGGGACTGGAGGACTTTGAAATAAGAACACACGAGGAGACCATCGAAACTACAGCATTAATAAGTTATGCCAGAATACTGAGAAGCGTCCTAGAGACTGGAGGAGACTTGCTGTTGCTCAATCTTCAGAGGAATACCATCAGTTAAAGATGAAAGGAAAAAACTCTCAAAGAAATAGAATAATGATAATAATATCAAAGTGAAAATAGATAAGACGCAACAAGATAGCAAATGCAGGTTATGACGTGACAGAGATGAAACCATCAATCACATAATAAGCGAATGCAGCAATTGGCACAGGACTCTAAGACTTGACACGACTGGGTGGGCAAGGTAATCCACTGGGAGATGTGCAAGAAATTTAAATTTGACCATACCAACAAATGGTATATGCACAACCCAGCATCTGTCCTAGAAAATGACACACATAAACTCCCATGGGACTTTGACTTACAGACGAATCACCTAATCTCGCCCAGAAGACCAGAACTGATAATAAACAACAACAACAACAACAAAAGAGACTTTGCAAAATTATCCACTTTGCTGATCCGGATGACCACAGAATAAAATTGAAAGAATGTGAAAATAAGGATAAGTACCTCAACCTAGCTAGGGAATTGAAAAAGCTGTGGAACATGCCGGTGACAATTATACCAATTGTAATTGGTGCGTTTGGTACAGTAACTAAAGGATTATTAAAGGGACTGGAAGACTTGAAAGTTACCGGTCGAGTGCAGACTATCCAAATGACAGCATCATTGAGGACAACCAGAATACTGAGAAGAGTCCTGGAGACTTGCTGTCACTCAAAATCCAGTGAAAGACCATCGGCTAAAACTGATGTGAAAAACTCTAATGAGTAAATAATGATAATAATAATATGAAGGTGACATTGATACCAATTGTAGTTGCTGCCTTGAAACAGTCCACAAGAACCTGGACAAGAGAGTTGGTGGAACGGGATATCAGACACAGAATGCAGTCCATCCGGACCACAGCTCAGTTGAGGTCTGCTAGAATATTGAGAAGAAACCTTGAGAAATTAGGAAACTTTTCAGACTCCTGTGAAAAATCCACGAGTTCAAACTGGTGTGAGAAACTCGCACAGAGTTAAATGATAATAACTTATAGAAAAGACAAATGAATATTGATTACAGCGGCCGATAAAAAAACTATCTCAAGAGAAATAAATTAGAAGCAAACAGAAAAATAACAATAAACAATAAAAAAGAACAAAAACAGGAAGAGAAAAAAGTGCATGGATACTTGAAACCACAAATTAAAGAAATTGCAAAAGAAGTGGGTTAGACATGATTAAGAGGAGGAAATCTTAAAGGGAACTGAATCTTTATTGATAGCATTACAAAATAATATCATCAGAACCAATAATGTCAAAGCAAAAATTAAAAATACGAAGAAGAATTGCAAGCGTATATAATATGGAGACAGATGACACGTTTATCACTTTAGCGAATGCAGTCAACTGGTACAAGGGGAATACATGATGTTACACGATTGGGTGGGAAAAGTGATCCACTGGGAATTGTGCAAGAGATTAAAATTCAGCTATGCTAAAAAGTAGTATATACGTTGGATATTAAAAATATCATATGTTTTGTCGAATATATTAGAAAACACAGGTTTTGTCAAAGGTAGTAGAAGACACTAGTTTTGTAAAGTATAATACAAAACTCTTGTTTTGTCTATTGAAATAGAGGACATTTTTTTGCTAAATTAAACAGAAGACAGTAGTTTTATCAAAGATAATAAAAGTCTTTAATTTTGTCAAATCTAATAAAAGACACTACTTTTTTTAAAAAATGTAATAGAAGTCACTGGTTTTGTCAAATGAAAAAGAAGACATGAGTTTTGTCAAATGTAATTGAAGACACTAATTTTGTCAAATGTAATAGAAGACGGTAATTTTGCCATATGTAATAGAAGACTCTAATTTTGTCAAATGTAATCGAAGTCTCTAATTTTGTCATATATCATAGATGACATGAGTTTTGTCAAATGTAATAGAAAACTCTAATTTTGTTATATGTAATAGAAGACACTAGTTTTGTCAAATTTAATAGAAGGCACTGGTTTTGTTAAATATATGAGAAAGCACAGGTTTTGACTATTGTCAAAGAAGACACTGGTTTTAGAAATGTAATATATGACACTGGTTTTGTCAAATATATTGGAAACCGCAGGCTTTGTCGAATATAAGAAAAAAAAACAGAGGTTTTCCCGAATATATGAGAAAGAAGCGTGTTTTGTTGAGTATGTTATGTATCATTGTTCATGTCATGTTGATTAGAGAACAGATTTTATCAAATGTATTATAAAACGTTTTGTCAAATATTTAAAAATCAGAGGTTTTATCGAATATATTAGAAGACATAGATTTCCTTGAATATGTAAAAAAAACATATATTTTGTCGAATTAATTAAAAATTATGTTTTATGGAGCATATTAGAAAACGTATGTTTTGTCACATATATTAGAAAACCACGGCTGATTAATTAATATTGTCCAGCATGTCTCATTTCAAGAGTGAAAGCTAACACGCCGATTTAATTTTTTAAAAAAATCCATTTATGGCCACCTATGAAGTTAAGAAAATTAGCTTTAAAAACTGAACTGAGAAAATAATATAATCATGTTGGTAGAATATATCCGACACTATTCTTATTTTTTCAACGTTAAAATGCATGTATATACGTTTCGTTTATATAAACCATGAATTATAAACGACTATGAGTTACCTTGCTTTTATAATTTTCACTCGCCAATATGATCCATTTCAAACCGTTCTTTTTCTTTTCTTTAGAAATATAATCATAAAAGTTTGTAACCAAACAAAAAATAGTTATAAAAAAATTATGCAGTAACAGAAAACAAATACTTGTAAAAGAATTTACGAAGAATTTCTCAATAAATCTGTTTACTTTTGATCTTTGTCTTTTTTAAAAACATTCTAAACTTCAAAGTTATGTAGTCCTTTATGCCCCCATCAAAATAATCAAGTAAAATATCATATGCGTTCATATTGGTCGTCAATAAAAACTGCGACGATTTTAAGACCAGGCGAATTGTTAGCAGATAACTTCAAATGTCTGATATTCGCACAATGCCTAGTGTCGCAAAAGACGCGCAAATCAGACACAGAGTTTTGTCGAAATTATTGAACGAACACGATCTCACACTTCAAAAACTGGCTGAAGATTGTCAGAGGATAGTGAGTGTCAGAAAAGACTCAAAAAATATCGAGGAGTCTGGTGTTGCTTACGTAAGGAAAGTCAAGCATAGATCCCAATCATACTCTCCGGTAAAAGAGAGAAAAAATATGACTATCGAAAATTTCAATACAGGCAGAATAGTGACAACCAAAAAAACTACATAGCACTCGATACCGCAGTTGAAAAGTACACTGGGCCAAGGACTGTCCTTATCGTACAAAAAAAAAATGTCAAAACTGCGATAAATTTGGACATAAGGGTGTAGAAAAATAAAAATAATTAAAAACAGAGTCAGACATACAAAAAGCGAGGACAAGTCAGACAAAGTTGTTCGTAAATACATAACAGTCAAAGTACTAAATAAGTCGGTAAGATTTCAGTTAGACTCTGGCTCTGATCTATCAATAATAAACTTACAAACTTGGAGGAAATTAAGTAGGCCAATAATAAAGATGACAAGCAAGACGGCGCGAACGGTAACAGGAGACAAAATAAAATTTGAAGGCGAAACAATTATCCCAGTATCACTAAATGGTATAACCAAAAAATTAAAAGTCTTCGTACTGAAGAACACAGAAAATTTGTTTGGTCAGACTGGTTTCAGAAATTTAATCTCTGAGATCAACCAATTAATACGTTTTACCAAAAAGTAGAATGCATACGGGCCGAAGCTGAAAAAATTAAGATGGAACTAAAAGGTAGTTTCCCCGAAGTATTTTCAGCCGGTCTTGGCAAATGTCAAAATTTGAACTGAAGGAAAATACACGCCCCATTTTTTGAAAGAAGTGAAACGTACCGTTCGCTGCGACCGAAGAAATAAATAAAGAGCTAGACCGATTTGCGAATATAGGCATGGAACGCTGCACTCAAGGATTGCCACAATCCACTCCCTAGCCCAGAAGAGGTTTTTAATAAATTAAATGAAAAAAAAAGAAAAAAAAAAGGAGATTCACCGACCCGTTGATGATCGACCCTAAAAGAAAAAAAAAACATTGACAGCACCTTTACGAAGTAAAAGGCTTGAGGGAGGGGTGTTGTGGGAACCTTACCCATCTCACCATAATAGACTCTTCTCGCCGTTATTAGTACTGAGAGGTTTCGCTGCCAGAGGGGCAGATCAATATCGGTGTTATCCGAACAGTACGAGACTTCTTACCTTTTCTATGTAACTCTATCTTTCTTGTGTAATATAATCTGTTATCTAATATCCGTGTTTGCGTTTTCATTAGCGACCCATTCCGGGACCACAGCAATTAGAAAACAGGTTTTATTGAATATATTAGAAAACATGTCTTTTGTCGGTTATAGAAAACTGATTTTGGCGAATACATCAGAAAACGTTTAGTTAGTTCAGTTATGTTTAAAGGCATATCATTGTGGGTTATTTAATGCCAAATCCTGTTTACAAATCATATATTTAATATTTATGTATAAACACATTTTGCTGATAACCTTTTAAAACTATCCGTAGCTCATTGTTTGCGGACCATTAAATGGTTTCAGTGATTCCTATCGCACAATAATAATTCAATTCAACAGCAATCAGTAAAGTGGTTGCAATTATTTGTTTGGTTTGATTTTATAGCACACCAAGCATTGAGCGTTATTTATTGCCAAATCCATTCTTATACATAGTAACAGTTCTATTTCAAACAATTCAGTTAAGCAATTCAGTTCAAATGTCATTAGCAGTTCTATTTCATGCCATTCAGTTTAGAATAAGAACACAGTTTAATTCTATTTGACCCATAGATTGGGCCCTATCAGTTGCTACCACTTCAGGCCAAAGTGGACCTTGTACCATGGCAATAAGGCGGTATTCCACATTCCACAATACTCCAGCATTACTGGAGCCTCACCATTATATTGTTTACTGTTTTATCCAGGATACACCTCGGAGGGATCTTACCTCTCCGCAGAGAAACAGTCTGTGTATTCCGCAGCCCCAACCGACTGGGCAAGACACAGACAGAGAGATGGAGAGAGAAAGGGAAGATTAGAAAACGTAGAATTTCTCGAATATGTAAAAAAACATTGATTTTGTCGGATATATTCGACAACAAAATATATGAGTGACTTATGCTATATTTCGCTTATTTTTTATGATTATCCTTTGAGATTTGAGCAATATTCCATTTATTCTATAGGATAGACCTTTGTGACTCCCGCAATATTCCATTTATTCTATACGAAAGTCCTTTGCGTATTATGCAATATTCCGTTTATTCTATACGATAGTCCTATGTGAGTTGTGCAATATTCCATTTATTGTATACGATAGTCCTTTGTGACTCGTGCAATATTCCGTTTATTCTATACGATAGCCCTTTGTGACTCGTGCAATATTCCATTTATTCTATACGATAGTCCTTTGTGACTCGTGCAATATTCCATTTATTCTATACGATAGTCCTTTGTGACTCGTGCAATATTCCGTTTATTCTATACGATAGTCCTTTGTGACTCGTGCAATATTCCATTTATTCTATACGATAGTCCTTTGTGACTCGTGCAATATTCCGTTTATTCTATACGATAGTCCTTTGTGACTCGTGCAATATTCCATTTATTCTATACGATAGCCCTTTGTGACTCGTGCAATATTCCATTTATTCTATACGATAGTCCTTTGTGACTCGTGCAATATTCCGTTTATTCTATACGATAGTCCTTTGTGACTCGTGCAATATTCCGTTTATTCTATACGATAGTCCTATGTGAGTTGTGCAATATTCCGTTTATTCTATACGATAGTCCTTTGAGAGTTGTGCAATATTCCGTTTATTCTATACGATAGTCCTATGTGAGTTGTGCAATATTCCATTTATTGTATACGATAGTCCTTTGTGACTCGTGCAATATTCCGTTTATTCTATACGATAGTCCTTTGAGAGTTGTGCAATATTCCGTTTATTCTATACGATAGTCCTATGTGAGTTGTGCAATATTCCATTTATTGTATACGATAGCCCTTTGTGACTCGTGCAATATTCCATTTATTCTATACGATAGTCCTTTGTGAGTTGTGCAATATTCTATTTATTCTATAGGATAGTTCTTTGAGAGTTGTGCAATATTCCATTTATTCTATACGATATTCCTTTGCGTATTATGCAATATTCCGTTTATTCTATACGATAGTCCTTTAATAGTTGTGCAATATTCCATTCATTCTATACGATATTCCTTTGAGAGTTGTGCAATATTCCTTTATTCTATACGATAGTCCTTTGAGAATTGTGCAATATTCCGTTTATTCCATACGATAGTCCTTTGTGAGTTGTGCAATATTTTGTTTATTCTTTACGATAGTCCTTTGTGAGTTGTGCAATATTCCATTTATTCTATTCGATAGTACTATGTGAGTTGTGCAATATTCCATTTATTCTATACGATTGTCCTTTGTGAGTTGTGCCATATTCCATTTATTCTATACGATAGTCCTTTGCGATTGTGCAATATTCCATTTATTCTATATGATAGTCCTTTGAGATTTGAGCAATATTCAGTTCATTCTATATGACAGTCCTGTGAGATTTGTTTTTAGTTTTAACGACAAAATGAAAAATAAAAGCAAGCAGAAAATGATGACGATATGGAATAAGAATGATTAGCAAATCTATTTGAGGTGGGAAAACAAAGAAAATTTAAAGCTATGCACAAAATATTGGATCCTATTTTTCTTTCTAGTTTTACTTCATTCTGCTGTATTATCAATATTCTTTATCTTATAGATTGATTGGAAAATCAATATAATCAATTTTTGCTTCCCTGTACAATATTTTTATCGGTTAATTGCGTTACAGTTCAAGGTACACCCAAGTGATTTTTAATATGCGATAATGAGTGTGTGCGTGCGTAATAAGTGTGTGTGTGTGTGTGTGAGTGTGTGAGAGAGAGAGAGATAGAGAAAGTAAAAAGTGCCCTCGTAAGAAAATTATTTCTCGATGTATCTCAGTCAGTTTTCTATCTATCTATCTATCAAAGCATATTCCTATCTATCTATCTATCTATCGAAGCGTTTTCTTATCTATCAATCACAATTTGTCCATTACTTGCACTACATTAGTTTCGATTTAGTGACCTTTGTTTAATGGTGTCACGTGATAGCCCACGGAGACGATAGATGTAAGATTAATAATATCCTCCCGTTGAATTAACAGCATCTAGCCGTCAAAAAAAAGTGACCGTTAAGAGAGAATGTGGGTCACAGAGGGGTATCAACAGGTGCTGGTACTTAGTAACCTCAGGTCGCCAGACACCAAGGGGGAGAAGAGAGAAGCAAAATGATTGGCTGGGACCTCAAAACGGAAGTGGGGACCCCTTCCCCTCAGCGAAAGTAAATAATAAGAAAGCTAGTTGTTTGGCAGGATTCGTAGCGGGCAGACGAATCAAAGCCAGTATTCCGGGTTGAAGACAAAAGAATATCTGAGACATGAGGGATCCCAGGTTCTTCAAGCCAGTGTAAAAAAATAGAACAAAGTCTATTAGCCCGGGAAAGAAGAAAGATTCTCCAGTGGAACCCCGTCGAAAAATAAGATAAGTAACTTTGGGGCCATTTTCTCCTTTATACCCAAATTTTGTATACCACTCTCTCTCTCTCTCTCTCTCTCTCTCTCTCTCAATTTGAAGAAAAACAAAAGTCAAGAAAAGACATTTATATTCGTGGACTGTCCAATTATTATAATTTTTGACACTTTGAAAGTGTATATAACTGTAGTAAAGGAATCATATATTTTTATGTTACCACGTGGTCTATGTTGTTACTTCATGCTTTCTTTTCAGCTTCTATTCGCCTTATGTTATCTTGCTTAGAATTGTCCTATTAATTCCTCTAAAATATCACATGGGAAACCGGAGTTGCCGACTACAACAATATAATATTATTACAACTAAAACCTATAGGTCCATATTCTTCTGTGGTCTAGGGGGAAGAAGTTTAGCGGGCTGGTGGGTGTGTGATAGTGTGAAATTTGGAACCCCTTTGCCAGCGGCGGTCAGTCTGGCCCTAAATTAATCCCTCACGTAATATGCCAGTTCTTATATGCCTGAGAGAAAAACTCTGAACGAGGACTTATTCTATAGGGGATCAAGTGCCAACCGGCCCCGTCTTCTTACGTGCGAAAAATAAAGTCCCGTTTTGGGATTTTAGTCAATTTGCCGTCACAATGGCTAATCGATGGTCAATTCAAACTCAAGCCACCCTTGTCATGTACCAGGTGTAGTATTATTTAACCTATAGGCAGGATAAGAGGGTCAAGCCTTTTCCAAAGTATTTGTCACGACTGGAGTTTGATCTCCCAAAAATAATGTCACTCTTCAGTCCGTTAGCTTGCACTGATTTCTATTGGAAAGCATACATTTATCAAAAAGATCTTTGCATATATATATATATATATATTGAAGAGTGTATATTTAGGCAGCAAGTTATTATTCAAGCAAGTTTTGTTTAAAACGATGGAACACTTCTTTTTTTTTATCTTATATTTTTCAAGACTCCTTGTTATTTTTCTATAAAGGAATTGTCCCATATCTTCCGCCCACGAGCTTCGGCTCATGCTTTTGATCGTCATCAGAGGTAGTGTAGTTTTGTGTTGACTGTTGAGTTTTTACTGTTTTAATTATTTGTAGAGTCTTGTGTAGAAGTTGTCGGTTGGAAAATTTTCAGCGTTTTGTTTTAAAACGTTCGGTTGGAAAAAGTGTGCTAATAGAGTTTTAGTTATTTTTAGCTAAAACTTCCCAACCGCCAATTTCAAAACAAAACGCTACAAATAATTAAAACAGTAAAAACTCAACAGTCAACTCAAAACTACTCTACCCCTGATGACGACCATAAGCATGGTCGAAAACGCTTAGGTAGAAGATATGTGACAATTCCTTTAACATCTACATCCCGACTCTAGAAAAATTACAAGGAACCTTGAAAAAATAGAATTAAAAATAATAGAAAAAAAATGAGTTCCATCGTCTTTAACAAAACTTGCTGGAATATATATAAAAGTTGGCGACTGTAATCGAGGGCGACCCGAAGGCTCCCATTTCAATAGCTACTACACCGAGGTGTAGGGAGGACACAACTGCTTTTCCTGGATTGATCCACTTTACCTTTGATACGTACCTAATAATGCTGAGTGTTAAGGAACGGAGTTATCAAATACCATTTTTTAAAAGTCTTTAGTACGACACGACCTGGGATTGAACCGGGGTCTGCCGGACCATTGGCGAACACTCTACCCACTGGACATTGTAAAAATAAGAAAACAGAAAGAAACGAGTGTTAATAGAACAACGATGGATGTTTAGTATTCTTTTCCATTATCTACTTTCATATATATATATAGTCGTCCACCGACAGACAGTTTCTTTCCGTTTTCTTTTTCTTGCAACGTATCTGATTAAACTTCGTATCTTACACAAATACGATGTTGTACGTAAGTATGCTAGCACACACACACACACACACACACACACACACATATATATATATATATATATATATATATATATATATATATTGGCAGCATTTTTTCATTAATACAAATTTTGTTGAATATAATAGACATTTTCTGTCTACTTATTTTCTTGTTGATCATTTCATATTGCCATATTGATCTTATAGTATTCCGCGGGAATTGACTGATATATATTCCATAATTGTTTATTTCCCGAGTACTTTCTGTCCGACTTTGGGCCATTATCAGGGGAGGATCTATTACAAAAGTGATGTAACTTTAGTATGTACATTACTACTTTGTAAGAAGTACATTGGAAATAAACAATTATGGAAGATATATCAATCGATTCCCGCCGAATACTATAAGATCAATATGGCAATATGAAAGGATCAACAAGAAAATATGTAGACAGAAAATGTCTATTATATTCAACGAAATTTGTATATATATATATATATATATATATATATATATATATATATATATAAATGTTTGTGTGTGTGTGTGTGTCCATCATTATATGTGCATATCTATATGTTTACGCATATATGTATATATATATATATATACCTGTATGTTGACCAACCGTAGTCAAGGGTGACATGAAGCCTCCTTTTTCAATTGCTCCAACACTGAGTTGTAGTGTAGGATGCTTATCCTTTTCATTGATTGTTCCACTTACCCTTGATCCATATATTATAATTGTTGCATATTGCCCCAGGCCGAACTGTCGAAATAGGAAATTCACATGTGTAAATAACCGGTGCATCCCGTCGAAGAATATCAGGATATGACCTTGACTGTTGAGGGGTTGAATTGAGTGCGAAATCGTTACGTTCGCAGGAAGAAGAGTGGTCGTCAAATTATTATATAACCCCGGCGACAGGAAGTTCAAATCAGTTAGAGATAAGATGCTGTAGAGAGAACAAGCACCCAGCAGAAGGGGGCCCTCGGACCCCCGATTGAGCAGTTGGAATTCAGATCAGTTGGAGAGAAGATGCTGGAATGAGGACCATGTCACAGAGAGGCTGACCCTCCAGGACCCCGGTTGAGCAGCCCTGGAGAACGAGAAAGAAACGCTGTTATGGCCATAAAAGTGGGGTCAATATGTTGCAGTTCTGTTCAGTCTCCAACTCACTTCTCACATAGTAAAACCTTTAGTAACCATTTCGAACCCTTTCAAATAAAGGTGGAGGTATATTTTTCTAAAGAACTGTGTCCGCTCGTCTTTACCGAGTCGTCGTTATGATTCTGCATGCATCTGCATATGTGTATGTATAGTTGATCATGGGTATACAACATAATTTTTTGAGTGTTTGGTATGACTCGACCTGGTATTGAATCCAAATCTCTCATTATCCGAATATATATATATATATAATATATATATATATATATATATAATATATATATATATTCATAATACAACGATACCCTGCCCTCATCAGCCGCCCAACCAGGGGGGATAACACAGTTTCGGTACCTCAAGGCAGTACTGCAACCCCTGCCGCTACCAAGCAGCTTTTGCCAACGAACAGGGTATTTAAAAGAATTATATATATATATATATATATATATATAATACTATATATATATATATATTATATATATATATATTAGTTAATAATACAGAAATTCTCCACACAGACAATATTGTAAAAAAATTAAAATCCTAGAAGTCTTATACAATTTATTTCTTTATTTTTTTTTGGTTTTGTTTTACGGCATATCAACCACAAGGGGTCATTTAATGCCGGTTCATAAAATTTAGACAACCTACTATTAACAGAATTAACTCTGAAACTAGAGATACTATTCTAAAATGTTGAAAATAGAACAATCAATTTTACAAAAAGATAGAACAAATTTTATTCTACTTCACGTAATACAAATATTCAAAAATAAACTGTGTCTACAGCTTAGCATCACTATGATGATAAAACACAAGCTTCACTTTAGTAATAAAACAAAATTCAAATAATAATTTAGTTTAAATACTAAACAAGTTTAATCTAAAAATAGCAAATAAAGTACCTAGATAATGGTTCTGATGAGAACCCAAAGTACTCGCTATAACACAAATAGTTCCAATGGTGAAATTATCAACAATTAAGGACTTTTGAAAGAAAAAATAATAAGGTTTCGATCTTATTTAATTAAACCTGTTTATACATATATATATATATATATATATATATATATATATATATATATATATTATATATATATTGGTATCTGTGTGTGTTCGGTGTATCCCAATATTGCTATTTTATCAGATTGGATAGGATCAGTATTGTTGTTTGTGTTGATTTTAGTAAAATCATACCGGTTCTATCCATGATATCAGAGCGGATATCGGTGCAACTTTCATAAAATACGTTTATGTAGTATTGCTTTATTTGCTTTGATCTTAAAAGGTACTATAAAAACGTTGACTGAATATTTCTTCCCACATAAATTTATTCGCTTTCAAACCTGCCTTTGACCATTTCTTTATTACCCAACTAATATCCTATTGCTATTGTTCCGATATCAGCGATCATTTTCATCTTAATTCTTTGATGACATCCATTTTTAAAAACTTTATTACTAATCTCATAATTTCTTTGCACTTTTCTTCGGTTTTTTAAGTGCAAGTTCAGTTTCTTTATTTGAGGAATCAATGTGTTCCAAAGTCTCTCTCTCTCTCTCGTCTCTCTATATATAGTATATATATATATATATATATATAGAGAGAGTCGAGACAGTGAGAGAGAAAGAGAGAGAGAGAGAGAGAGAGAGACAGCAGTGTTGAAATAATTACTTTCAGAGGAAATGAAAACGGTGACCCGAGTTCAAATCCTGAATGAGACCCATAAACTTCTATGGACGTTTGAGATACGAGCGGATCACCTAAAGTCAGCCAGACGACCAGATCTTGTAATAATAAAAAAAACCCCCAAAAAACAGAGAACTTGCCGAATTGTGGATTTTGCTGTTCCAGTGGACCACTGATTAAAATTGAACGAAAGTGAATGTTGACCTTGCTAGGGAATTGAAAAAACTGTGGAACATGAAAGTGACGTTTATTCCAATTTTAATTGGGGCTTTTGGTATAGTCACCAAAGGATTAATAAAGGAACCTGAGGACATGCAAATTAGAGGACTAGTGGAGACCATCCAAACTACAACATTACTGAGATCGACCAGAATACTGAGAAGAGTCATGCAGTCTTTGTTGGAGAATGTCGTTTTGACCCAAAGACGCTACTCTAACAGGTACTACCACTCCGGATTAGAGTGGAGATTTGAATAATGGCAATAAAGGAGTACTTCAGATTCCTCAAAGCACCAGGACTCGAGCCTCCCCATCAGTTGCCGTTTAACGTCATATCCAGATATCTCATCGGAAGTTGTCTTACCCCTTTGTAAAGATTCAGTCGGCGTATTCCACAGCTCCTCCCTCCCATTACTAAAACCATCCAAATTAGACGAACAGAACATGCTGAACACTGCTGGACAAGTATGAACAAACTCATAAACGACGTTCTCCTCTGGACCCTTTCACACGGACGAGCAAATGTTGGACGACCAGCTAGAACTTATCTAAAGCAGCTCTCTGCGGACATAGGATGTCGTCAAGAAGACCTGCCGAAAGCTATAGATGATAATGGGGAGTGTTAAGCAAGGAGGTATCAAGTACCATTTTAAAGTCTTTGGTATGACGCGACCTGGGATTGAACCGATTCATTTGCCGGTACACACTTATATGGTTTCTCGTAAGTATAACTATTTAATAATTATTATTTGTTTACACACACTTGTATGGTTTCAATCTCATACTTATAATCTATATACAATTATATGGTTTCAAGTAACTGTTGATATGAAATGATCGGAGGTGTGCTCGTGGTATAATGGTTAAAGCGATGGCCAGCGAAATCATAGTAAGTGAGTTCGTACTCCAGTCGTGCTATTACGTTCACTTTCGGGCAAATAACATTGGGAAAGGTATGAACCCCCTTATCGTCCCAGCTATGGGTTAAATAGTACCACTACTGTTCTTCTAGCAGAATGGCTTTGGCATTAAATAACCTACAAAGCTTGATATGCCATTAAACAACCAAACCAAACCTATGAAATAATAATAATGTATTTACTCAGACAAAGCTTCAAGTTTACCCAGTAAGCTTAGCGGAGTGTGGGGACTGGACAATTTATCGATTGTTATTCTGTGAACGGTTAAGTCCCACCCCAACGAATAAGACCACTCCCAAAGAGTGCCCTGGATATGACACTAAACAATCTGAGGGTGAGATTCCAGTAATGCAGGAGCTTTGGGGAATGCGGAGTACCCCTTCATTTCGTTCGCTGCCAGGTCCACTCTGACTCGGAGCGGTACCATCTATGGGTTAAATAGAACTAAACTGCGAACTTATGCAAAACTGAATTGCTTGCAAAAGGGTTGTTTTGACATTTAAACTACGTAATTATGCTAAACAGAGCGGTTTGAAATGGAAGTGTTTTTTGTACGCTAAACTGAAAAGTTTGAAAAATAACTGTTTTGACCTCTAACTGTGTGTAAACAAAAACTATACATATACTAAACTGAATTGTTGAATTAGAACTGTTTGACTAAACGGAATAGCTTGAAAGAGAAACGTTTTTTTATAATTAAACGGCTCTAAATTGAATCGTATGAAATAGAACTGTTTATTTGTATAAAAATGGATTTGGCATTAAATAAGCTACAAAGGTTTATATGCCATAAACCCAAACAAAGAAAAAAAGATTCAAGTATTCCTATCAAATACTATTTATTGTCAAACGGATCTATTTGGCCCATAAACAGGGCTCTAACAGGTATTACTACATTGGATCAGGGTGAATGTGGGAGTAAGTTTGGAAAAAGTAACCTTACCTCCCCAGATTATCCTTTTGACAGAGTTGTACTACCTGGGTGATGCAATCAGCATATTTTTGACACAACTGTATGTGTGTTTATGTGTGTTTATGTGTATGCGTCAGTGTGTCGTGAAAAGATACGTATGTATTTGTCGTTGTTGATATAATTTTCTTTTTAATCGATATTAGGATCTTTTCAAAATTTTGCACTCAAAGGAATATTTCCTCTCCCTAATCTGAAATAAATGATTTATTATCCTCGGGCCCAATTGTGCACTTCTGACTCAGGGGCTAAACTGCATAACGTTTTAAATCAAACGAAGTATTATCGCACGGAACCCTTTCATTTTTTATTTACAAGAACTTCCTTTCCGATTTTTCAAATGGAGAAAAACAATAAATAAATAGATAAATAAAAATGTATATTTCTGAATATTTTCGGCTTTGATTAAAGAAAAGACAAGAAAAAAACATCTATGAGAATAAGATTTTTAAAAAATAAATAAAAATAAAAACACCATTTTCTAGATAATATCAAACACATTTTTCAGGTCGTAGAACCTACCTAACAGTTAAAAAAAAATCACATTAGAGTAAATATTGTTCAGAAAAATATTTTTATACATACTTAAAGGTCGACAAAGACAAATTTTAAGCTCGACTTGAAACAGCTTACTGTTCATATAAAGGAAAGTTGGCGACAATAGTCGAGGGCGACCAGAAGGCTCTAATGTCAATAGCTACTACACCGCGGTGTAGGGGAGGGTGCTACTCCTTTCCTTAAATTGCTCCAATTTACCTTTGATACATACCTTATATTGCTGAATGTTAAGCAAGGAGGTATAGAGTACCAATTTTAAATTCTTTGGTATGATGCGACCTGGGATTGAACCCAGGTCTCCCAGACCATTGGCGAACACTACCAGCTTGGCCAATTAGCCGGTTCATATAACACATTTAAAATTTTGGTTTTTAAATGAAAATTTCAAATTTAATTTATCTTTAGTGTTTGAGAAATATTTCATTACAACGTACTTTATTGGTAATATAGAATATCATGATTCGAATATCATTAACCAAGTAAATGCATGTTAATAATAATAATAATAATAATAATAATAATAATAATAATAACAGAACAAGAATAAACCAGGAAATAAAAATGGCAATAAAACCAACCGTATGGACGTTTTAAGCGACTAACAAGTGACATAGCACGCAAGAAAACGTGGACATGATTTAGAAAGGGAAACCTTATGAGAGAAACTGAATCTGTTCTAATTGCAACACAAAACAACGCCATAAGGACCAGTCTTATCAAAGAGAGAATAGATAGCACGCAGCATAACACCAGATATAGGTTATGTGGTGATAGAGACGAAACCATCAATCACATAATGAGCGAAAGCAGCAAATTAGTACTGAAGGAATATAAGACTAGTTACGACTAGTTTGGCAAGGTGATCAACTGGGAATTGCGGAAAAACCTAAATTTGACCGTACGTACAAATAGTATACACACAACCCAGAATCTATCCTGGAAAATGAAACAAACAAAGTCCACTGGAATTTTGAGATACAAACGGATCACCTAATCTCAGCCAGACGACCAGACCTTATAATAATGAACAAAAAAGATCACTTGCAGAAATGTGGACTTTCCTGTCCAAAAATCCATTGGGTAAAATCGAAAGAAAGTGAAAAGAATGATACCTGGACCTTGATAGGGAAATGGTAAAAATGTAGAACATGGAGATGACGGTCATACCAATTGTAATTGGTGCTTTGGATACAGTCACCAAATTATTGGTACAAGGACTGAAGGACTTGGAAATAACGGGACGAGTGGAGACTATCCAAACTACAGCATTGTTGAGATCGACCAGAATACTGAGTCAGTCCTGGAGACTTAAGGAGACTTGCAGTCATTCAAACTCCAGTGAAAGACCATCAGCTAACGTTGATTGGAAAAACTCTTAAGGAGTAACTAATAATAATAATAATAATAATACGCGCAGTGAGAATATAGTTAGGACATGAGGATGGAATTTGGCATATGAAAAATGTGCGATGCTAGTAATGAAAAGCAGCAAACGACACCTGACGAACGTAATGGAATTACCAAATCAAGAAAAAATTAGAATGCTCGGCGAAAAGGAAACCCATGAATACCTGGGCATCTTGGAAGGTGACACCATCAAACAAGTGGAGATGAAAGAAACAATTAAGAAAGAAAAAAAATTTAAGAAAGAATATCTCAGGAGAACCAGAGAGCTACTCGAGAAAAAAATATGTTGCAGAAACCTTATCAAAGGAATAAATACCTGGGCTGTTTCCAGCGTAAGATATTCGGAACCACTCTTCAAGTGGACCAGAGAACTTAAGCAAATGGACCAAAGAACAAGAAAACTAATGACTATGCACAAAGCCTTACATCTCAGAAATGTCGTTGACAGACTATATGTATCAAGAAAGGAGAGAGGAAGAAGACTAGCCAGCACTGAAGACAGCTTTGATGCATCGATGCAATGACTCGAAGACTACATAGAAAAGCTCGGAGAAGGACTGATTATAGCCACCAGGAACAATACTGACAACAGGAGAACCACAGAACGACAATAACTAGAAAACAAATATGGGTTGGAAAACAACTCTATAGCTGTTTTAAACGAGTAATAAACAACATCTCACTTGAGAAAACCTGGATGTGGCTAAGAAAAGGAAACATTAAGAGAGAAACAGAATCTCTAGAAAACACAAAACAATGCCATAAGGACCAATCATATCAAAGCGAGAATAGATAAGACGCAACAAAATAGCAAATGTAGGTTAAGTGGTGATAGAGACAAAAACATCAATCACATGATAAGCAAATGCAGCAAATTCACACAGAAGACGTATAAGACAAGTCATGACTGGGTGAGCAAGGGGATCCAATGGAAATTGTGTAAGAAATTTAAAGTGGACCATACAAACAGATACTACATACACAACCCAGCATCTCTCCTGGAGAATGACACACATAAACTCCTCTGAAATATTAACAGATCACCTAATCTCGGCCAAAACTAAAAAAAAAAAAACTCAAAAACTTAACAAAATTGTGGATATTGTTGTCCGGGCTGACCACAGAATAAAATTGAAAGAAAATGAAAAGAAAGATAAGTACTTGGACCTTGCTAGGGAACTGAAAAAACTATGGAACATGAAAGTGACAATTATGCCAATTGTTATTGGGTACAGATTTTTTCACATCAACATTAGCTGATGGTCTTTCACTGGAGTTTGAGTGACAGCAAGTCTCCTTAAGTCTCCAGGACTCTTCTCAGTATTCTGGTCGATCTCAACAATGCTATTGTTTGAATGGTCTCCTCTCGTCGTGTTATTGGCTTTAGGTACAGTCACCAAAAGATTATTAAAGGGATTGGAGGACTTGGAAATAAGAGGACGAGTAGAGACCATCCAAACTACAACCTTATTGAGATCGGTCAGAATACTCAGAAGAGTCCTTTGGACGGGAGGAGAATTGCTGTCTCTCAAACTCCAGTGAAAGATCATCAGCTAACACTGATGTGAAAAAATCTCCAGGAGTAAATGATGTTAATAATAATAACTCGGGACCGTTCTTAAAGTAGACATAAGAACTCAAAGAAATGGACTAGAGAAGAAGAAACGTAATGTCGATGCATAAGACCTTACATCCTAGAAAGGACATAGACAGGTTATATGTTTAAAAAAAGAAGGACTCTCCAGCGTTGAAAATAGCTTTGATACTTCGACTCATCGATAAAAGAAGAAAGAATGTCTTATTACAGCGACCAGAAAGATGAAAAGAACAACCATAACAAGAAAACCGAAAATGGGAGTAAACGCAAGCATTTGAATATTTAAAGTGACCAAGAAGCAAATTGGCACACAAAAAGACTTGGACATAGCTAAGAAAAGGAATCTTTAACAAAGAAACCGAATCAATTCCGATGGCAGCACAAAACAACATTATAAAAACCAACTATGTCAAATCAAAAGAGATAAGAAGCAAATGTAGATAGCATATGTAGACTTTGTGGTGATAGAGACGAAACAATCAACTACATTATAAACGAATGGAGCAAGTTAGCTCAAAAAGAGTAGAGGACTAGACTCGACTGATTAGAAAGGTGATCGACTGGGAATTGTGCAAGAAATTGAAATTTGACTATACAAACAAATGGTATATGCACAGCCCAGAATCAGTCCTGGAGAATGAGATGGAAAAACTCCTCTGGGATTCTGAGATACAAACGGTCACCGACCAGAACTAGTTATAATCAACAACAAAAAATCTACCGAATAATGGACTTTGCAGTAAACCAAAGAGTAAAAATAAAAGAAAGCGAAAGGAGAGATAAGTACCTAGACTTTGCTAGAGACCCGAAAAAGCAATGAAACATAAAAGTGACGGTGATACCGATTGTAATTCATGTGCTTGGTACAGTCACTAAGGATTGGTACAACGACTGAAAGGTTTGGATATAAGAGGACAAGTCGACACCATCCAAACTACCGCATTATTAAGATCGGTCAGAATATTAAGAAGAGTCCTGGAGACTTAAGTAGACTTGCTATCACTTAGACTCCAGTAAAAATCCATCAGCTTTACTGGTGTAAAAAAAAAAATAATAATAATACTATGGAACATGAAGGTGACAATTATACGAATTATGATTGGTGCTTTTGCTACAGTCACCAAAAGATTATTAAAGGGACTGGAGGACTTGGTTTGGTTTGTTGGGTTTTGTAGGTTATTTAACGCAAAATCCATTTTTATGTAAATAATCAGTTCTACATAAAACAATTCAATTTAGCATGAGTACACAGTTTAATTGTCAAAAACCTTTCCATTTCAAACTATTCAAGCAGTTATATATAACTATTCAGCTTAGAGTAAGTACAGTTTCAATGTCAAAAACAGTTCAATTTCAAATAATTTAGTTTAGCTAAAGCACGCAGTTTAAATGTCAGTACAGTTTAATAGTAAAAAAAAAAATTCTATTTTGAGCTATTCAGTTTAGTCAAGCAATTGTAATTCAGGTAATTCAGTTTAGTATGAGTAAAGATTTTGTTTACACAGTTATATCTCAAAACAGTTCTATGTTAAACGATTCAGTTTAGTGTAAATACAGTTTCAATGTCAAAAACAGTTCTATTTCAAATAATTCAGTTTAGCATAAGCACGCTGTTCAAATGTAAGCACGGTTCAATTGTAAAAAAACATTTTTATTTCAAGCTATTCAGTTTAATCAAACGATTCAGTTGAGCATAAGTATGCCATTAGTTCCATTTAACCCATAGATAGGGCCCTATCAGGTGCAACCACGCCGGGCCAGAGTGGGCCTGGGAGAAATGGCAATGAAGGGGTTCCCCGTATTTCCAAAAAGACCCAGAATTACTGGGACCTCAGCATCAGACTGTTTTGTGTCATATCCAGGACACTCGTTGGCAGGAGGTCTTACTCCTCTGCAGAGGTGCAGTCAGTGTATTCTAAAGCCACAACCGACTGGGCAAGGACTTGGAAGTTGGCGGACGAGAGGAGACCATACAAACTACAGCATTATTGAGAACAGCCAGAATACTGAGAAGAGTCCTGGAGATTTGAGGAGACTTGCTGTCACTCAGACTCCAGTGAAAGACCATCAGCTCACACTGAATTAAAAAAATCTAATGAGTAAATAATAAGAATAAGTATCATTGCTGTCCTGGCTGATCACGGAGTAAAATTGAAAGAAAGGGTAAAGAGAGATACGTACCTTGATCATGCTAGGTAATTGAAAAACTGGGACATGAAAGTGGTGATTACAACAAATGCATTTGTTATTCTTGCTACGGTCACCAAATTATTGGTAAAAGGACAAAAAGGACGAGTAGAGACCTTCCAAACTACAACATTATTAAGATTGGCTAGAATACTGAGAAGAGTCCAGGAGACTTGAGGAGACTTGCTGCCATTCAGATTCTAGGGAAAGACCTTAGGCTAACGCAGATGGGAAAAACTTTCAAAAGAGTAAAAAAAAAAAAATTAATAATAATAATACAGGTATGATAATAATATTAATAATGTAATATATGCACAACCTAGAATCTGTCCAGGAGAATGTGACGCACAAACCCCACTGGAATTTTGACGTACAAACGGATCACCTAATCTTGATTAGACGACCTGACCTTATGATGATCACCCCCCACCCAAAAGAAAAAAGAAAGAAAAAGAGAACGCTTATGTGAAAAGCTCTCAGAGAGTAAAATAATAAAATAATCACTGTGATAATAAAAATAATTATGACTCATTGTGCTTTGTCTAAAAAAACGAGAAGACCAAACTCCGTGAGTTATTTAATGCCAAATCCCTCACTTTTAGAGTCAGAATAATGGAGTTTATGTCTTTCCCAAGAGTATTAGTCCGAAAATGCGACTGGGGATCGAACTTGTTTACAAGGATGTCGTAGTCCAGCACTTTACCAAATGCGTTGCAGAGATTCTACATGTCTTTATATTTGTAGATTTGAATTGGGGTTCTCCAAACTTATGTCTATTTGTTAGTTCAGTGAATTGAGCTACAAGTGAAATCGACAAAGCTTTCCAAGCGGAAGGAGGACGTGAGTTTGTACCGAAATCTTATACTTTGTTAGTTCTTGTTCGTATCTATATTCGAGATTGTAGAATAACGACCAAAATGACCTTTCAAAGAAAAAGCAACACAATTCAAAACTAATAACAGTAATAACTGTTGTAGTGAACAGCGTCGAATATTGACGAGGAATCGATGGACACTTCCCAAAACGTCAAAGACGATAATTCAACAAACGTCTTATTTAGTTGCCTAGCTAAATAATAGGTTAACAATACTGAGATACTTATTTCTTGTGTACCCTAACAAAAAAAAAAGGAAAGCCTGACGCAACTCCTATGGCAGCTTTCCAAGCGAACTAAGGTTCTTCTGACGAGGTACCTTTTATTAATTTTTCTTTCTCTCTTTCACTTACACAAATGTTTCCCATTGAATGCCAATCTCGTTCTAGTTCGCTTCTACGTAATAATGCTACGGCCAGGACTGACTTAGGTCGCTTATATACTTGCTGTCGTACTGGAGGTGCCTGTGGTGTAATTGTTATCGTCGTAGGAAATGAACACGGCGACACGAGTTCAAACCCTGGACAAGAATGATTGCATTTCACATAGCACTAATACCCTTGGGAAAGGTATGAATCCAATTATTCTCCCTCCAGCTATGGGTCAATAGTAGGACAGATTGAGTTCTTCATCCTTGGTGAGGCAACTAGTCTAGGAGAAGGAAAACTCTGAATTAAAACCTGTTAAATTCCACTTAAAAATTGGCCTTGTGTCATATCCTGCCCGAGCGGAGGGGTTGGGTAAATAGGATATACTTACTGTCATATGAATATGTATAAGCGGTGACAACATTACGGATTCGAATTCACTCGGGTATCGAGGCCACCTTGTAAATGACCGTTTACACAACCAACATACAAAACAGAACGATCATTTTTAGCTTCAGGTTTTTACAAATCATAATAATTATTTTAATTTTTAAAAAAGGTATTCGGGATTGTAATCATACGTCCGTCCCTTTGTACATTTTCGGTCTGATTTTATAAATCATCCATAAATTGTCAAGTCTTGGAATGTCTTAAACTAAACTAGAAATCTGGTTTAGATTGACTTTTACCTGAATATATCTCGCACACTCTAAGTTTTATTTTTCAACTCACTGTGAAAAGTGATCGGTTTCACGGCGCTTACCCACTCTCTTACTAATTGCTGCGAGATTCAACTGGCTTCCCGTCTCCAGTAGACACTTTCGCTTTCTCTGTAACGGTCAAGTGTCGAACCTCTAAAATAGAGGAATTAAATTGATCTCACCCGGTTTAAAAAGGAACTCAATAAGAAATTAGTTTGGTTAGATTTTATGGCATATCAACTCTTGTAGATTATTTAATACCAAATCCTGTTTACATTCATATATTGAATATACGTGGTGCATTCAATAAGTACCCAAGCTTTTTGTACAGAGATTTAAAATTGTTGTAGACTCTTGAAAATTCACTATGTTATTGCTATACATCTTATGATAGTATTGGCAGATTTTTATGATTTCAGGCTCAAAGGAACTGCGACAGCTGGAACTGGAATAAGCCCTACTAAAACCTGATTGTCACTGCTGGTGAATTTCAAAAATGCTATCTAGACCTGAAGACACTGAAGAAGAACGATATGAAATAAAATTCTGTTTTAAACTTGGAAATCTAGGAATGCTTCAGACTGCTTTTCGACCATCTTGCATGAATCCAGCATCAGTTTTTGAGAGGCATAAGAGATACAAGGAAGGTCTGTGAGGGATAAATAGAGGTGTGGGAGGAGTAAGGAAGTCAATACACCTGAGTTGATTGGCCAAAGGGTTAGGGTTAGGGTGACTATGTTGAGGTTTTAAGGGAGTTCAGGAAGATATCCCGTCAGAAGAGGCCAGCACTCTTCAAATTGGGTCAGTGGTATTTCCACCTGGACAATGCACCAGTCCACAACTCCATCCTTGTCACAGACTATTTGACCAAGATGGGCATCAAGACAGTTCGTCACCATCCATGTAGTCCAGACTTTGTTCCCTGTGACTTTTGCTTATTCTCTAAGCTCAGAGGCTGTCGTTATGAGACAACTGAGGAGATGAAAGAGGCTGTGACATAGGTCATTGACTCGCTCACACAAGAGGACTTCCATGGGGCCTTCCATAACTTTTTGGAACGGTACAACAAGTTCATTGATGCCGGAGAAAATTATTTCGAATTTGACTAGAGTTTCATGAGTTTACTATTTATAAAAGTGCTCAAACAAGAAAAGTCTAGAAACTTATTTAATGATCCTCGTATATCATTTGTAAATACATTTTGTTGATAAAATTTTTAAACGAGACTGAACTCATTTTTTGTGAACTGATAAATGGTTTTAAATATTTCTATCTAATACAAATAATTACATAAACTATTAATCATTTGTTTTCAGAAGACAGTTAAAAAGTCTTCGTATTGCTATATAACAGTAACAAATTTACCATCAGTCTTTTCTTAGCACACATTTGTTAGTGAATAGTTTTTTGGTAATTTCATTTTTAAACGAGTTAGAACTAATTTGTTTGAACACTAGTATTGCCGTTGTTTCTACACAGTTAAGTGGTTTTAGTTATCGCGATCTAAAATTCATGATTATCTTCAATATTAATCATTAGTTTGCTGACAATGAATAATCAATAACAAATATTGCAATTAAACACTAATTATTCTATTGAACTCTATTCATTCATTTGCACATAGTAAAATGGTTCGAAGTATTACTATGTAATAACAATTATTCAAAATAAGTTTGCAATTAAAGAGTTTTAAGTATTGCTATCCAACTCTAATAAATCTATTCAATTGTACTCCTTTGTTTGTTCACAGTTAAATTGTTTCAAATATTGCTAACAATTCAACAATATCACTAACAATATGCATATACGATTTGTAAGTGAATAGTTTGTTGGTAATTGCTTTTTTACACGTTGTGAAATGGATAAATAGATCCATTTCTTACAACTCAATCTAACATCAATTATTTGTTTGCACATAGTTTAAATTAAAAAAAAAGTTCTATTTGTCTCATAAATATGACCGTATTTGGTGCTATCACTCCCGGTTAGAGTTGACCTGTGAGCATGGTAATGAAAGGGTAATCCACATTCTCTAAAGCTCCGGGGGTGGAGCTTCACCATCAGATTGTTTAGTGGCATTTCCAGGATACTCGCTGCGACGATCTTATACCTCCATTTAAATGCAGTCGGTTTTTTTTCTACAGCTCCAGCCGACTGGGATGTAAGAAAAACGTACAAGTGTGAAAAATAATCAAATTAGATATTTGTTCAAAACATGTATAAATTGCGAGGTTTCCCAAGAGTATCTGGGATATTTGAACAAACCAGAAACGGTCTTCTGTACACCATGTTGGCTTTAAAGAAAGCAACGATCATTATGAAGGCGTGTGGACAGCATGGATTCCTTTGACTCACTCTCACCATCCCTACCTATCGATCATCATTCATGTTAAGTCATGTAGACAGCATTTAGACCCGACAAATATAGGTTTTTGCAAGTCGTCCAAGTCTGGTATATCCATGAGTTGGCGTCCATAAGTCCTTACTTCTCCGACAGTGCCAAGCATGTCTTGCTCATCTAACTTGGTTGGTTTGTAAGATGGGACATAAGTGACTAGACACCTGTCATTTTATTGGGTCTAGTATTTGTTTACCGGACCATTGGCCAAATGAATCGAGTGTTCGCCAATGGTCTGGGAGACCGGGGTTCAATTCCAGGTCGAGTCATACCAAAGGCTCAAAAAATGAAGCCATTAGTAAACCTTTCATTTCTTTGGTTTTTTTCCTTGTCAATATGATTTTCATTATATATTTGAATTCCGTGATCATTTTATCAAATTACTTGCCGTATTATAAAGTTTATCTTTAATCTGTTAGATTAATAATTTCTATTGTTTTAAGAAGGCTTTGTTTTTCTTAAACAGTTTAAAATAGAAATTTTAAACTGAAAAAAAAAAGCAATAAATAATCAGGAGTTATCATCCTTGGTGTGAGATTCATCCATAATGAAATCGGATCAGTTTTGTGGTGTCAATGATCAAGTACAAATTATGATTACTAAACTGAAACATAAGACCGTGTTTTTATTCTCTTCTAGTATTAAATGAATAAAATTCAACTTACAAAGAGCTATTTATGCTGTGTTATGATAAGTTAAATAGAAAACTCGGACTTTCATAATATCCGAGCGACGACCCGAAAATATTACTTCCAATTTATTTCCACGAAAACTTCAAGAGATATGCTGAACATAATAGCACTTTTACTAAAAGCAAATTTTCAGCTTCTAACAACAATTTTCATCCTTTCATGTACCTTTTTGGGAGCAATAAACATGCCGAAGTCACATGAAGATCATTCCAAAAGTAAGGTGATCAATTTTATTATTTCGTCTCATAACTTCAGACAGGGGTGTTATTTGGCATTGCGGTAGAAGTTAAAAAAAAATCCTCTGTCCCTAAATAGTTGACGTTGTCACAGAAAATAGTCCGGAAAAATATAAAAGAAAAATCTTGCAAGAAAGCTTGGATGCGTCATTGAATTATTTCAAACGAAAAAAAAAAGCACCCATTAATATACAATGTTGATCGATGAACACATACTGAGAGTAAACAGAGGATATGAGTAAAGTTAGGCGGTAGAAAATGTGGTTTAACCGTGGTGATAGTGATGTGAGTGACAAGCCACGAACAATACAGGAGGAAACTTAGGGAATAAAAAACGCTCCCGTCAGTTTCTTTTAACGAATCGAACCGATGAAAGATGGACTGTTCAGACATCTTGTTTTGTCTAGTATAATGTCATCGCTTTTAATGGAGCATTTATTAAACCAACGTTGAACGCAGTTTATTTTTCAACACTGGAGAAAATACTTCTGTTTTTATTCGCAGCGTTTAGTATCTGTAAACTTGTCTCATCCAACCTTGGTTTTGTTTTTCCTCTATCTGCTGTAGTTTTAGCCAAACGAGAGTGGAAGCATTAATTTTGGAACATCATTGTAGGTACACTTATGCAGAGACAATAAAAATTGCCAAGCATAATGAAGCTGCCAACGCCATTACTATAAATGATGTTTAAGTAGATGATGAGAGAATAGAAAACTAAAACACTGTCTACATTGTTTCTAAGCCGGAAATACGGTTATCAACAATGTGGCTTTCAACATTCGAATTGGAGAGTAACAAAGCTTCACTTGCCAGTTTTTAGGCTGACTATTCACACCCAGCAAATTAGCATAATATTTGCCTACATCCTATTCGAATTCACAAAAGATGTTTCTCTCTCTCTCTCTATATATATATATACAGAGTCAGGCAAAATGATCTGACACATTTGTAGGTTTAATAAAAGACAAATAACGTAAAGAAACAAAAAAGTGTTTTTTATTTTCGAAAAGTACATATAATACCATTTTGTTTCATTAGGTTTTGAAAATTAAATCAGTCAAATGGCATACGTTATTGTCTACACACTGTCGAAGGCGTTCACGAATGTTGTCTATAATTCGGCGGGTCACTTCATGTGGAATGGCAGTCATTTCTTGACGAATTGCATATTTAAGTTGTTCAATAGATCGAGGACAATTATTGTATACCTTTGACTTGAGGTATCCCCAGAGAAAAAAATCGCACGGGTTTGATTCAGGTGTGTCAGATCATTTTGCCCGTGAAATCTGAGTTTAGGCAGCTCCCTTCTTACAGTTTTTGAGAAATTGTGTTCTCAAAATGGTCGTTAAGCATTTCACATAGCACTAATACCCTTGGGAAATGTATGAATCCAATTATTCTCCCTGTAGCTATGGGTAAATAGTAGGACAGACTGAGTTCTTCAGCCTTGGTGAGGCAACTAGTCTAGGAGAAGGAAAACCCTGAATTCAAACCTGTTAAACTTCGCTTAAAAATTGACCTTGTGTCATATCCTGCCCGAGCGGAGGGGTTGGTAAATATGGTAAAGCTCTGCTGTAATTTTCGGAGCTGTATTCTTGCGATCCGTCAAAAAAATCTGCGCAATAGTCCGATAGTCCCTGGTAGACAGCTTTTGCTTTGTGCCAAGTTTTACTTCGGTAAGGGGGTTTTTCCTTCTTTCTCTAATTCTGTCATTACTTTTGAGACAGTAATCCTAGCTACACCAAATAACCCAGCAGTTTTTGTTACACTAGCGCCTTCCATACAAGCGCCAATAACCTGACTTCTTTTAAAGTCTGATAGCTCAGCTATTTTAATTAATTTTGATTAATTTCTGATATCCGTAAAATAATTTAGTAAAATAAAACGAGAAAATTAATAATACATCAATATACATAAAGGTAAAAAACGTTTGGTGGTTTTATAGAAGTTTCAAAATTATGATATTAATATTCTAGGTGTTTCCATTATTTTGTCAAACATGAATTGAGCACTCTTGTTTCAGGTAAGGCAAAATGTAAACTAGCGAAATCTATTGCATAATGCCTAATAATTCCGGTGCTGACGTATATCGACTGTGGGTGCGCGGTATGATACTAAGTCTAACGTAAAGTTGGGCAGGTTTTCATCCCAGCTTGAAGTGTCCTACGTGTCTAGCTACACTGAAGAGTTGTGATACAACGAAACAGTCTGTCTGTGGATGACAATATATATATATATATATAGTCCAGTTATCTTCCACTTCCTAATTGAAGGATCGATTAAGCCATGACCATGACGACAAAGCTTGATTTAGAACATTATTGAAAAATTATCATTTTAGAAAGCTGTTCTATTTACCACGGCTATACGCCGATGAACGAGTACACCCCTGTTTTTTAATTTCAAAAGTTAAGACCAGTTTGCTGGGGCTGTAGAATAAGACCTCCCGCACCAACAAGCGTCCTGGCTATGTCACTAAATTATCTGATTGTGAGGCTACAGTTCTTGACCTATGGGGAATATGGCGTATTCATTAATGCCATTACTTTCACGTCCACTCTGACCCGGGGTGGTAGCACCTGATAGGGTCCCATCTATGGGTCAAATAGAACTGTTTGACCATTTAACTGTGAGCAAACAAATAAGCGATGTTAAATTGAATTGTTACAAACAATATTTTGAACTATTTAACTATGAGCCTAAATGGAATTATTTGAATTGCATAAAACCGGCCCATTATCATATAGGTTAGAGTATTCACCAATGAGAGAAGGCTTTAGTCCAAGGTCGACTCAAAAAATAGTGCTTGATGCTTACTTGCTTAACACAAAGTATTTTAAGGTGGAGATCAATGGTAAAGTGGAGCAATCTAAGAAAAGGTGTAGCGCTTTTTCTTACACTTCGGTGTAGTAGCTATTGAAAAGGAAGTCTTCGGGTCGACCTCGACTACGATTAGCCTACTTACTTACAACTTACATAGAACCAGTATATGCTGTTCAAATAAAGTTATCAGAGTGGAATACTTGAACTGTTTGTAAAAATGAATTATTGGTATGATATAGCAATAAAGTATCGTTTACAAAGCAAACAACAATTAACATGATTTGGCATTAAATAACCTACAAGGGTTGATATGCCATATAATCCAACCCTAAAAAATTTCCAATCGGCTCGGGCTATAGAATACACCAACTGCTTCTCTACAGAGGGTTAAGACTTCCCTCCCCAATGAATGTCCTGGCTACGACGCTAAACAATCTGATGATGAGGTTCTAATTGCGGGAGCTTTGGGGAGTACACCTTCATTGCCTTTACTTCCAGGTCCACTTTGGCCTAATGTGTTAGCACCAGATTGAGTTCAATCTATGGGCCAAAAAAAACTAAACTGTGAGCGTATGATTAACTGATTTACTTGATATAGAACTGTTTTTTTACGTTGAAACTGTGTACTCATGCTAAACTTACCACCCATCTCGAAATCTATCCAAAATTGACGAATAAGAAAAGTTGGAGAAGTAAATAAGAACTCATAAGCGATGTATTCCGATGTTCCCCTTAGCACGGACGAGAAAGTGCTAGGTGACCAGCTATAACCTATCTACAACAGCTCTGTACTGATACAGGATGTAACCTGGAAGACCTACCAGAACCGATGGACGATAAAGATAAGTGGCGAAAGAGTGTCAGGAAAATCCGTACTAGCAACATGACAAAATGATGATGGGTTATGCCAAACTGAATTTTTTGAAATAGAACTATTTATATTTATGATAATGGATTTAGCATTAATAACCTACAGTCGTTGATTTACCATAAAACCAAACCAAATCAACCCTCAAAAGTTGATTTACTTCAAAACCAAAGACACCAGGATTAAACTATTTCCAGTGGAAGGTTATACAATTAAGAGGCGTATAATTAGGTATTATCAATTATGGTCTATTGGGTAGTGTGTTCGCCAATGGTCCGGGAGATCAGGTTTCAATCTTCGGTCGAGTCAAACTCACAAAATCGTACTAAATGGCGCCTTGCTTAACACTCAGTACTATAAGGTAAACGATCGAGGGTAAAGTAGGGTAATCCCGGGAATGGAGTAGAACCCTCCCCTACACTTGGTGTAATAGCTATCAAAAAGGGAGCCGTTGGGTCATCCTCGACTAAGGTCACCAAGTTGACTTACTAATTATGAAACAAATTTTTTGTGTTTGTTCGAAAGAAATATTTGAGAATATATATCATAAATTTTAAAAAATGTATCAGAACATTAAAAAATGAGATATGATTAAAATCTTACATTTTGGAATTTATCAAATTTTGGTATTAGATAACCCTTAAGGAATTGATATGCCGTTAAACAAATAAACGAAAGCTCTGTATACACGTATAAATATATCAGTTTTCATGGCATATAAACTCTTGATAATTATCAAATGCTAAATCCTGTTTATATATATAAAAGTAAGATGGTGACCGTAGTCGAGGGAGACCCAAACGCTCCCATAAGGGTGTTACTCCTTTCCTTGAATTGACGTAGTATATCAATAAGTTTCCAGACGTTTTTGTACAGGCATTTAAAATTGTCTTAGACTCTGGAAAATTCCGAATGTTATTGCTATATATCTTATGACTGACCAATTTTTATGGTTTCTTGTTTTAAATGAACAGCTACAGCAGCAGTTGGAATACACACTACTAATGCCTGATTGTCACAGCAGGTGAATTTCAAAAATGCAACCTGGACGTGAGGACACTTTAGAAGAAAGATGCCACAGAAACGTATGGAATGCTTCAAACTGCTTTTGGAGCATCTTGCATGAATCGAACATCAGTTTTTGAGTGGCATAAGAGATTCAAGGAGGCCAGGGAGTCTGTGAGGAATGATGAGAGTTGTTGGAGGAGTAAGGAAGTCAATAGACCAGAGTTGATTGGCCAAAGGGTTAGGGTTAGGGCGACTATGTTGAGGTTTAAAGGGAGTTCAGGAGACATTCCGTCGGAAGAGGCCAGCACTCTTCAAATCGGGTCAGTGGCATTTCCACCAGGACAATGCACCAGTCCACAACTCCATCCTTGTCACAGACTATTTGACCAAGATGGGCATCAAGACAGTTCCTCACCCTCCTTATAGTCCAGATGTTGCTCCCTGTGACTTTTGGTTATTTCCAAAGCTCAGAGGCTGTCGTTATGAGACAATTGAGGAGATGAAAGAGGCTGTGACGAAGGTCATTGACATGCTCACACAAGAGAACTTCCATGGGACCTTCCAGAAGTTGTTGGAACGGTACAAGTGCATTGCAGCCGGAGGAGATTACTTCGAAGGGGACTAGAGTTTCATGCGTGTACTATCAATAAAAGTGGCCATACGAAAAAAAGTCTGGAAACTTATTTAATGATACTCGTATGCGTATCCCAGCTTCGGGAATCTAGCCTGTGGAGCAACATTGAAGAGTTCTGATAGAACGAAATAGATCTATCTGTGGATGACAATATATATATATATATATGTGTGTGTGTGTGTGTGTGTGTGTCTTATATGTATATATGATATATATGTTTGCATGCGTAAGATATCTATTCAGTTTATCTTATGAGAAGACAATGTCATTTATATATCTTAATCAAACCGACGAATATTGATAGAAAGAAAGAAAGACTTTTGTGTTCATTCATGTCTTCCTTTGGGAAATTCATGAATTCAGCTGTTCTCAAGCCACTGCGAATACCATTTATACTCAAGAATCATTCAATCTCGCGCATTGTACGCCGCCTCAAATTTGATCTTCAAAAGACGATTTCATTATATATGCCATGTATCATTCGAATTTCATTTTCGGTAAGTGAAGGAAAATAAATATTTGCGGAAATACGTTTTCTCTTCAACCAACTTGGCTTTCCGTAATGTTAGTGATTTTAAAGAAAATAGCGCACTCCTGAAATATAAACACTAATGACGAGATACCGTTTTGCGTGCCATCAATTGTCAAAAACATAAACGACTATAAGCTAAACATCGTCAGTGAATAAACTACGGTTATGAATTACAAAAAGAGTAAAAGATTACAATTATAGGGAGAGATAGTTTGTTGGTTGGTTGGATTGTTTGGTTTTAGGCCTATCATAATTTGTACGTTGTTTACGGCTCATTGGATAAAGGCGTTGGTTAGATCCAGTGACATACCCAAAAGAGTGAGAGTTCAATACCCAGTGAGGGCAGCGGAGAACTTTCAGAGGGGAAATTAACAGGAGATAATTGATAACTGACATCCATTAAACATGGCTCATGGAACAAGAACAGTCTACCCCGGTGAGCGAAATAAAGGGCTAAGTTCGACATTCCAAACACCTGAAGAAGGCCGGAGTGTACAACAGCCGAAACGTTGTGATAAAAAGGTGAGGACAATAGTCCCCAAAATATAAATAATGTACATAATACCTCATCTCAGGTGTATATATATCTATAGTAATCCACAGACAGATCTGTTTCGTTCTATCAGAACTGATCAGTATTGCTAGACAGTATTGCTAGACAGTATTGCTAGACAGTATTGCTAGACAGTAGCTGGGATCGAAACCTGGTTGACTCAAACGCCTAGCCAAAGCTTCTAACCATTCAGCCACGAGGAGACATTAGCTGCGAAGTAGATTTTAAACGGTTATGAATCACCTTTACTATTGTTTACATACATCCGTTCAACGGTTGCCGAGACCTCAATTCATCTACGAAGAGGCTTGCAATGAGCGCTAATGGCAAAACGATTACTTCTTCGCCAGAGAACTCAACCCCACGGGGGTAGGGGTATATATATATAAATATGTAAGTAAGTAAAGTTGGCGACCATAGTCGAGGGTAACCCGAAGGCTCCCTTTTCGATAACTACTACACCAAGGTGTAGGGGAGGGCGCTACTCCTTTCCTGGATTGCTTTACTTTACCCTTGATCTGTACCTTATAATGCTGAGTGTTAAGCAAGGAGGCATCAAGTACCATTTTTTGAGTCTTTGGTATGACTCGACCTGGGATTGAACCCAGGTCTCCCGGGCCATTGGCGAACACTCTAACCGCTAGGCCAATGACTCTAGGTTCAACGAGTTTAAATCTTGGACGAAACTATTTGAATTGGCATAGCGCTAATATTCTTTAGGAAGGGATGAATATAATTATTGTTCCTCCATCAAACCAACTCCACATACACACGTAAATACATTTGGTTAATTGGTATATAAACACTTCAGAATTATCGTATGCCAAATCATATATATATATATATATATATATATATATATATATATATCATGTTGCACTCCTAGCACGGATATCGTTAACCCTATCTCAGCACCCGTCTGTATCGTCCATCGCTACAGGCAGGTCTTCCATGATACAACCTGTATCGGCACAGAGCCGTTGTAGATTGGTTCTAGCAAGTCGTCCATCCTTTGCTCGACCCATGTGCAGGGTTCCACTGGAGTACATCACTTATGAGTTCGTCATTACTTCTCCAGCAGTGTCCTGCAAATCTGGTTCGTCTAATTTAGATAATTTTCCTGATGGGTGGTAGGTGGCCGCATAACTGCTGTTTTGTATGTGTGTTGTCTCCAGGACTTGTTCAGTATGGCTCGCTGCATTCTTGCGTAATTGCCATCAAGCTTTTTCTCAATACATTAATTCAGCGTCGATGTGGTGCATCCATATAGCAGTATCGACACGATTGCTGCTTGGAAAAAATTGCGTTTTATTTCATCTGTCAGGTCTGACTTCCATATGACCGATACCCTATCGTAGCTGTCCATGCCTTTGCTAGTCGCGTGTTGATGTCATTCTTGATTAATGAGACGCTGCTTTCGAGGTAGGTGAACTTGTCCACTAGTTTCAAAGGCTCTACCATTAGTGTGGAGATGTTGCCTCTCTAATTAAAGCACATGTATTCTGTTTTGTCTACGTTGACATGCAACTTGCTGTTCGTTCCATACTATAAAGCAAGGATTCGGCTTGGGCGGGTGAATTTACTAGAAGCACTATGTCATCGGCGTAGTCCACGTCCGTAATTATTTGTGCGGAGTGTCTTCTGCTTTTTTCCTTTGACAGCTTGAAACATTTTTCTTTCATTAAATCTATAGACGTTCTTGGCACGTTGTCTAGACAGATAATAAACAGGTATAGGGCTAATATATATATATATATATATAATTCCTAAACGAATAGTTAATAAGTAACTTTATTTTTAAACGAAAGAGAGGTCATTTGTTTACACACAGTTACATGGTTTCCAATATTTCTAATACGAATAATTCCATTTAAATAATTTATCATTTATACGCACAATTTTAAATAGTTTCAAGGATAGTAAATGCTTGAATGTATTTCAAACAATTCAGTTTAGCATAAGTACACTTTACTTCTAGTAGACCCGTAGATCGGACCCTATTACGTGCTACCACTTTGGGTCAAGATGGACCTAGGAACGATGGCAATGACGGGTACTCCGCACCCACCAAAGCCCCAACATTACTTTAACCACCCCATCGGTTTGTTTAGTGTCATATCAAGGACACTCGTTGCGAGAGTCTTACTCCTGCAGAGCCAGCTGCATTTTGGTCTTTGGGTAGGTCCCGACATCTCCCCTAGAAAATCAAAAGATAAAAATAAAACACAATTAGAAATAAACAAACAAAGGGATTCTATTGTGGTATATATCTAACATTTGTCTCTATCTCATAACTCTACAAATGTTGAGCTTTGTATGGATTTAGCTAATCCCTAAAGCTTTGAGGACTATGCAACGTTTTTCTTCTCCTAGACCGTTTTCCACACCAAGGTGAAAGAAACGACTTGGTTTCTTAGCATATCAACCTTCGTGGATTATTCAATGCCAAAACTATCCTTGTAGTTCTGTAGCGATATTAAACTGATAGCCTGGTAGATATGACGGAACTTACCTTTCCTGAAGGTATTTATCCGAAAGTAAATATTGTAACGCAAATGGAGTTCGAACCTGCTTGCGTCGAGGGAACAATCCTGCACTTTAGCCATGATGCTACCGAGACTTTCCCCTGAAAGAGACCAGTCTGATCTATTTACACACTGCTAGAGGGAAAATGGTTGAATTCATATTTTTCTCAAGGGTATTAATGTTATGTGAATTGCAAAAATCCGCGCCAAGGATTTGACCTCGTGTCACCGTGGCCATTTCCACGACGATAATCGTTACGCCATGGGTGCCTCCATTTCGTAGCAAGTCTAAGTTTACTAGTGCAGAGTGAATATGTATTAGGATCCATGGGAAAATCGATGACCTGTTAGTAGCTATTTCATAAGAACAACAAATGAGGTCATAATATAAGAACATCTTTTAAAGAATCTGCAGTTTTTATATTAAACAAAAAAAAAAAAAAAAAAACATAAATTGAATTCTCGTTCGATGTAGGCATATCTTATACTGAGGTCTGCTTTAGGCACCTTTGATAAATTCTTTCAAATGAAAAATAGCTTTAGAAATAAAAGAGTCAGAAATGAAGTCAAAAAGTTTATCTCTGGAGGCTGAAGAGTTTTGCATCTGAAAAAGATTAAAAGGTTTGGGGAATTTGTCGGTGAAAGGGAAGCCATTATTCAGTCTGAGAAACTGACTGTGTCTTTTGACAGAAACCATTCCAATAGAACAGTATCTTTTCAAGACATTGATGGATTATTTTCGTCTCAACAGATTTTCTTTTGTGTGGATTAATCCGAATGTATACACTGGATGTGAATCAAGATAGGTGAATATCTTTTGAATCTCTTTTTTGTATTTTGTTTTGTTTCATTATATATTTCTGTGATTGTTCCAGTAAACACTGTACTCAGTTGGAGTTCGAAGTCATTCACTCCGATGCTGGAGTCCAGCACGTTAGTCACTGCACCATGGAAACTCTCCCAAAACAATTAAAAAAGAAACAAGGTGAGTCCTTAGGGGGATACATATGTAACCTTTGACTGTACCTCACAACTGCATTCAATCCCATCTCTCCTCTCTGGGCAAGATGTGATATAAGTTCAATTTCATAGACAGAGTGCTCTACGGAAAGAATTTGTATTTACTCAAACCCTTCCTTATGGACAGGTTGTGACACAAGGTCAGTAGTAAACTGATTTATCAATTGATTGATTTCAACAGTATGTCAAACGCTTTTGGGCTATTTCAAGCCTTGATGAATGGGAATTTCGTTCATTATACATTGATATATACAGTGCTTTGCACACAGTTAAATAACACCATATATCATTATCTAATATAAGTAATTTGCACGGAGTTTTATGGGTTCAAGTAATCTTATCTAATATATAAATTTACGTTGATTTAAATACTTATTTCTAGCAAAGAATAGTCATTTGTTTGCACACAGCTAAAAAAATCAAAGGTAGTGTATGTAATAGCAGTATAAGAATACATAAATAAACACACGATTTTCGGCCAATTTAAAATAGTTAAGCTTTGTCAGAAATCAGATACACACTTGAAGGAATAGAATGTTAGATATTCACTTAATAGAGGGGAAGACTAAAATTTTTGAATAGATTACAGAATAAACCTAAGATCTTTTAAACGTTAATCTACTTCCTTGCTTTATTCATAAGGTTGACGTAGGCTCGAAATTAGATAAAAGTAGTTTGATTCATCTGTGATTCTAACTGATTAAAAGTGTATTTTTGACAATCGATGAGGAAAAGATGCTTTCAAATTATTTCGGAATTTGATCTTTCAAATTTAACGAAGCAATTCAGAATATCATAATCTGCAAATCTCAAAGAAATTAAAGGTTTGGTTTTGTTTTATGGCAAATCAACCATTATAGGTTATTTAATGCCAAATCCTTTTTATACATATATAAAGTATGTGATTTCTAAACCCATTTTGTGGATATCATTTTTAAGCAAGCTTGAGATCCTTTTTGCACAGTTCAATTGTTTCACTTAATTTCAAACAATTGAGTTTAGCATAAGTACACAATTTTTTTCTGTGCCCAGTCGGCTGGGGCTGTAGAATACTCGGAGTGTTTCTCTGCAGAGGGGTAAGATCCCCCCAATGAGTGTCCTGGTATGACACTAAACAATCTGATGGTGAGGTTCTAGTAATGCTGGGGCTTTGGGGAATACAGAGTACCCCTTTATTGTCATTGCTCCCAGATCCACTCTAGCCTGGCGTGGCAGCACCTGGTAGGACCCTATCTATGGGTTAAATAGAACTAACGGCATACTTATGCAAAACTGAATTGTTTGACTAAACTGATTAGCTTGAAATAGAAATGTTTTTGACTATTAAACATTACTTACATTTCAACTGTGTGCTCATGCTAAACTGAATTATTTGAAATATTTTTTTTTTTTTAGATTGAAACTGCATTTACACTAAAGTGATTTGTTTAACATAGAACTGTTTTGATATATTACTGTGTGTAAACAAAATCTGTACTTAGACTAAACTGAATTAGCTGAATAAGAACTGATTGAATAAACTGAATCGTTTGAAATAGAAATATTTTCGACAATTAAACTGTGTACTCATGCTCAACTGAGTTGTTTCAAATAGAACTGATTTTTTTCATAAAAATGGATTTGGCATTAAATAACTTACAAAGGTTGATATGCCATAAAATCCAAACAACCAACTAACAATTTTTTCTTGACGCACTGTTAGTCATTTGTTTAGAAATCTTTACTGATTAAAGACAGTTAAATGTTAAAACAGATCTATTTCAAACAATTCGATTTAGGATAATTGCAGTTTAAATGTCAAGAGTTCTATTTCAAACAGTTTAGGGTGGCATGTCAACAAAGTTATATGGTCAAAGTAAAGCTATGTATCGCTAACAATTAAACATAAGCCATTTGTTTACACACAGTTAAATGTAAAAAAAAAAGTTCTATATAAAACAATTTAGTTTAGCCTAAGTATACAGTCTAAATGTAAAACAGTTCTATTTGATCCATAGATAAGACCCTATTAGGTCCTACCACTCTGTTTGTATAACTGATTATTATTTGGTGGGGTGTATTAGCCTAATGAGTATAGTGTTCGCCTATGGTCTAGGGGGCTGGGGTTGAATCTTAGGTCGAGTCATACAAAAGACTGAAAAATGGTACTTGATGCCTCCTTGCTTAACACTCATCATTATAAGGTACGGATCAAGTGTAAAGTGTAACAATCCTGGAAAAGGAGTAGCACCCTCACCTACACCTTGGTGTAGTAGCTATTGAAAAAAGAGCCTTCGGGTCACCTTCGACTAAGGTTACTAAATTTACTTACTTTTATTATTACTCTTTTCAAAGTTTTTCACGCCAGCGTTTGCTGATTATTTCTTACAGGAGTTTCAGTGACATGAAGTCTCATCAAGTCTCCAGGACTTTTCTCTATATTTTCGCCAATCTCAAGAACACAGTTGTTTGGATGGTCTTCACTTGTCCTCGTATTTCAGAGTAATCCAGTACCCTTATCAACCCTTTGGTGACTGTACCAAGCGAACCATTGGTATCAGCGTCACTTCATGTTCTGTAGTTTTTCAGTTCTCTAGCAAGCTCTTGGTAGTTATCCTCCTTTTTGTTTTCTTTTTCTTTTACACTGAGGTCAGCTGGAACGGCAAAGTCCACAATTTGGCTGGTTGTCTTCTTTTCGTTAACTATCACTAGCTCTGGTCGTCTGGCCGAGAATGCTTTTGTTACTCAAAGTCCCAGAGGAGTTTGTGCGTCCCCATTCTCCAGGACGTATTCTGGGTTGCACATATACCATTTGTTCGTCTGGTCAAATTTCAATTTCTTGCACAGTTCCCAGTAGATCACCTGGCCTACCCAGTTGTGTCTCGCCTAATTCTCTTTTTGTGCTAATTTGCTACATTGGCTTATTATGTAATTCATAATTTTTTCTCTCTAACCAAATAACAAACATTCGTTATTTTGCAGCGTATTATTATTTACTCATTAGAGTTTTCACATCAGCTAACGCTGATGGTTTTTCACTGGAGTCTGAGTGATAGCAAGTGTCCTCAAGTCCCCAGGGCTCTTCTCGGTATTCTAGCCGTTCTCAATAATGTAGTCGTTTGCATGATCTCCCCCAACTTCCAAGTCCTCCAGTCCCTTAGTAATCCTTTAGTTACTGTCCCAAACGCACCAATTACAATTGGTATAATTGTCACCTGCATGTTCCATAGTTTATTATCATTATTATTATTATTATTATTATTATTATTATTATTATTATTATTATTATTATTATTATTTCAAAGTATGAATAGTTACTTGAAACAAAACCAAAAAGACATATTTCTGCTTTAAAGAATTCACCAAGAGTTAACATGTTGTAAAAACCCACCAACCAACCATTTCCAACCATATCTAGATAGACTTGATGTCTGGACACAGTCCAATTCAAAACAAAGTCTGAATTTCATGGGTAAATATTTAATTGATTTGGCACCATATGCAGGAACATCACCCTTTTGATATATTTCCAAATGGTGAAGAAGAATCTGTTGGATGAAGGAAATGAAATGCTTCTTTGGAATTTCTGCTGACAATTACAGGTGCATGGTGGCATCTCAGTGGTCCAAATTATTGACTTGTGAAACAACTCCGTGCCATACACAACCATTATCATATAGTTGATTTATTTCAAAAAAGAAGTTTGCTACTTGATCCCAGTTGACAAAAGAAGTCGACATACACGTATTTATAGTCTGGTTCCCATATTTACAACTGATTTTCTTATTTATTAGTCCAGCTTGTTATGTGTGTTTCAATTTACTATTTATTGGAAAGATTAAACTGGATCTTTTATTCGCCCTGTCGGCTGGGGCTGTAGAATACGCCGACCGCATCTCTGCCGAGGGGTAAACCCCCCCCTTACGAGTGTCCTGTATATGACACTAAACAATCTGATGGGGAGGTTCCAGCAGTGCTGGAGCTTTGGGGAATACAGAGTACCCCTTCATTACCATTGCTCCCAGGTCTAGTCTGGCCCGGAGTGGTAGCACCTGATAGGGCCCTATCTATGGGTTAAATAGAATTAACGGCATACTTATGCAAAACTGAATTGTTTGAGTAAACTGAATTGTTTGAAATAGAACTATTTTTTCGACATTAAAACTGTATTTACACTTAACTGAATTGTTACATATAACTGCAAATGTTTTTTGACATTGAAACTGTATTTACACTAAACTAAATTGTTTAACATAGAAGTGTGCTGACATTTAACTGTGTGTAAACAAAATCTTTACTTTTACAAAACTGAATTAGCTGAAGTAGAATTACTTGAGTAAATAAAAATGTTTTTTTTACAATTAATCTGTACTTACATTTAAAACTGCGTACTTTTGCTAAACTGAATTGTTTTAAATTGAACTATTTTTGACACTGAAACTGTACTTACACTAAACTGAATTGTTATATATAACTGAATAGTTTGAAGTAGAAATGTCTTTGACAATTAAACTGTGTACTCATGCTAACCCGAATTGTTTGAAATAGAACTGATTATTTACATAAAAATGTATTTGGCGTTAAATAACCTACAAGGGTTGATATGCCATAAAACCGAACCAAACCAAAACCATGAATCTTTTAGATGTCTTTTTAAGAGCATTACAAAGACGTTTAAACCCACAAAGACTGTCCTAAATCTATCGTTCTCAGAATTACCAATTGACTCTTCGAATATAGGAAGTCTCTCAAACCCTACGTGACCGCCAACAGCCAACCAACGAGACTCCAAGCGCTTTTTGGTTTGCGTTAGCAGTGATGAACTTTGACCTTTCTCTTGTAAATTATACATGAAATAATGCCGTTTTGGAAAAAAAAAAATGAATTTTTATACATTTTATCTGCAGTTTTGTTTTTAATCGATTAATATATCAATATGATATCGGTCAGAATAAATACTGAAACTCATTTTTTTTTATAGTTACAAAATCCATTATTTAGATTTTAAATGAAAATGTGCTCACAGCTGAGGAATTGTCATAAAAAGCGAAAATGTCTCGACAAAAAAGCTATATGAATGTCTTGAGAAGTCATTGAAAATTATCAAGTAAATAATTAAGCTACACGAATATGGGCCGTTGATGTGGTATAATGATGGACTGCAGCCTCGAAGCAGGTGAGTTCGAACTCCACTAACGCTATGATGTTCACTTTTGGATTAAAATCCTTGTGAAAGTCATGAACTATTTTTTCCTTGCCTGCTATCGATAAAATAGTAGTAAGTAAAGTTGACGACCTTAGTCGAGGGTGAACCGAAGGCTCCCTTTTCGATAGCTACTACACCGAGGCGTAAGGGAGGGCGCTATTCCTTTACCGGAATTGCTCGACTTTACCCTTGATCCGTACCTTATAATGCTGAGTGTTAAGCAAGGAGGCATCAAGTACCATGTTTTTGAGTCTTTGATATGACTTGACCTAGGATTGAACCCCAGTCTTCCGGGCCATTGGCGAACACTCTAACCATACCGCTACTAGTTTTCAACGAAAATTACTTTAACATTGAATAACCCATAAACGTTGATATGCCATCAAATAAACCGAATTAGAAGAATGAGTTCAAATTCTCAGTACGCTTTTATAATATTGTGTTGACAAGATATACAAGTGTGCAAATTCACCACGAGACATACTCACGAATCTAAGTTCTGTGGGACTTGTTTCCTTAAGATCATCAAATAGGTGGGATTTCAGATCATAAATGATTTTAAAAGAAATACGGCGGCGAATCATATCAAAATAATTGTTTCTGAAGTGCTTTAAACAACTGAGAACCCAATCGAATAAATTTGTTGGATGGCCTGGGAGGACTAAATTTTCCCAAAAACTGACGTCTAATAAAACAAGAAGCAGTAATCGATTTTCAGCATTTTCTAACACAATTTGACAAAAATGAAAAAAAAAAAAAAAATTGCAAACAAATGAATTTGAATATTTTTTAAACAAAAGGGGTGTACGTGTAATGAAAAAAAAAACACGAAATACATGGGAAAAAATCTGTATTCGATTATAAGTCTTTTAAAGAAAGGGAAAACCATGAATTTGTAAGAAGAATGTTTTTTAACATACGCAATATATATTCGGTGGGAATTGATTTACGTATTGTCCATAGTTGTATGCATCCCTAGTACTCTCTGCCCGACTTTGGGCTATCATCAGGGGAGGATCTATTACAAAAGCGATGTAACTTTTGTTTTAGCATATTACCACTATGTAAGAGGGTCTTTACCGTTGAAGATTATGGCGTTTGCTAAAGCAAAAGTTACATCACTTTTGTAATAGATCCTCCCCTGATGATGGCCCAAAGTCAGGCTGAAAGTATTAGGGATACATACAACTATGGACAATACATAAATCAATTCCCCCCCGAATACGATAAAATTAATACGGGAATTCGAACGGATCCAGAAGAAAATGTGTAGATATAAATGTCTATTATGTTTAATGAAATTTGTATCAACGAACAAATGCTGCCAAAACACACACACACACACACACACACACACACACACACATATATATATATATATATATATATATATATATATATAGTTGTAATAATGTATATATATATATATATATATATATATAGTTGTAATATCTAGTCAACATCAGAAGACAGTAAGCGTGGGTTGTTCTTGTACAGAATATATGAGGAATATCATATAAATCTATGTGAGTACTCGATTGATGCCTATTCTTACATCACTTATTCCCTACTTATATCATTTATTGCACTATATACTACTGTAATTCCACATTTGCTGTTCTGAAACCTCAAGTATATAATATAAAATGTCATCTAATGAGACGGGCAGTATACTGATATTCTCTGCCGACTTAAAGTTATGACAGCTTAACCAGGTTTGAGTTTCCTTTTAATTGCACTATATATATATATATATATATATATATATATATATATATATATATATATGGGGGGGTCCATATGAGTACATCACTTATGAGTTCGTCCCTTCTTCTCCAGCAGTTTCCTGCATGTCTGGTTCGTCTAACTTGAATAGTTTTCGTGATAGGGGGCAGGTGGCCGTGCAGTTGGTGTCTTGTGGGGTGTTGCCGCCAGGACTTGTTCAAGATTGCTCGCAGCAAAAGCAGGACGACCAGCACGAACATACATTCAGCAACTATGTGAGGATACGGGATGTAGTCCAGAAGACCTGCCAGAGGCGATGAACGATAGGGAAAAGTGTCGAGAGAGGGTCAGGGATAATCATGCTACCAGCACGACATGATAATGATGATATATATATATATATATATATATATATATATATATATATATATATATATATATATATATATATATATATATATATATATATATATATATATGTATGTGTGTGTGTTTGCACGTGTAAGACATCTATTCAGTTTGCCTTATAAGAAGACAATGTTATTTACATATCAAACCGAAGAATATTAATAGGAAAAAAAAAGAAAGAATTTTGTGTTTATCCATGTCTTCCTTCGGGAAATTCATGAATTCAGCTGTTCTCAAGCCACTGCGAATACCATTTATGCTCAAGAATCATTGTACGCCGCCTCAAATTTGATCTTCAAAAGACGATTTCATTATATATGCCATGTATCATTCGAATTTCATTTTCGGTAAGTGAAGGAAAATAAATATTTGCGGAAATACATTTTCTCTTCAACCAACTTGGTTGTCCGTAATGTTTGTGATTCTTACAAAAATAGCGCACCCCTGAAATATAAACACTAATGACGAGATACCGTTTTGCGAGCCATCAATTGTCAAAAACATTAACGACTATAAGCTAAACAACGCCAGTGAATAAACTACGTTTATGAATTATAAAAAGAGTAAAAGATTACAATTATAGGGAGAGTTGGTTGGTTGGATGATTTGGTTTTAGGCCTATCATAATTTGTACGTTGTTTACTGTAAAACCCTGTTTCACGTACCTAGGAAGCAGCGTCGAATCAACCGAAAAGGACATCGAAACGAGGTTAACGAAAGCATGGACAGCTATCAATAGGCTATCGACTATATGGAAATCAGACCTAACCGATAAAATGAAACGCAGTTTCTTCCAGGCAGCGGTCACATCGATACTGCTATATGGATGCACTACATGGACGCTAACAAAACGGCTGGAGAAGAAACTAGATGGCAATTACACAAGAATGCTGCGTGCAATCCTCAACAAGTCCTGGCGGCAACACCCAACAAGACACCAACTGTACGGCCACCTGCCCCCTATCACGAAAACTATTCAAGTTAGGCGAACCAGACATGCAGGACATTGCTGGAGAAGCAGAGATGAACTCATAAGAGATGTACTCTTATGGATCCCCACACACGGCCGCGCAAAAGCAGGACGACCAGCACGAACGTACATTCAGCAGCTATGTGAGGATACAGGTTGTTGTCCTGAAGACCTACCTAGGGCGATGAACGATAGGGAGGAGTGGCGAAAGAGGGTCAGGGATATCCGTGCTGCCAGCACGATATGATGATGATGATGATATATGATTTAGAAACACATTTTTAGATAACATTTTTAAACGAGTCTGAGCTCAGAGTTTTTTTTTCACAATTTTAATTGGTTTCAAGTATTTGTATCTAATTCGAATCATTCTATTTACTATTAAGCATTTGTTAGCACACAATTAAAATGTTTCAACTATAGCAATGTAACAGTAACATTTCAATATCAGTCATTGGTTTGTACACATTTAAACAGATATTTCCATATTGGCATTTCTATTGCTTTCAATTATTGCTATCTAACACTGCTAATTACATTCTATATTAATTATTTGTTCGTAAATTTCGAAGTGCTTACAAGTATTGCTATTTAACACTAATTATTCTATTTAACATTACCCATTCGTTTGTACACAGTCAATGTTTCCAAGTATTATTATGTATCACTAACTATATAATAGCAATACATCAGTTTAGGCGCACAGTTAAAGGGTTTCAAGTATTTCTATATAATAATAACAATTTAATTTAACATTTGTCATTTGTTTGAAGACAGTTGAATGATTAATGATATTTACCTAACCCCTCCGCTGGGGCAAGATATGACACAAGGTCGATTTTTTTAAGCAGAGTTTAACAGGTTTGAATTCAGAGTTTTCCTTTTCCTAGACTAGTTGCCTCACCAAGGCTGAAGAACCCAATCTGCCCTACTATTTACCCATAGCTGGAGGGAGAATAATTGGATTTATACCTTTCCCAAGGGTATTAGTGCTATGTGAAATGCAATCAGTTGAATGATTAATAACATATGATTTACAAGTTAATAGATTGTTCGTAATTTTATTTTTAAATGTGTTAGCACTAATTTCTTTTCATTCTCGTATTGCTAGTCCTTCAACATAGTTAAATCTTTTCAATTATTACTATCTCACACTAATAATTCTATTTAGTATTTTATAATGTTCGAAATAATTATTCGGTGCCACTTTTGTAATGTTCCGTGTTTGGCGTAATTTTTGCCGGTACTTATAATCTCTTCAATCGCATACAATGCCAAATATGGAGTCTAGAATGCTAAATAATACTCGCAATGTTATATTTCACATTTTTCTTATATCTACTCTCTTTTTTTCTTGTAAGAAAATTACGAGAAGGCACAAGGCCTTGATTTTTTTTGGGGGGAGGGAAGGGAGCAGTCTTGCTTTTACTATGTTAACTAAGGGAACCTAGCAAGCCACATTCGCCGACTCAACAGTACAATATGTAACCATTCATCCATCGCCATGCGCGCAGCAACCATTTTCTCAATAAAAAATGTTACATAGCCATATACACGAATATGGCCATGCGCGAAATGGATGAAATGGACATTGAATGTTGACTACGATAGAACATAGGAATCTCGGAATTCGAAAACACGTAACGACTTCTTGTTCAGATACGAAACCTTTTTATTAACTTTGAGTTAAAGGTTTCGACGTAAGGAGGAGAGACACAATCTTCTATGCTGTCTTATTCATTTGGCCCGCATAGGGCGCAAGTTCGCCTCGCGCCTGCAAGCTCCAAAAGTCGATCCTTCTCGTTTGGCGTCTAGTACCCGACTCTCTTTCTCTCTTCAAATTCTCACACAAACCTCTGCACGCTTCCGGTGTGTGACGTCACCCGCACCCTGTCACCTCGGTTCGTTTCGGACTGTTATAAGATCTGAGTGACACCTCCATCCGCCCGCGCGCACCCGCGTTAACACCTGCTTCAATTTTGCACCTAACTAACCCATGTGCTGAGCCGAAAGGTTCTCAGCCTAACTAAACTCAAAGGCATGAACCGAAATCCCTCGTCTATTTTATAACAAAAAGACCTCCTTAAAACCGCCTTTCTTATATTTACTCTCGTCAAATCATTGACGGACGCATTTTTATATCCACCACTTTTAGTCACATGAACTCCAGTAGCACAATCCATTTAAACGATTGTATTTCTAGGCTAGAGATCTGCGTTCGAACCATGAGTGGGTATCGGTACATCTTCTACATAACATAATATTAATAATTTCTTTGCACACAGAAAATTGTTGCCCTTTAACATTGATTCTATTCAACACTATTCACTCATTTTCATACAGTGAAATGTTTCTAAGTATTGCAATGTGTCGAGTCGGTAAACCAGTATCTCTTATTGTATTAAAATGTGTTATTCCAGTGTGTATATAATAAATTAAGATCGGAGGAACCGGATTTGGACGGACACCGTTTATCGAATACAACCTGATTGTTGTTCTGTCTTTGATTATTTATCACCAAGAAAACTACTTATTTTCTTGTTTAACAAAATACACGTTATGACACAATATAATATCAATAATTCTATTTTGGGATACAATTGAATTGTTTAAAGTATTCAATACTTATAGTTTTATTCGTACAATGTTAAATGGTTCTAAGTGTTGCTTTGCAGTACCATTAATTCAATTTAAGCACACTGTTAAAGAGTTTAAAGTGTTTCTATTCAGCACAGATAATTCTGTTTAACATAGTTCATTAGTTCACAAACAGTTAAATGGTTTAAATCATTGCTATGTAACACTAACAATTCAATTTAACATCAGTCATCTGTTTGCACACAGTCAAATGATTAAACAGTTCTGTTTGACCAAGAGATGAGACCCTAACGCATACTACCATTCCGGGTCTGAGTGAACCTGGGAATAATAGCAATGAAGAGGTACTCAACATTACCAAAATCTCCAGAACTAGAGCCTGGTAATTACATAGGTTATCATATTTACCCAACCCCTCCGCTCGGGCAGGATATGACACAAAGTCAATTTTTAAGCGGAGTTTAACAGGTTTGAATTCAGAGTTTTCCTTCTCCTCGACTAGTTGCCTCACCAACGCTGAAGAACCTAGTCTGCCCTACTATTTACCCATAGCTGGAGGTAATAGTGCTATGTGAAATACTACCAGTCTCGTCCAGGGTTTGAACTCGTGTCGCCGTGTCCATTTCCAATGATGATAACCATTACACCACGAGCACCTCCACAATTACATAGTTTATTGTCATATCCAGGTCACTTGTTGGTTGGGGTAGGGTACTTTTCTGCAGAGATGCAATCGGTGTATTCTACTGCCCTAGCTAACTCGGCGGTTATTGAGAGTTTAAAGAAATTAGGATAAATTACTTTACCAGAAAAAAGAGTGAAAGGTGATCTCATTTCAAAATAATTTATGCAATATCTGTTTATGGTAGATATTTAAAAAAAAAATATTTCTCAGCCAACTGGAAATTTACTGTCAAGGCCGATTTTAAAAATCAAGTCTACTGACCAATTGAAATGTTTGTTCATCGATTAATATATTCATGGAACAAATTGCCAAATCAGATTTAAAAAAAAACAAAAACATTGTGTAATACATTTAAAAAAATTAATAAAAATGATTTTAGAAAAAAATGGTGAGAAAAAAATATGACGGTATTTTTGAGAACTATCGGAAGAATTATTTTACAGAATTAGATCGGCGTTACATAGCCATAATTAACGCCATGTGCGAAATAGACGTATAATGTTATTAACGATAGAACATATAAAGAACATAGGAATCTCGAAATTCGAATACACGTAACGACTTCTTGTTCAGGTACGAAACCTTTTTATTAACTTTGAGTTAAAGGTTTTGACTTAGGGAGGAGAGACACAATCTCGCTATGCCGTCTTATGCATTTGGCCCCTATCTCGTGCGGCACCCACAGCGCGCAAATTCGTCTCGCCTCAGCGAGCCCCAAAAGTCGAACTTCCTCGTTCGGCATCTAGTTTTCAACTCTCCGACTTTCTTCGAAATCCCAAAAACCTCTGCGCGCTTCCGGTGCGTGACGTCATTCGCACCATGTCAACCCGTTTCGTCTTGGGCTATTGTGACATCTCTGAGTGACACGTCCGCCGCCCACATCAAGTTTACACCTAACTAACCCATGTGCTGACCCGAAAGATTCTCAGCCTAACTAAACCCAAAGGCATGAACCGAAATCCCTCGGCTATTATATTACATCGGTACATAGATAGTGTATTAATAGTGAATAAATATTCTTTTTCTTCTTTTTATAGGTTACTGTAAGAATATAGTAAAAGGCAGAGATGCCCAAGGAGATATAACATACAAATGAAAATGATAAAAGGTTATTAGTACTCATTGGGCTAGTGGTTAGAGTGTTCGCCGAATGGCCCGGTAGACCGGGAGTTCAATCCCAGATTGAGTCATACTAAAGACTCAAAAATGGTACTTGATGCCGCCTTGCTTAACACTCAGCATTATACGGCACGCATCAAGGGTAAACTTCGGTGTAGTTGCTATTAAAAAGGGAACCTTCGAGTAGCCCGCGATTATGGTCACTTACCTTACTGAATTACTGCTAACCCCATCTTTTAACTTTGTTATCATTATCCTAATTAGAAAAGACTTCCTGAAACTTTTAATTATTGTCGTCTAGTTTTCAGCATTATCAGATTTTGTTGTATACTCTCATACATGATTTACGCAATTCAATGAAGGAACGAAAAACCTCTTTATAAAAATATATCTCTCATTTTATTATTGTTGTTGGTTTGAGAGATAGATAGAGAGACATATACTCAGATAGGGGGATTCTTCTAGTCCCATATCTTCTTCCAGGAGCCAGGGGGTGCTGTAATATAGGCCGAGGGATTTCGTTTTATGCCTTTAGGTTTAGTTAGGCAGAGAACCTTTAGGCTCAGTGCATGGTTTACTTAGGTGCAACATTAACGCAGGTGTTCGCGTGTGTGCGCGCGCGGAGCAGACGTATCACTCAGACATGTCACAATAGAAACAGGGCTAGGGAGTGTGAATGACGTCATGCATCGGAAGCGCGCGGAGGATTTGGGGAGATTTGAAAAAATCAGTGATTTGATTCCTCCCTCGGGAGAAGACGGTTGATTTTCGCTTGCTCGCGGAGGCGCACTATGGGTGTCACACGTGTTGGGGGTGGTGGTGTAAAAGCCAGAATAGAATGAATGGGTATCTCTCTCCTTGTGTCGAAGAACCTTCAAACTCAAAGGTAATAAAAAGTTTCTTACCTGAACTAAGATGTCGTAAGTGTTTTTAGTGTTTCCAGATTTCTATGTATATGAGTTATGAACATTACATGTACGTTTCATACATACCCGTATCATGGGTATGGTACGGTGCGAACGATTGCACCCTCGTGCAAGCCGTATCGTCAGAGAGGCCTCTGAGATGCCTCTGATCGGCTACGTCTCCCTTGCTCGACTCCGGTTTTCGGCACTCTGTCTGCGTAGTTCTCATCACGCGGTCTCCTTCCAGTTACACACCTGCGTGGAACTGACTGCTCTGACGCACTGTCATCCCCTTGTTTACTAATCACAACGTGACAGCTTGTCAAAGCAAACGGGGTCACTAGGAACGAACCAAATCTTTTTAAACATATATGTTAAATATCGGATTTCTGAACACATTTTGTACATAAGATTTTTAAACGAGCCCTAGCTCATTTTTTTTTCAGATTAATAAATGATTTCTTTTATTTCTATCTCATACTAATAATTCTATTGACTTTTAATCATTTGTTTGCACACAGTTTAATGTTTTCAAGTATTGCTATGCATCACTCTCAATTAAATTAAACATTGTCATTTGTTTACTCACCGTTAAACGAGTTTGCAATTCAATTTCAAGTAATTCGGTTAAGCATAAATTTGTTTGCCCTCAGTTTAAATGTTAGACAGTTTTATTTCAAGTAAATCAGTTTCATCATCATCATAATCATCATGTTATACCATCAGCATAGATATCCTGGTCCCTCTCTCGCCACCCCCTATCGTTCATCGCTTCCAGCAGGTCCCAAGGGCTACACCTCGTATCCTCACAGTGCTGCTGTATGTAGGTTCGAGCTGGCTGCCCTGCTTTTGCACGGCCATGTGAAGGCGTCCATAGGAGTACATCACTTATGAGCTCGTTCGTACTTCTCCAGCAGTGTCCTGCATGTCTGGTTCGTCTAAATTGGATAGTTTTCGTGATTGTTGGTTGGTGGCCGTACAGCTGCTGCTTTGTGGGGTGTTGCCTCCAGGACTTGTTCAATGTTGCTCGCAGCATTCTTGTGTAGTTGCCGTCAAGCTTTTTTCCTCCAGCTGTTTATTTAGCGTCCATGTAGTGCATCCATATATCAGTATCGACGTATACATTAAATATCGGATTTCTGAATACATTGTGTACATAAGATATTTAAACGAGCCCTAGCTCATTTTTTTGCTGATTGATAAATTCTTTCACTCATTTCTATCTCAAACGAATAATTCTATTTACTTTTAATCATCTGTTTGCACACAGTTTAATGTTTTCAAGTATTGCGTTGTATCACTCTCAATTCAATTAAACATCAGTCATTTGTTTACCCACCGTTAAATGATTTAACAATTCAGTTTCAACCATTTCGATTAAGCATAAATTTATTAGCACTCAGTTTAAATGTAAAAGAGTTCTATTTCTAGCAATTCAGTTTAGCATAAACCATTTGTTTGCATTCAGTTTAAATGTCAATGTACACAGTTTAAATGTCCAACAATTCTATTTGACACATACAGAGGACCCTATCGGGTGCTACTACACAAGACCAGAGTGGGCCTGGGAGCGATGGCAATGAAGGGGTACTTTGCATTCAACAAAGATCTAGTTTAACTAGAGCTTCATAATCTGATTTTTTAGTGTAATATCCACGATACTCACTGAGGGTGTCTTACCCCTGTGCATATATGCAGTCGGTGTATTCTACAGCCTCAGCCGACTTAGGTTTTTTTTTTCTGGTTTCTTTGTTTAGTGGCATATCAACCTTCATTGATTACTTAATGCCAAAGCCGTTCTTGTAGAAGAGTAGGAGTGGTACTATTTAACCCATAGCTGAGGTCGTCTTTTCTGATAAGAAAAAGTAATCTTAGTTAGAGCGTTTATACGCCCTAATGTTTACATTACAAGAAAGAAAAGTTTATGCATTCAATGTAGCAGTTTGCATTGTTTAATATTTAGATAATATATTTTGTGTGTGAAAAGATCTTTTCAGTAGGTCACTATTTACGAAGGAAAGTATATTTATGCTTTGATATGTAAGTGAATGCAGCTGAATAATCAATAATAAGGAACTGCAACGTTAGTATAAGCATCCCTATCGAGAAAACGTAAACAAAACGTTTTCGCTCTTGAAGAATAATGAAGCGATTTTAAAATGTAATGAATTCTTTAAGGAGCAGATGATGTTCACTCAAGCGAAATAAAGAAGTGAAAGTAGAGTAGATATGAAAATTAATCTATATATGCAGGATTTGGTTTAGTTTCTTTGTTTAATGGCATATCAACCTGCGTAGGTTTTTACAGCCTAAGCTAACCTTGTAGAAGAAAAGTAGTGGTACCATTTAACCTATTGCTTGGATGTAAGGGGTCATAATCTTTTCCAAGGGTATTTTTTCGAAAGTAAATGTAATATCTACTAAAGGTTTATCTATTTTAAAGCGTTATTTATAAGATTTTGGTAGCCTCAAAATTAGATAAAAACCACATAGGTATGTCCCCTGGGACTGTAGAATTCATCGACTGCATCATTACAGAGGTAATAGACCCTCTTTACGAGGATCCTGGATATGAAAAAAAAAACAGTTTGATGGCGGGGCTCCACTTTTGGAGGTTTTGGGAATGTGGAGTAACCCTTCACTGTCATTGCTCTCTGGTCCACTCTGACTCGTGAAAGCACCTGATAGGATCCTATCTCTGGGTCAAATAGAATTGATTGACACTTAAACTGTGTGGAAACAAATGAATTATGCTGATTTGAATTGTTAGAAATAGAACTATTTCATAATTTAACTGTATGTAAAGAAATAACTGATGTTTAATTAACTTATTAGTGATACATAGCATTTCTTTGAACTTTTTGACTATGTGTAAATGAATTAACATTGTTCAATAAAATAATTAGTGTTAAATACCAACACTTGTAAACACTTCACTGTTTGTAAACAAATAATTAATCATCAGCACGTCATGCCACCAGCACGTATCTCCATGACCTTCTTTCCCCACCCGTCTCTATCATCCATCGCTACTGGCTGGTCTTCCAGGCTACACCCTGTATCAGCACAGAGCTGTTGTATATATGTTTTAGCTGGTCGTCCTGCCTTTGTTGGTCCATGTGCAGGGGTCTACTGGAATATATCGCTTATGAGTTCTTACTTCTCCAGCAGTGTCTCGCATGTCCGGTTCGTCTAACTTGGATCGTTTTCGTGATGGGTTGTAAGTGACTGTACAGGGGCTGCTTTGTTGGGTGCTGCCTCTAGGCCTTTTTCAATATTGCTCGCAGCATTCATGTGTAATTGCTGTCAAGCTTTTTATCCATACATTTAGTCAGTGTCCATGTGGTGCATCCATATAGCAGTATCGACACGACCGCTTCTTGGAAGAAACTGCGTTTTATTTTATCGGACAGGTCTGACTTCCATATGACCGATAGCTTATCTATAGCTGTCCATGACTTTGCTAGTCGCGTGTTGATGAATTCCTGGGTTGATGAGACACTGCTTTCTAGGTAGGTGAACTTGTCCACTAGTTTCAGAGAGCTACCATTGTAATATAATGGCCGAGGGATTTTGTTTTATATATCTTGTCTTTGGGTTTAGTTAGGCTGAGAACCTTTCGGTTCAGTGCATGGGTTAGTCAGGTGCAAGCATGAGCGCAGGTGTTCACGTGCGGAGCAGACGTGTCATTCAGAGATGTCACAATAAAAATCTCAGATAGAATTGGAACCAGGGGGATGTGAATGACGCCATGCACCGGAAGCCTGCGCGGAGGATTTTGGGGGATTTGAAAAAAGTCAGTTAGTTGAGTTTTGCGGTCGGAAGAGGAAGGTTGACTTTCCCTTGCTCGCCGTGGCCTTGTGCCTGGTGTCACGTGGTTTGGGGTAGATGGAAAAACCAGCATAGAAAGATTGTATCTCTCTCCTTATGTCGAAAAACCTTTTAACTCAAAGGTAATAAAAAAGTTTCGTATCTAAACTAAGAAGTCGTAAGTGTTTGTTGTGTTTCGGAATTCCTATGTTATATATGAACATGTTAGGAACATTATATGTACGTTTCACATAATCATGCATGGGTACGTTACACCATTTAGAGTGAAGATGTTAAAGCACGTGTATTCCGCATTGTTTGCGTTGACATGGAGGCGTATGTAACCAGGTGCTCGTTCTAGATTATGTAGAAGGGTTTAGCTAGGGCGGGTGTCTTTGCTAGAATTGATATGTCATCGGCGTAGGTGAATTCATACCTTCACCAAGGGGATTACTGCTTTGTGAAATACGGACTGAATTTGAACTCGAGTCGCCATGTCGATTTCCTACGACGATAAGCATTTAATAACAATAACTGTTTGATTATGATAGAAGAAAAGTGAAGAGCAAGAAAATAAGTTAAGAGGGAAAAAAAGGAAAGGGAAGATGAGAAGAAGAGGAGAGAGTAAGAAATCAGTGTAGTGGAATATATATATATATATATATATATATAAGTGAGACTGAGTCGTAGAAACTGAAATAGACGATATGCAAATATAAAATAAACAAAATAACATATTGAGAGAATGTAAATTTTCATATACGAATAATATGGTTATATAATGATAACTTTTTTTTCCTTTTGTTTCGTTTCTTTTTTTCTTCCTCATTGGGAAAGTACTTTTCACATGAAAAATGACGTATTAACATCTCCCTAAAGATGGCTTAAAAAACCGGAACGTTAAACGTTTGATATTATTCACGTGTAAATATAGAGTTCTTTAGAATATGTTATTCTTTTCTTTCATATTTCCTATTTACGTGTATGTGTGTGTGTGCTTGACAGTGGCTTTTTGAGTTGGTAAGGCGTCATGGAACAAAGAACTTAACGAGATTGAGTGGGTTACATCGGCGTTTTTTTAGTAATTTGATCCAATAGTTGTTCAATTAAAGTAGGTTTTGTTAGTGTCATTAAATATTTATGAACTAAACTCTTTTCTGCAAAGCAGATATTATGAGATCAATATTTTGGAATAAGATGTTGGTTGAAAAATACACACCGAATCAGATTTAGAAAAAGAGAATATTATGAAATACCAAACAAGAATATGACGAAGCTGATATTATGAGATAATTAATTTTGAATAAGATGTTGGTTGAAAATACACACCGAATAAGATTTAGAAAAAGAGAATATTATGAAGAACCAAACATGCCTATGACATGTGTCTGCATTTATTCTTATATCTTTATTCGTAACTATGATTAATGCTCCACGTACATGGCTGTCTGTTGATAGACGAGAAAGTCTGTCTCTACGTTAATAAACACGAATTTATTTCGTGTTTTGCCTGTCATGTTACGAGGTTGATCTCACCTGATACTCGCTGGCCAATAAACTGACAGCATCTCTGCAGAGGGCTAAGACTCCCAAAACGAGTGTCCTGGATACAACAATAAACAATCTAATCGCGAGGCCCCCGTAATACTAGAGATTTAAGGAATGCAGAATACCCCATTAATGCCATCGCTCCCAGGTCCACTCAGACCCAGAGTGGAAGCTGCTGATAGAGTCTCTGGATTAATTTGAACAAAACAGTGTATTTATGCTAAACTGAATTGTTTGAAATAGAACAGTTTCTGACATTGGAAATGTGTACTAACTATATAAACAATCATGAAAAATACATCAATCAATTCCCGCCAAATATTATAAAATCAATACGGCAATATGAAAGGATTAACAAGAAAATATGTAGACTGAAAATGTCTATTATGTTCAACGAAATTTATATATAAGCAATAATAGGTTTATGTAAAACGTTTAAAGTAAAAAATATCGTTGAAATATTTTATTGCATTTGAAAATACGCCAATTAGGCAGATGCACGAGTAAATAAACACAAAATAAGATTTTAATTTAGTTTAGTTAAGTGGCATATAAAACTTCCTTGGTCTTTTAATGCTAAAACAATCCTTGTAGAAGAACTTCAATTACACTATTTAACTCAGAGGGATAAGGAGTTTCATGACTTTCCCAAGGGGCGTAGTCCGAAAGTGGACGTAATAACGTGACTGGGGGTGCCCGTGGTGAAATGGTTATCGTCGTAGGAAATGGACACGGAGACACGAGATCAAATCCTGGACAAGGCTAATTGCATTTCACATAGCACTAATACCCTTGGGAAAGGTATGAATTCAATAATTCTCCCTCCAGCTATGGGTAAATAGTAGGAGAGACTGGGTTCTTCAGCCTTGGTTAGGCAACTAGCCTAGGAGAGGGAATACTCTGAATTCAAACCTGTTAAAGTCCGCTAAAAAATTGACCTTGTGTCATATCCTGCCCGAGCGGAGGGGTTGGTAAATATGGTCATAACGTGACTGGAGTTCGAACTCGCTTGTTTTGAAGCTGATGTATCGTTATTTAGCCATTACCCAACGGGGAACTCCCTAAACAAGAAATTAAGAAAAAATTGTGTTGTAGCGACTACACTGAAAACAGACACATAACACCAACTCCTACATATCTAAATATGTGAAAACAGTCTTCATGTTCATATATTATTTTTCAAGTTTTATTTGTGATGGGATATTTGTTTATTTTTTATCATTAAAGGTTTTCAGACTATTGTCTTCATCTTTATTGCTATTTCCACAACCTTTCGGCCGATATGTTCTCCGGCCTTCTTCAGGTGATTGTCGAACTCGGGAACCTTCACGGAACTTCGAAGTACGTCCTTTATTGAATCCACGGGGGTCGCCTATTCTGATTCCGTTAGCCCTAACCGGGTACAAGTGTTAAGTATTCCTGTATTGTTACTCGCCTGCAGTCAGGATTGAACCTGCAACATCCAGATGATTGTCTCCTTTGAAGCTTAGGGAACCAACGCCTATAACCGTTACGCCTCAAAAGTCTGGAACCAAAATCAATTAGCATCGTTTTACCTATTTATGTATTTTAGCATGACTGAAAATTAAAACCTGAAATTAAAATGTTACAGCGAAGCACGATTACTTTAGTTAGTTGAAAAATAAGATACTGTTTCTGGATATACTCGGTAATTAGGTGAAAATATATGTCTCTTATTAATGTATTTAATTATTATAATCATGCAATTACTGTTTTATTACATTAATAACGAAATTGCGCGGCATATTGCCGTCAATTTTAAGTAATTAAACAAATTTATTGGCCTCAATGAATATCCAAAATTTTATATCGCTCTTCTTTTTCTACTTTTTTTTTTCGTTAATTAAACATGCTGAGTAATTCAAGCTAAAAAAAAAACAAACAAGAACAGAATTGAAGCCAAATATTCGAGATACAAGTGCTGTTTCCACTAGATAACTGCACACGCTGTTTTATCTTGTGAGGTTCAATCCCTGGGGATTCCGCTCTCAATCATATAATCAATCATAGCCTAGTCTCAGTTGATTAGCATTTGCAATAGGAACGAATTGGAGTTGATAGATATCAAATGCTAAAATCGATTGTTTTATTTAATCTTGTTTTTTTTTGGTTTTTGTTTTTGATTCTTAGGTGACAAAATTCTTATATATGATGCTACCAGCAGTGATACTTTCTCTGAGAGTAACGTACCAATCGAAAACAGATCCAGGCAGACTTAGGATTTCACCGATGGCTTACAGACATATTTCTTTTTGTACATATTGCGATTTAAACAGCCAGTGCTATAGAGCCTTCAGCAGATTGATTTAGGGACTGCTGATCTTAAGAACAATCCCCTAGAGGTTGATTTAATCGACAACATATCCGAGCATTATAGGCAGGCAGATTGAGGTCATAAAGTAGCTAGGTACCGATCGTTTTCAGACTAATTTCTTGTTTAACTTATTGCGATTTAAACGGCTCGTGAACAGATTGATTTAAGGACTGCTAATCTTAAGAACGATCTCCGTGAGGTTGTACGGTCCTTTCGAAGAATTTTCCTGTCTAATCTTTCGAGCAATGCATTGTAAGTAGTTTCATTTCGGATTATGATATTTATTTCTATATAGAAATATAAAATGTGGAACTTGGCCTTAACAAAGGGGGAAGCTAATCTTCACGATTCCATCTTAACCTTAACTACTTTTATTCATTGACCTAGTAAAAGTAAAATTGGCGACCGTAGTCGAGGGCTACCTGAAAGCTCCCTTTTCAATAGCTACTACACCGAGGTGTAGGGGACGACACTACTCCTTTCTCTGGATTGCTCCACTTTGCTGAGTGTTAAGCAAGGAAGTACCAAGTACCATTTTAAAGTCATTGTTAACACCCAACCTGGGATTGAACCCGTGTCTCCCGCACCAGAGGCGAACACTCTACCCACCAGCGTCACGAGGATTCTAAAATCTTTAAAACTCCAGTTGCAAAAATACGTCATTTTTGTATAAAATCCGAATTTAATCCGTATTGTGAGAGACGTAGGAAAAGTTTGTTATTTTAAGGCATATCAACACTTTTCGGACCATTCAATGCCGAATCAAGTCATTTTGATAAAAACTTTATTTTAGTTTAGTTTGGTTTGATTTTATGGCATACCAAACATTTTCGGTTATTTAATGTAAAATCCATTTTTATACATATAAACAATTCAGTTTAGCATTAGTATACAGTTTAAAAGTTAAAACAGTTCTATTTCAAACTATTCAGTTTAATCAATAAAAATTAAATGGTTACAAATATTATTACGCATCACTAACAATTCAATTAAACATCAGTCATTTGCTTTTACACAGTTAAATGTCAAAACAGTTCTATTTCAAACAATTCAGTTTAGCATAAGTACGCAGTTTAAATGCCAAAACAGTTTTATTCCAAACAAGTTAGTTTAGCATAAGTACACAGTTTAGTTCTATTCAACCAATAGGTAGGACCCTATCAGGTGCTAACACTCCAGGAAAGAGTGGACCTGGGAGCAATGGCAATGAAGGGATACTCTGAATTCTGCAGAGCTTCAACATTACTGGAACCTCACCATCAGATTGTTTATTGTCATATCAGGACATTCATAAGAGGAGTGTTACCCCTCTTCAGAGATGCAGTAGGTGTATTCTACGGCTCGAGCCGACTCGGCCATCTTGAAAAAGGTATCGAGTTGGTTATTCTCTCTGCAGCTTTATATAAATAGTAGGGTAGACTGTGCCATTTAACAGGTGTATATCAGTGTGGGAGAATTCATACCTGTCAAACTGAGTTTTTAATCTCACCTTTTGTCACATCCTACTCGTGGCAGAGGGGTTGGGCAAAATACATCTGTTGTGAAAACGGAGTGGATGAGAGGAAGATATATTTATAAAAAAAAATTCTCCGATGATAAGAAAATGAGAAATAAGTAAAAAAAGAGGAAAAATATTTACAATTGAAAAATAATTTTTTAGTACACATTCTTTCTTCTCACGAACTAAAATGCAGAAAAAAATGTGTTGGACGGTCGACATATCGATACGAGAAAAAACAAAATAAGAAGCCACTCTCAAATCATCAGAGAACTTGATTCACAAACATTAAATTGGGAAGTAGGTGTGATTTAAAACAGAAAAAGAAAAAAAATGGGGCCAATGTGCTCCTTTCCTCTTGGATTATGGATTAAAAATTGTTTCTAATCATTTATCTTTTTAACGTTCTATCTATAACGTATTGTATATAAATGAGTTATTCAGAGAGAAAAATGTAGGAAGTTGTTACCAGATATGGACATACATACATACATACATACATACATACATACATACAACGATTACATCGTTTCAAAAACTAGTTAATAAGCCTATTTATGGGCATTTTTAAAGCTGAATTCTTTCTTTCTTTTTTTTTAACTCAAAGAGGGATATATTTTTAAAAAATTATATTTAGAAAATATGTTTGGTTTGTTTTAGTTTCATAACACAAACATGTATGTATATATAATTGTTTTTTAAATTTTGGGCTTCGAAAATAGGGCTATGGAAATAGGTAACAACTTTGTAATGATTAAGGCTGTTAATGACGTCAAGGTCACGTGGACTTTTTAGTGTGTATATATAGATAGGTGGTAGCCCCCGTTGTTCTGTAGAATACAATGACTGCATCTCTGCAGAAGAGTAACACACCCATAATGAGTGTCCTGATATGACATTGAGCACTCTGATGGTGAAGCTCCTGTCCAAAACCTTTAGGGAATTTGGAGTACGCATCAGATATGAAGAGGTGGACATACATACATACATACAAAGAACGATTTGTTCAAAACAGCTCGCAGAATTCGTGTGTAGTTCGCATTTAAATCTCAGCATTTCGTAAGAGTCCACTTAGTGCAACTATACAGTAATAACTACAACTTGGAAGAATTCCAGTTTTGATTTAACAGAGAGATTAGATTTTCAAATAATCGACAGCCGGTCAATAGCAGTCCATGCCTTTCTAATGTGTTTGTTGACATCACTTTCAGTAGATAAGATATTGCTACCGAGGTATGTGAACCTGTTTACTAATTTCAAAGGCTCGCCATTTAATGTAGAAATGGATATCCCTTTGTTGTGAATATGGATTATCTCCTCTTTGATAATCCAAGCTATAAAAACTGTGGTTTGGTTTCTTTGTTTAATGGCATATCAGCATTTGTAGGTTATTTAATGCCAAAGCCATTCTCCGAGAAGAACCCATAGCTTGGAGGATAAGGGGGTTCATACCTTTCCCAAAGGGTATTTGTCTGAAAGTGAACGTAATAGCGCGACTGGAGTACGAACTCGCTTACTACCATTCCGCAGTCCATCGCTTTAACCATTACACCACGAACACCGCCCCTATAAAAACTGTACATTTCCGCTTGTCAAGTAGACGAGTAGTAAGATTCTTAATTGAATAAAAGATTACTAGACAGAATCTCTTGTCCTGTTTTCATTACAACCTTTTTTAAAACACATGAACTCTATATTATTAGGGTTCACGAAAAACCCAATGTCTGTTGCTTCTTGCTATTCCCGATTACGTAGTTGGGATTTTCCGCTTGGTCAGGTGTATTTGGGAATTTGAAGAAGATATTCTCGTTTTTAGTAAACTTATTGGTTTATTTGTTTAACTGTATATCAACCTCTTAATGCAGAAAATTGATACAGTAATTTGCACACAGTTATATGATTTCAAATCTTCTTATCTAATAGTAATGTCTGGTTCCGAGTAACTCTTCATATTCTACTAGAAGAATCGTTTACTAACTGTTATTTGCACGCAATAATATATTTTCCAGAACACCAAGCTAATAAGCCCAGTGGACTGAAACTGTAGAATTCATTGACTGTATCGTTGCAGACGGGTAAGCCCCCACCACCGTCTTGAATATGACACTTAACAATCTGATCGTGAGGCTTTAGTCCTGGAGCTTTGGTTTGTTTTTTTGTTTTTTTTTTGTTTAATGGCAAATCAACCGTTGTAGGTTATTTAATGCTGAAGCCATTCTCCAAGAAGAATAGTTGTGGTACTATTTAACCAATAGCTGGGAGGATAAGGGGATTTATACCTTTCCCAAGGTTATTTGAACGAAAGTGAACGTAGTAGCACAACTGGAGTCCGAACTCGCTTACTACGATTCCGTAGTCCATCGCATTAACCATTACACCACGAGGACATCCCTGGAGCTTTGGTGAATGCGGAGTACCCATTCATAGCCATTGCTTCCAGGTCCACTCTGACCTGGAGTGGTAGCACCTGATAGGGTCCTAAGTATGGGTCAAATAGAACTGTTTGACATTCAAACAGTAATCAAGCTAATGGCTTATGCTAAATTAAATTGTTAGAAATAGAACAGTTTGATCATTTAACTGTGTGCGAACAAATGACTGATGTTAAATTGAGTTGTCAGTAATACCTGAAACTCTTTAAATGCGAGCCTAAATTGAATTATTGGTATTTCATAGTATTACCTGGAACGATTTGACACTGTGTAAGTAAATAAATAGTATTCAATAAAATAATTAGTGTTAAATTGCAATACTTTTAATTACTCCACCGGGTGCAAGCAAATAATTAATATCGAATGGAAGTATTGATGTTAGATAACTCTTATTGAAACCATTTAACTGTAGAAACAATAGAAATACTAGTGTGGACAAATTACTTCTAACTAATTTAAAAATGAAAATACCAATAAACTACAAACAAATGACTGATATTAAACCGTGACCGTTAAATATCCATATTTACCTAACCCCTCCGCTCGTGCAGGATATGACATAAGGTCAATTTTTAAGCGGAGTTTAACAGGTTTCAATTCAGAGTTTTCCTTCTCATAGATTAGTTGCCTCACCAAGGCTGAAGGACCCAGTCTTTCCTAACCTAGTTTGCCCTACTATTTACCCATTGCTGGAGGGAAAATAATTGGATTCATACCTTTCCCAAGGGTATTAGTGCTATGTGAAATGCAATTAGCCTGGTCCAGGATTTGATCTCATGTCGCCGTGTCCATTTCCTACAACGATGACCACTACACCACGGGCACTTATATGAACGTTATATATCAATACTTGAAACCATTTAACTGTATGCAAATGAAATGAGGTTAGGCTCGTTTAAAAATGTTATCAACAAAATATGTTTACAAATCATATATTTAGATTGTACGTTAAAAGAAAAAATGGCATTAAATAACCTTCACTGGTTGAAATGCCATAAAACCTAACCAAACTAAACCAAACAAAAATAGCTAAATTTAGCACAAAAATTTATAATTTCAATATCCTTAATCAATTTTGAGTAGTATATTTTAAAAACCGGCTCATTGGTCTAGTGTCTAGAGTGTTCACCAATGGAGACCTGAGTTCAATCCCAGGTCGCGTCATACTAAATACTTTAAAATGGTACTTGATATCTCCTTGCTTAACACTCTGCAATATAAGGTACGTATCAAGGGTAAATTGGAGCAATGCAGGGAAAGGAATAGCGCCCTCCCTTACACTGCGTTGTAGTAGCTTTTGAAAAGGGAGCCTTCTGGTCGCCCTCGACGACAGTCGCCAACTTTACTTACTTTATTTTTATATTTGAAAAGCTATCAACTATCGGAATTGTTCTCAGTAGTTCAAAATAAATCAGATATTTTCCTAGCGATAAAATATTTTATTTCAGCAGAAACAATCACAAATGCTTTTGGTTCAATGCATAAAACTTATTCAGTTGGACTTAAACGCAATTGTCAGGAAACTTCGACTATTTTACTAGACTGATAAAATGATACAAGAAAGTCGCTTGGTAGGTCGTATATTTAGCATTAAAATACTCCCAGTATAATTTCGTAAAACAACATCATCATGGCAGCAGAAAAAATCGTCTAAAGTCAACATTTCACTAACCAATACACTTTATCTAAAATGTCATTGTATTCAATTTTTTCGCTGCTTTCTCTTCATTTTCTTTTATTTCTTTATTCTGCGGAGACCTTCATTTCTAATCTTCTTTCTTATTAATTTGGAACTTAAAAAATGTCTTTTTCGATTTTTTCATTTGCTTTTCCCCCCAGTCTTTCGCTTCTGTTTACATATATATATATTCATTTATTTAATTTCCACTTTTTCTTAATTTACTAACCGGTACCAAAGTTCAAACCTCACTACTCCGAACGGTATATTTTGTATTTTGAATTGAATAAACAGCAATAAATTGGATCGTGTTTTATTTTTTTATAATAGATGAGTCAATTAACCGAATTAAAGCAAAAAGTCTTAAATCAATCATTTACTTAACTTAGCTCAGTGTAGCATAGAACAAAAGTATAGTGTACACAGTGCGAATGAAACTCACTTGTACTTGTCTGCTAGTCTAGCTTGCTGAGAATTACACCTCTCCAATTGCGGGAGTTGGGGTTTAAGTGACATAATGGCTAAAGTACTGAACTGCAGCCTCGGAGAAAGTGATTTCAAAATCCAGTCAGTCTATTATGTTTACAATTGGACTTATACCCAGGAAAAAGATTTAGACCCCATTATCTTTCCACCTATGGATTGAATAGTACCACTACAGTTTTTATCAAAGGTAGCTTTGGGATTAAATAACCCATAATGTTTAATATGTTATTAAACAAAGAAACGAAACCTAGCCAAACTCCTGGCTTTCTAAAATTTGTTGATAATATTCATGATAATCGATCGCCATCAAGGCGTGTAGAAAGAACAAATCCCTTGACACTTTCTCTCACCATCCGTCCCTATTGGCCTTCACTCTAGGAAACTTCTCAAGAGAGCATCCAGTTTCCGCACATAGCTGATGGCTGTTATCTAATGCTGATTTACCAAAACTGCTGTGTCTATGCATTAAAACAAGATGGTGGTATCTCCACATCAAATGACAAGCCTATGGAACTGGTATTTCATTTCACACACGTTGGTAGTACTATTCCATCTACTGAAAACGTTGTAAACACACGCATAGAAAACACATGGACTGCTATCGACACGTTATCGACTGTACGGAAAATCTAATCTCTCCATGTAAAATAAAACGGAATTTCTTCCAAACTGTAGCCGTGTTAGTACTATTGTATGGCTGCACCAGGTGGGTTTTAACGAAGTGCTTGGTGAAAAGACTAGTTGGGAAGTACACAAGTGTGCAGCGTATTTTGAAAATCCCGGAAGTAGCAACTTAGAAAGCAGTAGTTGTACGGTCACTTGCTTCCCATCTCACAATTCATTCATGTTAGACGAACAAGATATTCTGGGCACTGCTTGGTAGATCACCCGGCAAAGATTTATATTCCCAAGCTCTATGAGGACACTGGATGTCGTCTAGTAGACCTACCAATTGGTATGGACCACAAGGACGGATGTTGAAAGAGAATCAAGGGAAATCGCACTAGAAACACTAGTAAAGTAAAGTTGGCGACCTGAGTAGAGGGTGACTCGAGGTCTCCCTTTTCGATAGCTACTACACCGAGTTGCAAGGGAGGGTGCTACTCCTTTCCCTGGATTGCGCCACTTTACCTTTGATCCGTGCCTTATAATGCGGAGTGCTTTGCAAGGCGGCATCAAGTACCATTTTTGAGTCTTTGGTATGACTTGACATGGGATTGAACCCCGGTCTCCCAGACCATTGGCAAACACTCAACTCATTAGGCAAATAGCCCGGTTTTTTACAATCAACACTACTTGATCATAATGATGATGGTATGGGCTTTATTTTCTTACTAGCTGAAGTAACAGTCTACGCTGGGTAGAAGGTTAAGTGTAGGATCAAAGCTGTCCAAAATTACAGTAAAACGATTATTTACTTCTGATAATTCAGAACATGCACGCAAACGTTGATATGTCATTAAACTAAGAAAACAAACCAAATCAATCAGTATATGTATATTTTCAATGATACAGACCCAGCAAGACTAACAGACAGAAAAATCCCTTCAATTTTAGTGAATTTTTAGAATTTGTTTGGTTTAAAGATTCTTACGAGGAAAGTATGATGATATCAATGTCACCAAACTTTTATTCATCAGATAAAAGAGGTACAATGTGATGACATGGAAATGGTCCCTATGTCGTCCAGTGAATGCCGAGGAAGTGCAGTTCTTTGGTTTCTTAGTACGTAGGTTTTTTTTTTATGCCAAAGTCATCATTTTAGAAAGACAATAAACGTTATAGCGCGACTTGAGTTTGAACTCAATTACAAGGATGTCACAGTCCAGTACATTAGCCACAACGCCACCGGGACTCCCCTAGTACAGTTGTCATTGAAATTATTTAGTTTCTTTGGTGTGAAATATGAAGACTTAATGCCACTGAACTTAAATGTCTCAGGAGACCAAGTGTATAATGTAATGACATGGAAATGACTCCGATGTCGTTGTAAAAGATAATAGTGTACAAACGAGTCGGTGTAAAAAAAGCCTAGAAATGCTGTAGATGGACACACAGACAAGTAGAAAATATGGCGTGATGTGTGTCACCTGTTGAACTACTAAAAAAACACAAGTTCCTTAATATTCCCCTCCCTGAAGAAAAGAGAAATTTAAAAAAAATTGGCGACCGCTCGATACGAATGAAAAGAAGTTATGCTTGCCGTAGAATTAGAACTCAAGAGATATTTCCTCTCGTTCAGACTCCTGATATATATTCCCCACCTATCCCCGAAGACGGTACACGTTGCCAAAAGTTTCTTTAGAACATTTACGTAACAAAATCTCCACGAGTGAGTTCGAGTATCATTGGGAGCCTCGTTCATGTGTCCTTGTACCACATCTAAGCAAAAAGCTAAGTAAATTCTTTCCATATGTCATTTTGATTGCTGACGCTAGAGGACAAACATACAATCTAGTGTATTAAAAATACATAGCAGCAGCAGCAGCTGTCACTTGCTCCGTAGGCTGACGTTGTAGAATACACCGATTGCATCTCTGCAGAGGAGTAAGACCCCCCCCCAACAAGCGTCCTGGATATGACACGAACTAATCTTATTGTGATGTTCAAGTAATGCTGGAGCTTTGGGGAATGCGGAGTACTCCTTCCTTGCCATCTCTCCAATGTCCACTCTGCTCCGAAATGGTAGCACCTGATAGGTTCATATCTATGAGTCAAGTAGAACTAAACTGCTTACTCATGCAAAACTGAATTACTTGACATAGAACTGTTTTTTTAATGTTAAACCAATTATTTGAAATAGAACTGTTTTGATATATAACTGTGTGTAAACAAAAACTATACTTATAGTAGACTGCATTATTTGAATTAGAACTGTTTAACTAAACTGAATAGTTTGAAATAGAAATGTTTTTGGCTATTAAACTGTGTACTTATGCTAAACTGGATTGTTTGAAATAAAACTGTTTATTTGTATAACAATGGATTTTCCATTAAATTAGCTACAAAGGTTGATATACAATAAAACTCAAACTAACAATCAAACAAACCAGCAGTTGCAACAGCCAAGAGACATAAAAGACAAAGTCAAGTCAATGCCTCTTTTTTACCTCTGATTATAAGCAGGTGGCCTCTCTCACAAGCTCTCTCTCTCTCTCTCTCACTCACACACACACACACACACACACACACACACACACACACACACACACACACACACACACAGAGGTCACACTGAAATAAACCGGGGGGTTTCCTGTTGCGTAGTAATTAACGTGTTGGATTGCGAAATCGTATTAAAAGAGTGTGAATTGCAGTCATGCTACTATGTTCCCTTTCGGTATAATACCCTTGGGGAAAGGTATTAACTCCCTTATCCTGAAGTAAAGATGAAATACTAAGACAATTATTCTCCTACAAAAATGGCTTTACCATAAAATAATCAAAGATGCTTGATTTATCATATTCTCATTCATGACATTCACTTTTATCGTTAATTGTCAGTGCGTATTATTGTTAACCACGTAATTTTGGAACTTAGTTTCATCATCATCATGACGTGCGGCTAGCACGGATATCCCTACCCTCTCTCTCCACGTCTCCCTATCATTCATCGCCTCTGGCAGGTCCTCAGGGTTACATCCCGTATCATCACATAGCTGCTGTATGTATGTTCGTGCTGGCCATCCTGCTTTTGATTGGCCATATGCGGGGGTCCACAGGAGTACATCGCTTACGATCTCGTCCTTGCTTCTCCAACAGTGTCCTGCATGTCTGGTTCGTCTAGCTTGGATAGTTTTCGTGATAGGTGGTAGGTGACCGTATAGTTGGCGCCTTGTGGGGTGTTGCTGCCAGGACTTGTTCAATATTGCTCTTAACATTCTTGTATAATTGCCGTCTAGCTTCTTCTCCAACCGTTTAGTCAGCGTCCAAGTAGTGCATCCATATAGCAGTATCGACACGACCGCAGCCTGGAAGAAACTGCGTTTCATTTTATCGGTCAGGTTTGATTTCCATATGATTGAAAGGCTATCCATAGCTGTCCATGCCTTCGTTAGCCGTGTGTCGATGTCTTTTTCGGTTGGTGAGACGCTGCTTCCTAGGTAGGTGAATTTGTCTACCAGTTTCAGAGAGGTTCCGTCTAGTGTGGAGATGTCACCTTTCTGATTAAAGCACATAAATTCAGTTTTGTGTACATTAACATGGAGTCCAATGCCTGCAGCGGCTCGTTCCAATCTATTTAAACATTCACTCTTAAACCATTCTGACACAATAATCCATTCTCTAACTATAAACATTTCTATCTCTTTGAACTAATCTCTCACCATAAAGCATTCCCTTACTTTAAACCATTGACTGACTTTAAACAATTATCTCACTTTAAAACATTCGCCCACTTCCAACCATGCTTCCCCAGTCGGCTGGGACTGTAGAATACACCGAGTGTTTCCTCTACAGTGGGGTAAGATTCCCCCCAACGAATGTCCTGGATATGACACTAAACAATCTGATGGTGAGGTTCCTGTGATTTTGGGGCTTTGGGGAATGCAGAGATTCCCTCCATTTCCATTGCTCCTAAGTCCACTCAGGCCCGGAATGGTAGCATCTGTTTAGGGCCCTATCTATGGGTTAAATAGAATTAACTGCATACTTATACTAAACTGAATTGTTTGAATTAGAACTGTTTGGCTAAAAGGAATAACTTGAAATAGAAATATTTTTGACAATTAAACTGTACTTACATTAAAACTGCGTGTTTATGCGGAACTGAATTGTTTGAAACGGAAATTAAAATTGTACTAAACTGAATTGTTTAATATAGAACTGTTTTGAGATTAACTGTGTGAACTTGTACTAAACAGAATAAGCTGAATTAGAACTGTTTGAATAAACTGAATATCTCGAAATAGAATTGTTTATGGCAATTAAACTGTGTATTCATGCTAAACTGAATAGTTAGAAAAAGAACTGATTATTTGCATAAAATGGATTTGGCGTGAAATAACCTACAAAGGTTGATATGCCCTTAAACCAAACCAACCAACCATGCTCTTACTTTAAACCTTTTTCTCACTAAAAACCATTCGCTCACTATGAATCAATTTCTTAGAATAAACCATTCTTTCCAAATAAACTATTCTCTTACTATAAAACATTCTCTCAGTAAAAATATTCTCACTTTAAAGATTTCTCTCACTTTAAACCACTTTCTCACTTTAGAATCTATTCTCATTTCAAATCATTGGCTCACTATGAACCATTTTCTTACAATAAACCATTATCACACTTTAGACTATTCTCTCCCTATAAAACATTTTTTTATCTCACTTTATTGTCCAGTCAGCTGGGGCTGTAGAATACACAGACTGTAAGACCCCCCCCTATCGAGTGTCCTGGATATGACACTAAACAATCTGATGGTGAGGTTCCAGCAGTGCTGTAGCTTTGGGGAATGCGGAGTACCCCTTTATTGCCATCGCTCCCAGGTCCACTGTGGCCCGGAGTGGTAGGACCTGACAGGGCCCTATCTATGGGTTAAATAGAACTAACAGCATACTTATGCTAAAATGAATTGAGTAAACTGAATAGCTTGAAATAGAAACGTTTTTGACAATTAAACCGTACTTACACTTAAACTGCGTGCTTATGCTTAACTGAATTATTTCAAATAGAACTGTTTTTCGACATTAAAACTGTATTAACACTTAATTGAATTATTACATATAACTGCTTGAATAGTTTGAAATGGAAATGTTTTTGACAATTAAACTGTGAACTTATGCTAAACTAAACTGTTTTCAATATTACAGATTATTTACATAAAAATGGATTTGGCGTTAAATGACCTACAAAGGTTGATATGCCATAAAAAAAACCCAAACCAAACCAAACTTTATCTCACTTTAAACCGTACAAGCTCTTTGAACCTTTTTCTTTAAACTTGTTTGAACCACTATCAATTCAACAATAACAGAGACTTCCTGAAACCAGCATTCATCTTCCATTATCTGCAACGCAACACCTGAAATTATTCAACAGTTTCTATTGAAATTTGATCGATTTTAAAGAACTGCTAAACTCAAGGGACACAATGTAATTTAAGGAAACAGCATTGTGGTAAGATTTCTTAATTAATCCTTTAATCTCTTAGGAAATGATTAGCTGAATTAATCGTCTGCGCTGTGTCAGAAATAAAGACTTGGATAGCTGTTTAACAATTGTTCCCTACTGATTGAAAAAAAATTATGCATGTAGCTAGTTAGACAGATCAATGTCAAAAATCGCTTCTACTTATTTACTTTTTTCTAAACAATGCTTACTTTAAAATATTTGTTCTAAAATAAACATCAAAGGGATAAATACGATAATGATCATAGGGAAAACTAGAAAATTCTTATCTATTATTTTATAGAGTTTATAATTAGGTTCTGTAAATAACGTAATGTAGAAAAATATTGAAGAAATATTTTATTTTAATTTACGTAGATGAGTCACGTTTTATGACTTGAAGAGTTTTGTATTTCAGCTATTTTTTCCTTCTCGGAATGTGAAGATGGAAGAGCGAAAGAAATTATGAATGAAAAAAAAAAAAAGAAGAAAATGAAAACATAAGAAATAATAAAAGAATCCTTAAGGGGAAAGTCTGAATATATCGTATTTGATGATTTATAAAACGGACTTTATTTTCCTAAAGAATGGACCTGATGTCTTAAAAGGTAAAAGGTCAGCTAGTGGATTTCTGGTGCTGCATTAATCCTAACATTAAACCACAAAAAAATTCGGTAAATATAAAGAATGTTACGATCGCTTCTGCACCAACAGCACAAACTTTTTCTTAGTTAACTATTTATTGGGTGAACTATAAAAGATTTCGTTCAAGTAAAATATGATTTATAGATGAATAATCTAACAATGAATTAATTTCAAGTAATAATATATTCTTAAACAGTTTGAAACCCCCTCTTTACATTTAACAGGAAACTTGTTGATTCGTCTCAAGTGAAAGTTTAGAGCTCAAAAAGTTTTTAACAAACGTTTTCAACTGATCTTCTTGAGATAATTTTTTATCATTCAGAGAATCTTGTTGAGAAAAGAAAAGATGGAAATCATTTAGTGAAAGTCTACCTGAATTGTTTGATTAAACTGAATTGCTTGAAATAGAAATGTTTTTGACGATTAAACCGTACTTCCATTTAAACTGTGTGCTTATGCTAAGCTGAATTATTTGAAATAGAACTGCTTTTTGACACTGAAACTGTACTTACACTAAACTGAATTGTTATATATAACTGCTTGGATAAACTGAAGAGTTTGAAATAGAAATATTTTTAACAAATGCTAAACTCAATTGTTTGACATAGAACTGATTATTTACATAAAAATGGATTTGGATTTGGCGTTAAATAACCTACAAAGGTTGATACGACATGAAACCAAACCAAACAAAATTACATGTCAAATATTCACTTTCAGATCCTCCATTTAAAGGACACTTAATGATTTTTACCAACCTCTCCGCTCGAGCAGGATATGACACAAGGTCAATTTTTAAGCGGAGTTTAACAGGTTTGAATTCAGAGTTTTCCTTCTCATAGACTAGTTGCCTCACCAAGGCTGAATAACCTAGTCTGCCCTATTATTTACCCATAGCTGGAGGGAGAATAATTGGATTCATACCTTTCCCAAGGGTATTAGTGCTATGTGAAATTCAACCAGTCCCGTCTAGGATTTGAACTCGTATCGCTGTGTCCATTTTCTACGACGATAACTATTACTCCATGGGCACCTCCATAAAGGACACTTAATCATTAACTGAATTTTACACTCTTTTACCACTGAAATAAGAATGACCGATGATGGCAGTATTTGATCGAGTAATTTCCTACTGTGTTTAAAACATGGAAACTTTGTAATGAATAGTTACAACTTACTTTTAAAAACATAAATTATTAATGAATCAATTCAATAAAACAGCATCAATTACCGGTAAAAAAAGTAAAGTTGGCGACTTTAGTCGAAGGTGACCCGAAGGCTCTCTTTTCAATAGCTACTACACAAAGGTGTAGATGAGAGCACTACTCCATTTCCTAGATTGCTCCACTTTACCATTGATCCGTACCTTATAATGCTGAGTGTAAAGAAAGATGGTATCAAGTACCATTTTTGAGTCTTTCGTATGACTCGGCCTGGGATTGAACCCCGGTTTCCTAGATCATTGGTGAACATTCTACTCATTAGGCCAATGGCCCGGTACTTCATATGAAATAATACTACTCAGGAAAAAAATTAAGAGACGTTGCTTAACTTTGTCTGTGTCTATTGGGCTAATGAGTTGAGTGTTCGCCAATGGTCTTGGAGACCGGGGTTCAATCCCTGGTTGAGTCATACCAAAGACTCAAAAAATGTACTTCATGCTGTCTTTTTTAGCACTTAAGGGTAAAGTGGAGCAATCCAGGGAAAGGAGTAGAGCTGTCCACTACACCTCGGTGTAGTAGCTCTCGAATAACTTTACATGAAAATGATTGGAAATGCATAAGGATCTGAAATATTTAATAATTATCTCATATGATCCTAATTATAAGGATTTTATAAAAGTTGGTATGCATTTGAAAGTTTAAAAATGACTTGATATTTAGGAGGGCTACTACTGTCAAACGAATGCCCTTCACCTGTCATTCATACTTTACATCTGATTATTTGTTAATCTTTGAAATGCCTCGCCAAATTGAGGTGTGTCTTAAAAGGCGTCAAATATAGAATAAGAAAGATAAGACAGAAGGAAAGAAAAAATAAATGACAAACGGAAGAAAGAAAAGACGACAAATGAATGACAGAGAGAAAACAAACTCAGCTTTGCCTTATTCAACTGTTTATTTTTCTTTTAAAAATTAAAAAAAGGGAATTTTTTTCCTTTCTCTAATTTTTTTCTATTTTCTTTTTTTTTTCTTTTCAATTTTTCTCTCTTACTTTTACTTTCCTTTCAGTTATGATTTTGATTATCAGAATTAACCGAGATACAAGACGAGGTTCATGATAATGGTTGGGCTGACAAAGATTGGAGAGAAAATGTATTAATTAAATAATTCTGATGTCTAAACAAGATATTTTGGATGCAGAAATATAAAAATAACATAAACATACAACAAAAAGAGATTTAATATTGGAGAGGGAATTTGATTAATATTTGGGAGATTCTCGGTGCAAATATTTCTTATTTTTTATCGTTTAGAAATATACACAACAGGGAACATTAAAATGTGCAAAATCGTGAACATTAAAATGTACACAATAGTGAACATTAAAATGTGCAAAATCGTGAACATTAAAATGTGCAAAATCGTGAACATTAAAATGTGCAAAATCGTGAACATTAAAATGTGCAAAATCGTGAACAATAAAATGCATAATCGTGAAAATTAAAACATGCTCAATTATGAACATTAAAATGTGCACAATAGGGAACATTAAAAATGCATGATAATGAACATATATATATATATATTTATATATATATATATATATATATATATATATATATATGTGTGTGTGTGTGTGTGTGTGTATGTGTGTGTGTATGAAGCACTTCTTCGTTGATACATATTTGATTAAGCCATATAGACATCCTTTGTCAATACATTTGTGTACTTATCCTTTCGAGTCGCATCATCGAATTTATGGTATCTGGCGGGAATTGGTTAATAAACCTCCCATGATTAATTTGTTCCCTAGTACTTTATGCCCGATCTTCGGCTATTATCTGGGGTGTGTGTGACCAGCCCAAGATCATAAAGAGTCTCTGTCGCCAATACAATTAGATAGCCAAGCCTACACTTTCGACGCAACATTATATTGATCCTAATCCCCCTACATTTATTTAAGACCCCCCCTCCAAAGCGGCATTTACAATTTACCCACTTCCTTTTTCGTTTTTGCATAATTTGTGTTCCATCACTAATTTACAAGTTACCCTGTCAGCTGGAGCCGTAGGATACACAGATTGCTTCTCTGCAGAGTATCCTAGACATGACTCTAACTAATCAAATGGTGAAGTTCCGATAATGCGAACTATTCCTTCACTGTCATCGCTCCCAGGTCCTCTCTGGCTCTGAGTGTTTGCAACTTATAGGCTCCTAGCTATGGGTTAAATAGAACTTAACTGTGGTTTTGAGAGTTTATTGTTTTTGCATTTAAACTGCGTATTTGTGCTAAACTGGATTGTTTAAAACAGAACTGTTTTGACTTCTAAACTGCGTACTTATGCTAAACTAAATTATCTGAAATAAACTGCGACTTATGCAAAACTGAATATTTTGAAATGGAACTGTTTTTGACATTGAAACTGTTCTTACTCTCAACTAATTATTTTTTTAAATTGAACGGTTTTGGCATTTAACTTTGTATGGAAAAAAACTATATATATATATATATATATATATATATATATATATATATATATATACTAAACTGAATTGTGTGAATAAGAACTTTTTGACTACACTGAATATAAATCTTTTTGATTATTAAACTGTGTACTCATGGTAAACTGAATTGTTTGAAAAAGAAATTGCTTGAAATTATTTGTATAAAAATAATTTGGCATTAAATAACCTACAAAATTTGATATGCCATAAAGCCAAAACAACCAACTAACCAACCAGTTAGAATACGTAGAAGAGTGCTCGAGACCTGGGTAGACTAGCGGCCTCTTAGAATTGGGAGAAACACTACCAGTTTCACTGGCGGGAAAACTCGAAACGAGAAATCATTAGATAAATATAAACATAGGACGGCCAAATATTGCCGTGCTCGTTTTCTATTGTCTGCCGCCATCTTTGTTGATGATGTGGCCTAGAATCGTATCTCTGTCTTCTCTTGTGTTCTTGTTCGTTGGTGTAAGGCCAACTGTTCCAGTTCATCTTCACTGAGGCAAAAATGACTTGGATACCTTTCTTATGTATGCATTTTTATTTTACGATAGTTTTTATCCACGTTATGTTTACGGCCTGATGAGGTCACAGGTGTAACCCAATCTTTTGTTTAAGTATTCCTTCACAACTCAGTAACTTATTCCTAATTTCTGAGTTTTTAGAATCGTTTTGTTCACATAAATGAATCCATCAAATCAGAAGAATGTCCCCGTGTTTAATAGCTTTCTATCATACTGAGTGGAGAGAGAATAATTGGATTCATACCTTTCCGAAGGGTATTAGTGTTATGTGATTGGAGGTGCCCGTGGTGTAATGGTTATCGTCGTTGGAAATGGACACGGCGACTCGAGTTCAAATCCGGGACAAGAATGATTGCATTTCACATAGCACTAATACCTTTGGAAAAGGTATGAATCCAATAATTCGCTATGGGTAAATAGTAGGACAGACTGGGTTCTTCAGTCTTGATGAGGCAACTAGTCTAGGAGAAGGAAAACTCTGAATTCAAACCTGTTAAACTCCGCTAAAAATTGACCTTGTGTCATATCCTGCCCGAGCGGAGGGGTTGGTAAATAGGATTAGTGCTATGTGGAATGCAATCAGTCCCGTCCAGGTTTGAACTCGTGTCGCCGTGTCCATTTCCTACGACGATAACTATTACGCCATGGCCACCTTCCCTTCCTATCATACGGAGTGACCCAATGTGTTTTTCCACGCATTGTTGTTTTTTTAAAATAATTTCGCCTTAATAGATTCACTTGGAAGTATTGGCGTTTTATTATCCGTCTTCTAAGCTGTAGCCATTTCACTAATACTATATGACAACATATTTCGAACTTTAACAAAATGTATGGTGGGAACAACACAAGAATACAAGGTGCTATTTTGGACAAATCACAGAAGCAGTGACTGCACAGTCACCTACCTCCGATCTCACAAACCAACTAAGTAATACGAGTAAACACATAATTGGCTGGTTGGGTTGGTTGGTTTGTAAATGATGTATCAATCATTTTCGGGCCATTTAACACCGAATTAAATTTCATACAATTCAGTTTAGTAGAAGTATGGTTTTTGTTTACAAATAGTTAAATCTCAAAACAGTTCTATTTCAAACATTTCAGTTCAGCATAAGTACACAGTTTAGTTTTATTTCGTTAAAAGGTTCTATTTTAAACAGTTTAAGTTATCCTAAGTACGCATTTTAAATGTTAAAAACGGTTCTATATCAAAGCAATTCCGTTTAGCGCATATACACAGTTTGATTCTACTTGACCCATCCATAGTATTAGATGCTACATCTCCGGGCCTCAGTGGACCTGGGGGCAATGGCATTAAAGGGATAATCCGCATAAGTTCCAGTATTACAGAAGTCCTACCTTCAGATTATTTAGTGTCATATCCGGGACACTCCTTGGGTGTGGGGTCTTACTCCTCTGCAGAGATGCAGTCGGTGTATTCTACAGCCCCAGCCTATTGAGCAAGAGCAAACCCGGAGAAGTAAAAACGAACTCCTAAGCAAAGTTCTCTTATGAACGCCAACATACGGACACACCGGTGTTGATTAAACAGTAAAGATTTATATCCATTATTTATTCGTGGACACTGGATACTCTCTTGCCAATTGCGATGACTGATAGGGATGGATGCCAAGAGATAGTGCGAGAGGACTGGAAGAGACCTGGTGAGGATGATGCGGAAATTTCTTGAATTTATATGATGACTGATCGATTAAGTCTATTATTGGTAGCTTGAAAATAATCTTTCTTTCTGGTTTTAATCATTGGGAGATTTTCTGACATTATTTTGTGGTATACTCCACTGGGTTTTTACAAACAACGAGGAACATGTATATATCAGAATATAATCTTATACTTTTATTCGTCGACGTTGATTCTTTGGGGGATCAGGTGCGCAATCGTAGAGTGAGTTCGCGCACAGGGGGAGCCGTCGGAAGTCTAAACTGTTTGAGGGAACTGACTTCAGCCTAAATTCTTGACCTTATATAATTTTAATACTCCAGTGCAACCTACACGTAATGCTTGTTTTCCACTGATCAAGGGCTCACACCCACGCATTGCTTGTTTTTCATTGGTTACGCCTAACACCCTAGAATTGCTTTCTTTTCATTGGTCCACGCAATGTTTTCATTGGCCATGAGTTATACTCATGCAATGCTTGGTCTCCACTCCATTGGTCACTGCTTACACACAAGCTGTCCTTGTTATCGGTAAGCATTTTGGTGATTTCATCTACGGCCAGATATATCTGTCAATAAAATCCGTTGGGTTTATGGCAGGTGAAGGTGCTATATTACTATTTGTGGTAATATCGACAGGAATAAGTTGGTTTGGTTCTGGTTCTTTTGTCAAATGACTTATCAAACTTTGTGGGTTATTTAATGTCTAAGCAATTCTTCCACATGACCAGTAATGGTAATATTTATCCCATAACTGGCAGATAAAGAAATCTCATACCTTTATGAAGGACATTGGTTCGAAAGTGAAAGTAATAGGGTGACCGGATTTCGAACTCGCTATTTTCAATTCCGCAGTCCAACAATTTAATCATAACACTACTCTGACCCGGATTGGTAGTATCTATTAGGTTCCTATCTATTAGTCAAACGAAAATATGAAATCATTTCGTGAACTTTAAACTATTTAACTCTGAACCAATAATTTACTGATGTTAAATTGAATTTAGAATCACATTGCAAATCTTGTAACAATTTAACTGTGTGCCAACAAATTAACTCTAGCTTTTTTTAAATATTACCGACGAGCTATTCGTTTACAAATGATATTAATATATATGTATTAACAATATTTGGCATGTAATAACCTATAAAGGTTGATATGCCACAACCAATCATCTAACTTTTCGTCATTTTTATGATATATTTGCTCGAATTATTTATTGGAATTTTACTTCTTTTTGAGAATATTACTGAATTCTGACTACAAATACACGGACTCTTATTTTTATTTCGAATTCATTATTGATTATTTGCCCATAATCGTTTCCTCCTTTGGGAATATTACTGATAAGAATGTATAATGAAAATTCTACAGATAATGTAAGAGAAAAATATTATCGAAGTCCACGTAGAGTCGAAGCTAATGGACTGCAAGTTCGAACCCCAGATAAACTTCCAGTTGATCCTCAGTTCATTTTCGGACAAAAGCCTTTGGAAAAGTTATGAAACTACTTATCCCCACCATTCATTGTTTAAGTCGTGCCACTAATTTACTTCTATAAGGATTGCTTTCGCAATAGATGACCCGGTAAGGTTGATATACCATTAAACAAAGAAATCGAATCAGAAAAGTATTGTCTCCATCATCTCCCACACTGTACTGAAAGATAGAAAGCCAAGTTTTCTTTCGCGTTATATGATTAGATGAACAGGGTAGATGTTATCTAATATGACACTCGAGCAACAGGCTGATTGCAGTACCTGCCATTCCTACAAGGTCACAAATTATTACAACTAAATTGGTTCAACATTGCTTAACCTTTTGTAAACAAAACATTAGTTAACATGTCGGAATTTATATGGCACATATCCACATTACTGGAACACCTTGGAAGAATAAACTCACAATTCCTGTGGACAAAAGGGGTTATTGCTAACCCTGTTTGACGACAAGTTATTCAGGGTATCTATTAAATTATTTTTTGTTAGTTACAATATTGATGCCTGTAGCTATAGGAAAACCTGCGATGCAATTATTCCTATGGGGTTTCCACTAATCCATGTTGCACAGCAATTTTTCAAGATTACTTACTTAATTCGTTCGAGTTGATTAGAGTATTCACGCCTCTAGCAGGAGTAAAACCCACTATTTTTGTAATGAGTCAATAAAAGAATACATTTATAATATATAAACGATCACATTTATTTACCCAACAACCATGATACGACATAACGTCAATTTCAAAGCGGAGTTTTAGCTGGTTTGAATTCAGAGTTTTCATTCATTAAAGTGTGCAGTCTGCCCAATTATTTTCTCATAACTGCCAGGAGACTACCTGGATTCATACCTTTCCAAAGGTTATTATCGTGATGAAAAATGCAAACAGCCTCCCAAAGGATTCGAACTTGGGTCACTGTGTCTGTTATCTCTTACATTGACACCACAAGTTCCTCCAAACGATAGTAGATGTCTAACCATTACTTCAGCATTTACTGTTGTATAATTTGTTTACTAAACCAGTCTAGGATATAACTAAAGTAGCGATGCAGCAATTAACGTTAGCCAAATGAGAACGTTCCTTTGAAATAGCCAAATGTGGTGATATAGAAACACACTCATTCTTCTTTAGGCAAGAAGTAGTGGTATATCGTTGAAAATAACAGTTAGCACTCTTGAACATTGGTCAAACATATTGATTTTTTCCTTAAAATTGATGGTAGGCACATTTCATTTGTTGTTTGCATCAGTTCTTTTATCATCATCATCATCATCATCATCATCATGTCATGCTGCTAGCATGGATTTCCCTGACTATTTCTCGCCATTCTTCTCTATCAACCATCACTTCCGTTAGGTCTTCTAAACTACATACTGTGTGCGTATAGAGGTGTTTTAGATAAGATTTTTTGAAGGGCTCCATAAGAGAACGTCGCTTTTAAATTCGTCTTTACTTCTCCAGCAGTGTACTGCATGTCTTATTCGTCTGATTTGGATGGGAGATAGGTAGCATTACAGCTGCTGTTTTGTGGGATGTTGCTTCCAGGATTTGTTCAATATGATTCGTAGCATTCTTGTGCAATTTCTGTCAAGCTTTTTCTCTATACGCGTTGTTAGCATCCGTGTGGTGCATCTATATTGCTGAACTGACTCACCTTCAGCTTTAAAGCAACTGCGTTTTATTTTATCGGATAAGTATGGCTTCTATTTGATCGATGACATCAACGTAAAAATCGGAGTTTCAAATTATATCATTCAAGGCAGGTTGGTTTGGTACGGTTTGGTTTTATGGCATATCAAATATTGTAGCTTATTTAAGGCCAAATCCTTTTTAAACATATATTATATATATATATATATATATATGATGTGTAAACATTCTTAAACTAGCCTGAGCCCTTTTTTGATCACTATTAACTGGTTTCAAGTATTGCTATATAACAGGCACAATTTAACATCAATCATGTGTTTGCGTACATTGTTCTATTTAATCGATCGATTGAACCCCATCAAGTACTGCCACTTCCAGTCACAGTGGATCTGTGAGCAATGGCAATGAAGAGGTACACCACATTCCACAAACCTCCAAAGCTGAAGTCTCGCCATCAGATTGTTTAAATTCCTATCAAGGACACTGGTTGGAGTGATGTATTACTCTTCTGAGGAGATGCTGTCAGTGTGTTCTATAGCCTCAAGCGACTGAGCTAAAGGCAGGCTGATTTCAACTTAAAATAATGACGCAATACAATCACCTAAATAAGTTATATTTCCCTTTGTGTTGCAGTGATATTGGAAAACATAATCTTCAGAGACTAAGTGAGATTTGTTGGACGATTAATTGTTCATTTCTTTGTTAAATTGAATGTAAATCTTCGTGGTTAATGGAACAGCAGTGGTACTATATAAAATTTAGCTGAATGTAATAAGAAAGTTCATATCTTTTCTAAGGGAATTAAACGAAATAGCGCTACTAAATCTTGAAATCGCTTACCACGATATCACAGTCCAAGCGTCAGCAACAACATCACATTCCCCTATAATAAAAACATGTCATACTGTTGAAATGTACTATGTGTTTTGATGTTATAATACTCCAAGATATTACCCAGTAAGCTAGAGCTGCAGAACACACCGACTGCATCTCTGCAGAAGGGTAAGACTTCCCCAACGAGTTTTCTGAAAAGGATACAAAAGAATCTGATGGTAAGGGTCCATTATTGCTGGAGCTTTGATGAATGCAGAATATCCCTTCATTGCCATTGCTCCCAGGTCCACTTCTGCCTTGAGTGGTAGCACCTGATGGGGTCCCACCTATAAGCCAAACAGAACTAAAATGTGTTTATGCCAAACTAAATTGTTTGAAAGAGAACGACCTATATGTATAAAATGGATTTGGCATTAAATAGCGTACAATAATTTATATCAAATAAAGTAAACTGGTGACCATATTCGAGGGTGTCCCGATGGCTCTTTTTTCTATAGTTACTACACGGGGGTGTAGTGGAGGGCGCTACTCCTTTCTGTGGATTAGATATCACATAAAACCAAACCAAACCAAACCTACTCCAAGATTGTTAAAACATATCCTATTACTCGGAATAGGTCCCATTCCCCAGACCACAGACCCTCCAGACTGTACGTTTTACCACCGACTGGTAAACTTTTTCAACCGTTCCAGTCTTTCCAAATTGTCACATTCTTTCCTAATATATATATATATATATATATATATATATATATATATATATATTAGGAAAGAATGTGACACACACACACACACATATATATATATATATAGTGTTTTATTATCGTATAATGACGTAGTTTCAACTTATACTTTCAAACTACTATGCAACAAGAATTGTTTGGAATGAATGTTTTTGTAATGGTGTACTTGTTTTCTATTCAGATATTCTTTTACTAATTCTATTGTTTAAATATAGTTGATATGACAAACGAGTTAGGTAAATGCCAGTACAAACATTTTTTCCACGGCTATAAAAAATTTTCTGTTATATTTATTTTTGTGATCTAATCTCCGAATCTTTACTGTAAGTAATCGCCTCGCCCCCGGTTGTCTAGATTCTTATAAATAATGATAAATGAGGATCATTAATTGATTAAATAAAGTGAAATCTAGCCTAAAGAGATAAAAATAGGAACCAGTGTCCGTTTTTGAGGGAATTCAAAATGTCAGCCCATCAAACAGAACGCTCTTGTCTTGAACAGAGGTCCGTCATGAATTGTTTGGTTGTTGTGAAGAACAAACCATGTGTACTTTTGTACAAAGAAGGATTTTTGATTAAAAAAATTACAAATGGAGAAGTAATTTGCTAAGCGTTTGATTAGATGGAGCACAAGGCCATATGAATGGCGTACCCAATGAGATTTGAACTCACCGGTGTTGGTTTGCTTGCCTAGCTTGCAAACCATCACGCCACCAGAAGCATCCTTTCCAGATGGATTAAGCGATTAAAAATGAAGACGGGGCGAACGCCGTGACTCTTCACTAAAGAAAAGTTCCGGGCGAAGCAGAAAGTAAAGGTCAGTAAAGGATCCATGAATATTGATTTTCTTGAATGAGGTGCCACTGTAAACAATGGCGATCGTTATACTAAAGAGCATGTGGTAAACGGGATTTTATAAGTATCTAAAACTTTATTTTACCACTTTTATTCTATAAGTATGCATTTCATATAAAAAAAAACAAACCATGAAGGTTGATATTCCATTTAAAAACAAAAGAAAACAAAGCAAAAATAAAAACAGATGTATATTTTAAGAAATTTGAGATTTTACATATATATATGTGGACATTATGTTTCAGGTGTTGGCAATTCGTGAAAACAAACGTCATTTATTTGCTAATGCTTTTGAAAGTTTACCCAACCACATTACGCCATAATGTATTATATGAACGATTAATGAAGGTTGCTTGGCTTGTTGGTTGATTGGTGTTTTATAGCATATCAACCCTTGTGGGTTATTTAATGCCAAATCTTGTTTATATATCATCATCAAGTCACGCCGGTTGCACATATTTCTTTAACTCTTTCTCGTCCTTATCATTCATCGTTCCCGAAAGGTCTTCCAGACTACATCCTGTGTATGCATAGAGCTGTTGTTGCTGGTTGACCAACACTGGCATGTCCATGTGTACAGGTTCACGGTAGAACGTCACTTATGAGTTAGAAATTGCTTTTTCAGCAGTGTCCTTTTTAGTCTTACTTGAATGGTTTTAGAGATAGGAAGTAAGGTTCTTTTACAGGGCGTTGCTTCTTGGATTTGTTCAGTATAGCTTGTAGCATTCGTTTTCAGTTACCGTCAAACTTTTTCTTTATACGTTTTCTCAGCGTCCATGTAATGCATGGATACAGCAGTATTGACACAATCGCTGCTTGGAAGAAATCTCGTTATATTTGATCGAATAGATCAGACTTGCCTATGATCGATAGCCTATCGGTAGCTGTCGTAGCCTTCACTAGGAACACGATTCTAAAGCGACTAATTTGTATGTAACTTTATTTTTTAAGCAAGATGAAACATTAATGATACCATTTTCTATTATTCAATTGTTTGCACACAGTTAAATGATTTAATGTTGCTATTTAACATTAGTCGTTCAACTTATTAAATATTCTGAACTAATATAAATAATTTGCTCACAGCTTTATGGACTTAAATAACCAATGACAATAATCTTTAGTAAATGATTGAAACAGGTACTACTACTCCGGTTGGTTGGTTGGTTGGTTGGGTTTTATGGCATATCAACATTTGTAGGTTATTTATTGCCAAATCCATTTTTATGCAAACAAGCAGTTCTATTCCATACAATTCAGTTTAGCATGAGTACACAGTTCAACTGTCATAAACATTTCTATTTCAAGCTATTCAGTTTATTCAAACACTTCTAATTCAGCCAATTCAGTTTAGTACAAGTGTATATTTTGTTTAAACACGGTTAAATGTAAAAAAAATGTTCTTTATTAAACAATTCAGTACGCATTTTAAATGTAAGTATACAGTTTAATTGTCAAAAACATTTATATTTCAAGTTATTCAGTTTAGTCGAACAGTTCTGATTCAGTTTAGCATCAGTATTCAGTTTAGTCATATTTAACACCTTAGATAGGGCCCTATCAGGTGCTAATATTTCGGGCTAGAGTAGACCTGGGAGCAATGGCAATAAAGGGTTGCTTCGGATTCCCCAAAGCCCCAGCATCACTGGAATCTCACCATCAGATTTTTTAGTATCATATCCAGAACTCTCTTTGGGAGGGGGTCTTACCCTTCTGCAGAAAAGCAGTCGGTGTATTCTACTGCCCCTGACGACTGGGTAATACCACTCAGATTCGGAATGGCTCTGAGAGTATTGGCAACGAAATGGGGGCTTCAATATCAGATGCAGTCTAGTATCTTACCTAAGATATATTAAAGATGCAGTTACTATAGAAACAAAATAGATTATCAATATGCTTATTTAAACAAAAATAAAAATCACCATCATATAATCTAAGTCTTGTTAAAATTGATAATGTAGTTATAAAGTGATAATGGTAAGAGATAATCTTATATATACGTACTACGGACGTCAATAGATATAACTAAAGAAAATGGTGTCACACCAAAAACTTAGAAACCATTTCGGATGCAGACTACGCTGATGATCTAGCGCTTCTCATGAATATTCTTTCATCATATCTTTGAACAGGCTGCAAGAGGTAATGACGTCTATATGAATCAAATAAAACATGTTTCACGTGTTTTGAACAAATATGGAGCCATCTGCAAACTAAATTCGCAGACAACTTCACATACTTCGGCAGGAATATCTCACCTATAGAAAGTGCTATCAGTATACACATAACAAATGTATTGACTGCTATTGACAGATGACCGATCATACGGAAATGTGATCTCTCCGATAAAACAAAAAGAGATTCTTCCAAGCTGCAGCCGTATCAAAAAAACTGCATGGTTGCCTCACCTGGACACTGGCTTGGTTTGGTTTGGTTTGGTTTGGTGTAATGTCATATCAACCACTGTAAGTGATTCAATTCAAAATCCATTTTGATACAAATAAACAGTTCTATATCAAATAATTCAGTTTAGCAGAAGAACACTGTTTACTTCTGTTTAACCCACAGATAGGACCCTATCAGGTGCTACTACTCCGTCAGTGTCATATTCAGAACAATCGTTGGGGTTTTCTTACCCCCCACCCTGTAGAGATACAGTTGGTGTAGACTGCAGCCCCAGCCGACTTGGCTACAACCTGGGCACTAACGAAATGAATAGAGAAAAGACTAGATAGGAACTTCACGAGAAAGCTATGTGGGAACCATAACCCATAAACTCCAGCGGTGTGGTCACTTACCATATATCTTAGAAACCATCTCTAAGATAAACAGGACATGCTGTACACACATCAGTACTGAGTGAGCAGTAAGGATTTACCTATATCAGGTCTGTGCGGACAGTCTAGAAAGCCTATCAAAATGATCGTGAAGCATGAAAATGTAAGGTCAATGGTGTGAGAAGCCTTTACTACAGTAGGTGTTAGTAAACTGACAAGATGTGAAGGGTCAATAGATGCAAAAGTGTACATTAAAATACAAGAAATTAAACTTCAACCAGCGGTTCAAAAGTTCTGGATGACAGAAACAATGATGGGTGTAATGGTTAAAGCGCTGAACTGCAGAATCGTGGTAAGTGAGTTCGAACTCTAGTCGCGCTATTACGTTCACTTTCGGACAAATACCTTTGGGAAAGGTATGAACCTCCTAATCTCACCAGCTGTTGTTTAAATAGTACCACTAGTGTTCTTCTAGAAGGATTGATTTGGCATTAAATAACCCAAGAAGGTTGATATGCTATTAAAAAACAATAAACAAGAAACAATGATATTTCAATAGGTTCATTCTCCAGATCCCACTGCTAAAGTGGCTAAAAATGGTTTTCAGAAAATCCATCTGAGCAAATGTTCTGGCCAGGCCAAAGCCCTAATTTAAATCCAATTGAAAATATTTGGTCAATTATTTTTCGTTTTCTGTTAGGGAAAACATTTTCTAACAAAGATAAGATGAGGGAGGCAGTGCAGAGTGAATGGAACATCTCCTCATCACAGTGAAAGAAGCTGGTTGAGAGCACACCTAGGAGAATTTCTGTTTCGAAAGGAAATTCAATTCCATATTGATGATATGTACCAGAAAATGTTTTTTAAATTCATTTCTTATAGTATAATGGTTCGAATTTATTTTACAATGTTTGTACTATATTTTTTGTTCAATAAATATTAAAAATTAGGTTAACTCATTTTTTTTTTGCAGAAGTAAATATTTATATATAGTGTGACGTTTGCTTCGTGCAAAATGGTGAGACGTTTGCTTCGTGCAAAATGGTGCTAAAACATACGTTGGAATTTAAGTGGGGCGTTGAAGAACTTTCCAGTCCATAGATGCTTTCAGATACAAGTGAAAAATAAATAAATAAATTAATTGATTAATAAAAAGATAAAAAACCCCCAAAAAGCAATTAACAAGCGCCATAGCATCACTCAAAATGTATTCTTCCCTAACGAAGAAGTGATGAGAAATTAAGACCATAGATCAACTGACGCCATTTTCTCTGAATAAATGCACACAGTCATCAACAAAATTGAAACATGCAAGCTCATTTGCTGAATTTCTCTGCTTTCTACTTCCATTGATTCGATGTTCTGTTTAACGAGCTAGAAATTTTGATTAAGGCTTTTTAAGTCATCGTAAGATTTTTAAAACTGACATGATTTAAGTTCGTATAAACTGTTTAAAAAAACGAAAACACACGAAAACACACACACACATGCGTGCATGCAATACAGTGAAATTAATAGTTGAGAATTTTCTTTATTTCTTATACTTTGTGTCTAAACATAGCATTCATAAGTTGATTATTTGATTGTAAAAAAAAAAATCCTCTCACAACCCCTTCCCCCCAAAAAAAGGGTAGGATGCTTAGAGTAACGGTTATCGTCGTACAAAATTAGAAAAAAAACAAACAAACAAATAAATAAATAGTCGTATTAATGTGAGGTGACTCGCATGGTACAAAGCTTAAAGAGATAGGCTTGCAAAAAATACCAAGCCTTGCGCCCAAGTTAAGACTAGTAAATTATTAGATGACGAACGTAGTCTAATGGCGAACAAGCTCAACTACTTGATTATTACGTGTAATTTTAATCTTTATTGAGTCCCCTGTATTTCTGTTCGTGTACCAAACTAAGCTAAGTTTAACAAATGACAACACTTAGTTCGTGATACATTAATTTATTATTCAGACGTCTCGTAATTATCACTTAGTATATATATATATATATATATATATATTATTGAACATTATAAACATTTTTGTCCACATATGGTTTTGTTCATCCTTTCAAGCTGCCCTATTTATTTTATGATATCCAGCGGGAATTGGTTAATAAACCTTTCATAATTAATAATTTCCCAAGTACGTGCGGTTAAACCGGCATATATATTGTTGTTTTCAAAGATACAACAATATATACGCCGGTTTAAAGTAAACTACCCTATCAAGAAGACTTAAAATGCATCTTTTTGATACCAGTTAAATAGCCCGATATCTAAAAAACATTCATCTCCGACAACTGAATTTTGGAAAACTCTTAATGAAAACACAATATTAGAACAACAAAATAATAAGCAAAATCTATAGATTCCAAGGCGTTACATATTAGAAAAATACAACCCGACTTAATAGAATTAATTTTGAATCCAGTGCTAATATACTTAAATGTCTTTAGTCACTGATGCTATTTACTGAATCAAAGCTTAAAGAAATAAATGCTACACATTTCACAAGTATGAACGCTGATTTTTAAAAAGTAGAAATATACATGCAAAAGTTACATCACTTTTGCAATACACTCACTCCTGATGAGGGTCCGAGACCTGGCAGAGAGTGCTGGTGAAATAGCTAATTATGGAAAGTTTATTAACCAATTCCACCAGATATAAAATCGATGCGGCAACTCGAAAGGATTAACAAAAAAAAAAAAAAGACAAAAATGTTTATAATGTTCTATCAAAAATATATCAATGAAGAAATACTGCTCATATATATACCCTCACAGCCCCATATATGTAAATGCATATAGGAATAAACATATTTGTATATATATATATATATATATATATATATATATATATATATATTGTATGGTGGTACCTGTGATCCTGGGTTACGCATTCAGATATAAACCATTACAATTATATATATATATATATATATATATATATATATATATAAGCATACATACACATGTATATACATAAATATATACGTACATAGATATACTCATATATATGTATTTATATATACATACGTATATATATATATATATATATATATATATATATATACTTATACATACATACGTATTTAACGCTAATAAGATTAACAATGGCATCACTTTGTCTCTTCTCTCCATATATGTATGAATAGTTGGAAAGGTTGGGTTTCTTAACCTCGGTCTAGCAACCAGATTAGGAGTAGGGAAATCCTGAATACAAACGTGCTTTACTCTACTTAAAAACCGACCTTGCGTCAAATCTTGACCATGGTGGAGGGGTTAAGAAAATACAGACTTAAAAGAAAAAAAGATTTTAAAAAAAGAATTCATACATATAAAAGTAAAGTTGGTGACACTAGTTGAGGGTGTCTTATATGCTCCCTTTTCCATAGCTACTACACCAAGGTGTAGGGGAATGGCGCTACTCCATTTCCAATATTGCTCTATATTACACTTGACCTTTACTTTATAGTGCTGAGTGCTAAGCAAGGCGGCATCAAATACCATTTTTTGAGTCGTTGGTATGACTTGACCAGGATTCAATCCCAGGTCTCCCAGACCATTGGCAAACTCTCAACTCATGAGGCAAATAGCCCGAAAACCACCCCAGCCTGGAAAATTTGTTAAAACTTTCCCGGCAAAACAATTGCATGCCATGGTTCCTGTCCACGTTTGCCGTGATGTTGATGACAATATTGTCCCTTACTGAGTCCTTCGGATTGTGGAGCCATCATATGGTTTACATATCCACAACACTACCGACGTAATTGTCCAGGGTACTTAGATTAAAAGATATAGAACGCCACATGTTGGTGAATGAAGGGGTGATCTGATCATGAAAAATCCCGGTCTGATACTTCTGGATCTTGTAGACTTTTTTGGAGAGAGAATACCCCCCCTGGAGCACGTAAGGCTTTTCTGGATTACCACTTCAATCCAGGGTTTGTGTTTCCTAACAATGGTCCTCATCAGCTTGCCGGAGTTGTTACTGCTGTGGTCCTGGACTTGTTGGATGGACTCAATCATCTTTATAAAGTCTGACCGCTTTGAATGTTTTCTTCTGAAACATCTCCTCACAGGAGGAGTCCAGTTCATTTCTCATATTCAATTATTAAGGCCTTTTAAGAAAATTGCGATCTCCGATTTGTCTTGGTTGACGGCTTTTTCCATGTGAACGGTGTACGATGTTTTTTCTGTATCAGATTGAAAGCTACCGTATTAATGCCTTCAGTTCGTCTGTATGTGAAAAAAAATATTAAAACTTGGCGTGTGCGTTTAGTAAAATTGTTGGTTATCTTCTGGGGATGAAACTAGACTGTATCAAGGGGTGAGGCTACAATTCTGGACCTCTTGAGCGTCTTGAGAGTTCCTTCATTACAATTACCCACAGGGTCACTCTGACTTGGAGTGATAATACCTGTTAATGTCCGATTGATGACTCAAATAGAACTATTTGAAGATTTTTTCTATTAGAGAGTAATACTTGATACAACCTAAATGTTGAGGTCTGGAAAGATTCCTTAGAGTGTAGTGGTTAGTGTTCTGGACTGCAACATTGTAGAAACCGAGTTCGAACTCCAGTCACGTTATTATGCTTATTTTCGGATTCTTACCCGTGGAAAAGGTATAAACCACTTACTTAGCAATGGGTTTAATAGTATCACTACTGTTCTACGAGACGAGTTTATATTTGTTAATTTTGTTTAACGGCGTATCAAACCTTTTCGTGTCATTTAAAGCCGAATTAAGTCATTTTGATTGAAATTTCAAACGATTCCGTTTAGTTTAAGTACAGTTTTTTTTATGAAGAGTTAAATATCAAAAACAATTCTATTTCAAACAATTCAGTTTAGCGTAAGCACGATTTTTTAAAGGTAAAGTAAGATAAGTTGGTGACCTTAGTCGAAGGTGACCAGAAAGCTCCCTTTTCAATAGCTACTACACCGAGATGTAGGTGAGGGCGCTACTCTTTTACCTGAATTGCTCCCGGACCATTGGCGAACACTCTACTCACTAGGCCATGGTCAGAAAATCGGGCAAACTCTCGCGCGTGTCATACGAAAACACTGGACAGCTTTTTCGACCTTATTAAGTCTCATCAGCAGAGTATACCGTGAACTCCCCTACCGTAGATCGAACCAGCGCCCACAGAATGCAGAGCCGAAATTCTACCACTGAGCCATCGATCCATATCATTGAAAAGCATTCTCAAATTAACTTGTGATGGCAACTGCGCAGCCAGTTAACCTGAATGCGTCTTGTAAGTTACATCTGTTCACTTTACAGAGGACACTGTCACATCCAGGGCCATGTCTTCCCAAGAGGATTGGAAATACGCGTCTGCGTATTATAACCTCAAAGGCAATGAAATAGATATACATTTGTCTTATTTTGTAGGTAGAGGAATAATATTGTAAATTGCAGAATTTTCTGGTCGTTGTAATTCAATTTACAATATAATTCCTCTACTTTGGAGTGGACCTGAGAGCGATGACAATGAAGGAGCACTCTACATTTCCCAAAGCTGCAGCATTACTGGAACTTCTCCCTCAGATTGTTTAGTGTCTTACACAGGACACTCCTTAAGGAAGTCTTATCCTTCTGTAGAGATGCAGTCAGTGTATTCTAAAGACCCAGCCGACTGAGCCACCGTATAATTCTTTAAAATCATTGGTATTAGATAGGAACACTTTCATCATACTTTAAATTACACTTTAAATCCTACACCTGTCTGCAAATTATTTGTATTAAATAGGAAAAACTCATATCTGTATGTTAACAAAGGATTATAGACAAATAAAAAAGACTATTTTGATTGAATGTAAACATATAGAAATGAAACTAATTTCGGTATAAATTGCTATATCCGGAAACTATGATGTAAAATCAATGTGATTGATGGATTAAAGTCATTTTAAAACTTGACTTTCATTGGAAGCGATTCAAGTCAGATGACTAAAATCCTAGAAGTTAGAATTTAGATTTTAACTTTATATCAATTAGCTTGGATCCGTTGAAGATAGCGGTTATTGTTTCCATCAATAGTCCCGGCAATTCCCGGCAACCCTCGGCCAATTTGGTGAAGTAATAGAGAAGAAGTCTTGAAGATTAAAAAAATACATGGGTACAACAGAAATTGTCTCCGTTAAAAATATTCCAGGGAATAAGAGAGAGAGGGCGTGCCTAGTAGAAAGATCACGAGCAGAGGAACAGGGAGAGACAGAGAGATAGAGAGAGATACGCAGAGAGGAAGAGAGAGGCAGAGACAGAGACAGAGAGACAAAGAAAAGGAGAGACTGACAGAGAAAGAGAGAGACGGAGAGATGGGGATGGTTATTTATCAATACATCATTAAACAGATCGATCTTAAACAACATATCAAGAAACAGCCATCTCCGACAAATTGTTTTGTCATATTCTGATTGGTCACTTTCGAGTTAACTCAATTTGAAATTAGCGAATAAAATCGGTCCGAAATTACTTCTTTTCCCCCAAAAAATGTTAAATTTTTTTTTTTAGATAGGCGCATATCGCACCCAATGTAGGCAGTTTCATAAGTCTGCGCTATCTTCATTATTTTTATGATTGGTTTATTTTTTCTTTGTTTTGTATTTAATGGCAAATCAACCCTTGATGGTTATTTTATCCAATTTATATATATGATTTAAAGTGAATAGTTTGTACTATATTTTAAATGAGCCAGAACTGATTTTTTTTTTTTTTGCAGACAGTTCAATGGTTTCAACTACTGTTATTAAATACTAATAAAGCAAGTAAAGTTGGCGACTGTAGTAGAAGGCGACCCGAAGGTTCCCTTTTCGATAGCTACTAAACTGAGGTGTATGGGAGAGCGCCTTTCCTTTCCTTGGATTGCTCTACTTTACCCTTGATACGTAGCTAATAATGCTTACTGTTAAGCAAGGAGGTATCAATTAACATTTTTTTCAGTCTTTGTATGACTCGACCTGGAATTGAACGTCGGTCTCCCAAACTACTGGCGAACACTCTACCCGCTATGCAAATTCAATTTAATTTCCACGATATTTCTGAATACAGTTAAAAGGTGAAACTGTTCTACTTGACCGATAGATGGACCCTAATATATGCTACCACTCCCTTTAAATAATCCAAAGTTTTATATGGGAAGGAAATAAACATAAGTTGAAAACATACGTATTGTCCTTTACTTATGCAGACTACGTATATGATCTTGCTCTTCTTAAGCTTTGTAAATGTCTCTAAAGCATTTGATTCCATATACAGAGTAAAGATGAAGTAAATTTCCAAAGAAACTGTCACCCTTACTGTTGCTCCACAAAAATAACATCAACAAACAAACAAATGAACCCTAAAAAAAACGAAATAGAAAGGTTGGTTGGTCGGTTGGTTTATTTCGCGGCGTGTAAACCCTTTTCCGGTCATTTAAAGCCAACTTTAATTTCAAGCAATTCAGTTTAGCATGAGTATAGATTTTGTTTGTTTATGAACAGTTAAATGCCAAAACAGTTCTATCTTAAACAATTCAGTTTAGCATAAGTAGGCTGTTTAATTCTATTTGACCCATAGATAGGACCTTATCAGGTACTACCACTCTGGGGCCAGAGTGGACCTGGGGACGATGACAATGAAGGGCTACTCCGCATTATTCACAGTTCCAGCATTATTAAAACCTCACCATCAGATTGTTTAGTGTCATATGCAGGATACTCGCTGGGGATGTCTTACGCCTCTGAAAAGAAGCAGTCGGTGTATTCTACAGCCCCAGCCAACTGAGCAAAAAAGAAAAGAAGAAAAATCATGAAAGCAATGGTTTGTCCATTCCGAACACAGTGAATGATGTATTACCGTTACTCTCAGCGTGAAACTTGGAGTAATGGCACTGAAGGGGTACACTTCTCAGAGCTCCAGAACAAAAGCCTCACAAACTGTCATACACAGAACATTACTTTAGGGAGGTCGTACCCAACTTCAGAGGATGTAATCAGTATATTCTAAGCTCTGACAATTGGACTTGATCTTCTTTAAAACTGATAAATTCACAAGGCCTTAATTTATGAGAGAATAGTCACTCTAAACTAAAAATAAAATTCTAAAATTCATGCAGTCAGTTTAAGAATATATTAAATTGGCCTTTATAAAATTAACTTTCTACTGACATAAATGATGATGGATTGCATTCATAACTGAAGAAAAATAAAATATGGTTACTTCATTCTTTGTTAAAACCATATTTCAACTCAAAAGATTTCACGTATCACGTCATTTTCTTAAAGCGTTATTTAGTTTTTTTGCAAAAGGGAGTTATCAATATAACACCTCAGAGGAGAATAGATATCGACGTGTATTCATTCATTCACTTTCTCTCACACGGACAGGGTACGATAAAGGTTCTTTTTTAAGTGAAGTATACCTGGCTTCTCCAGCTGTGTCCTGTATGTCTGGTGGCTAACTCATAAGAGATGTACTCTTATGGACCCCCACACATGGCCGTGCAAAAGCAGGACGACCAGCACGAACATACATTCAGCAGCTATGTGAGGATAAGGGATGATGTCCTGAAGACCGGCCTAGAGCGATGAACGATAGGGAGGAGTGGCGAGAGAGGGTCAGGGATATCCGTGCTACCAGCACGACATGATGATGATGATGATGATGATTCCTGGTTTGCTCTTAGCAGCAATAACGATTCTCTATAGAAACACCAAAGTGAAAGTACGTTCACCAGATGGAGACACAGAATACTTCGACATTGTAGCAGGTGTACTACAAGGAGACACGCTATCCCCATACCTCTTTATCATCTGTCTAGATTACGTGCTTAGAACATCAATTGATAAAATCAGAGAAAACGACTTCGAGCTGACAAAGAAAAGAAGCAGAAGGTACCCCACAACAACACTTACCGACGCCGACTACGCCGATGACATAGCGATACTGGCAAATACACCCAACCAAGCCGAAACACTACTGCATAGCTTGGAACGAGCAGCCGCAGGCATAGGCCTCCATGTCAATGCACACAAAATGGAATATATGTGCTATAATCAAACAGGTGACATTTCCACACTAGACGGAACCCCTCTTAAACTAGTAGATAAATTCACTTACCTAGGAAGCAGCGTCTCAGCAACCGAAAAGGACATCAACACGCGGCTAACGAAGGCATGGACAGCTATTGATAGGCTATCGATCATATGGAAATCAGACCTAACCGATAAAATGAAACACAGTTTCTTCAAGGCAGCTGTCGTATCGATACTGATGTATGGATGCACTACTTGGACGCTAACTAAACGGCTGGAGAGGAAGCTAGACGGCAATTTCACAAGAATGCTGCGAGCAATATTAAACAAGTTCTGGCGGCAACACCCCACAAGACACCAACTATACGGCCACCTGCCTCCCATCACGAAAACTATCCAAGCTAGACGAACCAGACATGCAGGACACTGCTGGAGAAGCAGGAACGAGCTCATAAGTGATGTACTCCTATGGACCCCCACATATGGACGGGCAAAAGCAGGACGACCAGCATGAACATACATTCAGCAGCTATGTGAGGATACGGGATGTCGCCCTAAAGGCCTGTCAGAGGCGATGAACGATAGGCAGAAGGGGCGAGAGAGGGTCAAGGATATCCGTGCTAGCGGCACGACATGATGATGATGATGATAGCTGGTTTGAATTCAGAATTTTCCCTCTCTTAGATCACTTTGCTGAGCCAAGACAAAATAACCCAGTTTACCCTGCCACTGCCAGAGAGAAGATTAGAGGGATTCATGCCTTTTTCAAGGCCAATAGCCGATTCCATTTTTTTACTATGATAAACGTTATGCTACGTGCCTTTGAAAGATTGTAAAGTTGATAAGGATTCATGCCTTTATTTTTCACTTAGAACCAGCCTTATTCAAAATTTGAATACGGGTCACCGAGTCTCTTTCCTGCGATGATATCTATTATTAAACAGGTTTACCCAGGATTTGAACTCGCGTCTTCGACTTCGTTTCCAAAGATGAAAACCATTACGCAAAGTGTGCCATAAATAGTTTCGAGAGGAAGGACTGGAGCCTCCCACCTGATGCAGTTTTGTGTCATGCCCATGTTTGTTGGGATCAGACTCCTTTGCACTGGATGCCGTCGGAAAATTCTTGTCCTAGTCAATAGCGTTCAGATTTAGTGAGTGATCTACATATACAATTATTATTTTGTATAATATTTCAAAGGTTTTAATACGAATATCATAACTAAGAAATTATTTATAAAGCTAGTGAGTTCCATTTAAGAAATAAGTTTTCTGAGGTGATAGTTATGATCGCTTGAAGAGATATGTAGTATTAATCGAATAGATTTGACTTCACTCTGTAATTGAACAAAGACATTATCAACCTAAGACAACTTACGGGAAGATTTTACAAATGAATGAAAACATCTAATAAATAAAGCAGGTTTAAAACCTACAAACTCTACTTAACACACACACACATATATATATATATATATATATATATATGTGTGTGTGTGTGTGTGTGTGTATAAAGTAGTAAATTTAAGCGACTGTAGTTGAGTGCGACCCTAAAGTATCCTTTTCATTAGCTATTTCACCGAAGTGTAGTGGAGGGCGCTACTCCTTTTCCTGGATTGCCCCAGGGGCTCTTTCTCCCCACACATGAATGTGTGTATTTATATATATGTGTATATACTCCCATGTGTATTTGTTGTGTACTTTTCTTTTGGCCAAATATTTATTCTAATATTATTATGTTGTTCGTCATAAATAAAATGACCAATTAAGTTGATATGAAATATTTACTCTATGTTCTACTTGTTCCTGGCAGAGAAAAAATGGCTTCCTTTGTGTTTCATTACGTCAGTAAAATAACAATCATTTCCTAAAGAAAAAAATTCAACAATTTTAATCAACATTGCTCATTCAGCAAAATCGTTTTGAATAGGAAAGTGGCTCTGAATTAACGGGAATATAGTGAAAGAGAAAAAATCTGGTTCCGATATTTCCTAGAAAAAATTCTCCTTGGACCCCACCACAAAGGCACGCGTAGATAATTTGCTTGTGCGGGATAAGGTCTACAAATTGGATGGTGCCAAAAATAGCTCGATTCCAGTCAACTTATACAATGAATAGTCACTCTCTTTCTTTCTTTCTTTCTTTTAGTCTTTCTTTCTTTCCATCTCTATTCAAGCAAGTTTTGTTAAAGACGATGGAACACTGTTGATGCAGAAAAAATCTAAAAGAACAAACTTAGATAAAATAGCATTTCACACTGACACCAACGTTATTAAATATTTGTAATAACTAAAATCATTAACTCTATTAGTAAACCTTTTTTTTTCAACCGAAGGTTTTAAAATAAAACGCTGAAAACATTCCAACAAACAACTTCAAAAGAAAATGCTACAAATAATCAAAACAAAACAAAATTAAAAACTCAAACTGTCAACTCAAAACAACCATACCCCAGATGGGGACCAAAAGTACGGTCGAAAGGGCTTGGGCAGAAATTATAGGACAATTCCAATACCACCTTGATCCCAACACAAGAAAAGTTACTAGGAGACTTGGACTAATAAAATTAAAAATAATACACCGTTTTCCATCGTATTTTACAAATTTGCTTGAATATATATATATATATATATATATATATATATATATATATATATATATATTAGCGGGGATAAAGATCAGAACGATGTTAAAAAAGTCTAAATTTGAAAAAAAATTATTTGAAAGCTTCCTAAAACATTTTATCAAGGAAAAAAAAGGATAAAAAGGTAAATTATATATGAAGACCAGTAAACTTATTTTGATTAATTTACAAAAATACTTATATAACATTCGAAATAATAAATCAAAAACATCAGAACGATTAACAAAACAATACTGTTATAACGGTTACATCATATCTAAATGAAAATAGCGTTCATATTTCATTAGAATTTGATGTGTAGTCCTTTACTTTTAATAACAGCTTGACATCTTTTGCTACATGAGCGAACTAATGTCTTGAATTCATTAACGGACATTTTCTCCCATTCTCCTTTCAAATTAGTTCATAGTTCTTCGATGTTTCTGGGATTCTTCTCTTTAGCTCTTTCATTTAGTAACTTCCAAATATTCTCAATAGAATTCATGTCTGGGCTTTGAGCAGGCCACTCCATAACAGTAACATCCGCCTCAGAAAGAAATGCCTTAACAGACTTTGCTGTGTGACACGGAGCGTTATCTCGCAGGAATAAAGCTGCCTGATTAATTGCAGTTCTTAAATTAGGTAAAACATGTTCCTTTAATGTCTCTATATACAGTTTTGTTAATTTTACTCTGTAGACTGACAAGAAGTCCTGTATCAGCAGCTGAATCATGCCAAATACCCTCACACTTCCTCCTGCAAAATTTAACGCTGCTTTTAGTGCACTAAGGTGAATATCGTTCCTTAGGACTGCGTCCAACGAACGTTCTCCGATCACAACCGAACAGGTTAAACTTTGACTCATCGTGTTATATAATAACCGAGGGATTTCGGTTCATGCCTTTGAGTTCAGTTAGGCTGAGAACCTTTCGGCTCAGCACATGGGTTAGTTGAGTGCAACATTGAGGCAGGTGTTAATGCGGGCGCGCACGGGCGGATGGAGGTGTCACTCAGATGTCACAATACTCAGAGACAAAACTGGTGACGGAGCGCGGGTGACGTCACGCACCGGAAGCGTGCGGAGGTTTGTGTGAGAATTTGAAGAAAGAGGGAGTCGAGAATTAGACGCCAAACGAGAAGGATCGACTTTTGGAGCTCGCAGACGCGAGTCGAACGTGCGCCCTCTGAGGGCCGCTCGAGACGGGGGCCGCTCGAGATGGGGTCCAAATGAATAAGACAGCATAGAAGATTGTGTCTCTCCTCCTTACGTCGAAACCTTTAACTCAAAGTTAATAAAAAGGTTTCGTACCTGAACAAGAAGTCGTTACATGTTTTCGAATCCCGAGATTCTTATGAACATTATATGCTCTATTGTTATCAACATTCGATGTCCATTTCACCCATTTCGCACATGGCCATATTTGTGTATATGGCTATGTAACAATCGTTGAAATGAACACAGTGTTGACGTAAATTAGTTCTTGTTGGTCAGCCAACTCTGGTACGTCTATGTGAAGGGCTCCATTGACCAACGTTACTTATGAGTTCGTTCTTGCTTGTCTGGTGGTGTTCCCCATGAATTGTTCGTCGTGGATGTTTTTGCGATCGGAGGTAAGTTACCATACAGCTGTTTTTCATGGGGATGTTACTTCCAGGATTTGTTGAATGTAGCTCGTAGTATTCTTGGGTAGTTCCCATCTAGATTTTTCTCTCAGCGTTTTATCAGCATCTACACGGTGCTTCCATACAGTAGTATTGACACAGCCATTGCTTGGAAGAAATCCATTTTATTCTATCAGATAGATCGGATTCCATGTGATCGATAACCTCTCAATAACTGTCCACACCTTCGCTAGGCTTATATTAACATCACTTTCAAAACATGAGACACTACTGCTGAGGTACGTGAACATGTGTTATATAACTTATGCCATTGATTTTCGGTTCGTTCCTAGTGACCCCGTGTGCTTTGACAAGCTGTCACGTGATTAGTATATAAGACAGTACTATCAGGGCACCCGAGTCAAACAGGTGGGTAACCGGAAGGAGACCACGTGATGAGAACCACGCGGTCAGTTTTAGACAGAGTGCAAAGCATCGCAGTCTAGCGAGAGACACGCAACCGAACAGAAGTCGTCTCTGACGTGCTTGCAAGGGGGTGCAAGCGTTGACACCCTCTGGCTCCTAGAGGAAGATATGGGAACAAGAAGTCTTCTCTCTGAGTATATGTCTCTCAACTCATCTCTCACACACCACAGAATCATCAACCCTTTCGAGAATAAAGTGAGAGAGATATATTTTTATAAAGAAGTATGATCGTTCGTTTATTGAAGTTCGTAAATTATGTTTGATTATGTTTCCGCTTGTATTTGTATGCGGGTATACAACACTTGGCTAACTTCTCAGGTTTGCCACTCATACTGAAGATAGATTCTCGTTTAAAACTCATATATTCTGTTTTATTTGCGTTCACGTGGAGACCAATGCCTTCTGCTGTCTGCTCCAGGATATGCAGCAGGGGTTAACATACTTTCATTTTTCTTATGAATTTCGAGGTGATGCATGACCCACTGACAGCGTGATTCTAACTGATGAATATATTTACGGGGTTCTTTCTTTCAAGGCTCAATCCTGGAAATGGTATTTTCGAATAATGTCTTAATTTCAACAACTGAACGGCTGCTAAATACGAGCAGACCTGTTCGCTATTTTGCCGGCCTATTGAATCTACGAAAAGGTCTTAAACCTCATCATATGTGGTCCCAAGTTGTCCTATGTCCCCTTACTTTCTTCAATGGGTCAGAAAGCTATAACCCAACATTTAATCCGGTGGTGAGGCTCTGTTTCTGAAGTTCTGCGGAACAAAGTTGCTCCTTTATTGCCGTTGCTCAGTGGTCCAATGTGATTTTGGGGGCCTGCATCGGTGGATTGGGTGATCCTGTTTGAAAGTTGTTAATATTAGATAAAAGTACTTGAATACATAATTGTGTGAAAATTCTTTGTATTAAGATTAATTGTGATCAGTCAAGATTGTAAATTGATCTTTTTTTTTTCAAAAATGAGCTATTATAGTCCAGCAAAAACGGTTGCTAAGCATAAAAATTTAGGTCATTTTCGGAATCAGCAACATCAAATTAACAATAACGTGTTTTATTTCTTGCCGCCAAAAATCGTGTTGACCGATGTAATTAGCTGAAATAAAGTCATTACGATGCCAAAGAACCCAATAATTGTTGACATACCGTAAAAGCAAGCAACCAACCAATTCAAAGTCGTGCACGTTATGTGGTTTCACGCACACACACACACACACACACACACACACACACACTGAGGGAGCGAAAGCAAAATTAGGAATGTTCTAATATAATAATAAAGAACTCTATTATAAAATAATATCAATCTTAATCTAAAAAAATAAAATAAGAAGATAGACACAGAATAGTAAATTTACTCAATATGGCTGACATTTTTTCAATTATTGTATTAACATGCCTTTGAAATGATTTGAATGCCTTCAATATAAATTCTGCAAATATTCTATTCCATTCCTCCTCAATAGCAGGCTTAAGCGAACGAATATTTGGATGGGAAACTGCTGTTGTTTTCCTTCTAAGATGCCCCATATAGCATAATCAAGGGGGTTAAAGTATGAGCTTAAATCTTCATTAATTTCTGACCACACTGTTTTCTCGTGGACTTTCAATTCGGAAGAGTGCTTTCTTATTGACGTCATGAGATTCTTCTGAATTGTCACAGCAAGAACAGTTAAAAAGCCTTCTTTTCTGTTTTTGTTCAATCCTCCTCTCCCTACTTTTTCTTAAAAAGGTCTTTGTAATTTTTTTCCTTTGTATTCGGTGGACAAAGACACTTTGGCTTTGTTTCGGCGTTAAGCAAATCATAGATTTTTTGTCGTTTATTACCTACTCACTCGTAATGGGCTGAATTCTAATTTTTTTAAAAAGTGCTTGAATAATGGTACTAATCATGAAAATATATATTTATTGCGTTTTTTTCCAAAATGTGGACTACCCTGACCAAAAATAGGTTTTAGAAAGTACTCCTTTTTTTTCTTCCGCAATTTGTATGTATATATATATGTATATACTTATATATATTCGGAAATTGGCATAATGGTTAGAGTGTTTGCCAATGGCCCGGGATACCTGGGTTCAATCCCAAGTCGAGTCATACCAAAGACTTTAAAAATGGTACTTGATACCTCCTTGCTTAACACTCAGCATTATATGGTACGGATCAAGGGTAAAGTGGAGAAATCATGGGAAAGGAATAGCGCCCTTCCCTACACCTTGGTGTAGTAGCTATCGAAAAAGGAGCCGTCGGGTCACCCTCGACTCTGGTCGCCAACTTTATTTACTTTACTTTTTATATATATTCGAGAGCCTTTCGTTGAAGAACGGCAATCTCTTTGAAAAAAACGGAAAAAAAAAAAATCAAGCGACAAAAAGCAAACAAACAAATTATTTTTCAGATTTTTTCCATCGATGGAAAACATTATTGGGAATACATTATTGGGAATTAGCTTACAGAAACTATTATTTTGATTTCGTCGTAATATTTGCTTTGAAGCTATTCAAAATGTCGGCAAGTCAAATAATGTGCTCCAGGATTGAACAGAGGTATGTCATGAAATCTTTGGTGTTTGAGAAGTGTAAATCATATGCAATTTCCAGATGAATGGGTAATGCGTACAGAGAAGAACGTTTTAGAAAAAAAATGAATTTCAAGTGGGCTAAATGGATTAAAGAAGGTCGAAATAGTAATTTATATGAAGACAAGCCAGGAAGACCCACTATGGGGTGAGCATAATTAAAGTGATGGATTCACTTTATGCGTTTATTTTGGTTGACCGAAGTGTTAAAATAGAGAACATTTGTGAACCACTGTAAATTTTTGTAGGTACAGCACACAAAATTGCACAGGATGACCTGACTTTTTAAAGATAAGTTGTCGTTGCGTTACGAACATGTTGACGCCAGGTCACAAGGAATCATACAGCTACAAGAACAGTTGAACCTATCAGTTAATGTGGTTTGGAATTGCTATCACATCCTCTTTACAGTTCAGATCTGAGCCTCTTTGACTTCCATTTTTTTTCGTCGCCGAAAAAAATTCTGCGTTGAAATTTTTTAAGCGAAAATGAAGTAAAGAACACTGTAAGAAAATGGTTAAAACTCTGATAATTTCTTCTCTAAAAGAACAGAAAATTTTGTTTTTCGATGGCAATGTGTATTTTAAAGAATCGAAATTATGTTGCAAAATAGAGCAATTTTTCCGGGATGAAATGCGCATAGTTTTAATGCAAAATTTCCATTATGAATTAGATAACCCTTGAAATATTTAACTTTCACTTTATTATCAGTATTTTATAAATATTTTAATATTGAAACCCAAAGCGTAAAAAAATCAACCCTTTCATTATGGCCACAAGTGAGACTGATGGCAATAATCTGAGCGTCGTTATTTTTATTTCCCTAACCGCTCAACGTAACTGCTTTAAACAGTTTTCTTTAAATCTTTCGCTCTTTCTCAAAAAGAAACATAAATATCATCATAGATTGCTGTTAAAAATGAAACAGAACAGTTTTCTTATTCGTCTAAAACCTGCATTCTAACATAATAGATCGGTGAGACCAATTTTCGACATGTTTATCATTTCACTTTATGCCCTGGACTGTTGGATGCCTAGAAAAATATTGCGTGACAACCAGTATGATGAGCAGCTGTTGAACTCGAGGTCAATCTGAGATTACGGTTTTCTTTAGGTAGTTTTAGTCAGGTTATCAAAACGGTTCAAGAGTTAGAAATGAGTTAGTTTGTGAAAAAATCAGGATTTGAGTGGTTGAATGCTCTGTCTCGTTCTCACTGATTCTTCTTTTAGGCCATAGCCATTTATGTGGGAAAATTCCCCGGAAAAAATACAATGTGCACATAAAATGGCGGTCATGTAGTCATTATATTCAATCCTGTCTGGTGAGGGGCAGTGACAAATACATACCATTATCACTTGCCTAATTTCCCTTGCACCTCATAGGTAACAGTTTAAAATGTGAGATGCATTTCTGTTGCACATTGTATTTGCGGATTATTTTGGTACGTTCTGTATCTATCTTTGTCTAGCAGCATAAGTTTTCTCTATTTCGCGTCTGTAGATATATTAACAACTCTCTCTCTCTCTGTTCTGATAGCCGAGAAAATACTATAGATATATTCAATGCAGAGAAGAGGATATAATCGACGTTAGATTAGAAAATAGGTGCTTACAAGTTTTCCTTTTCGTAGTTTGTCTCAGTTTATGGTTTTTCTTTTATTCAACTGGATTAAAGTTTTGATAAGAAGATTCTTTTTTCCATTTGTTACTTTTTGTTCACCTTTTATCCTTTACAAAGCCTAATTTATTGTCTGTTTTTTCTTATTCCTTCATCCCTCCGTATGTTCCTTCGTTCCTTCTGCTTCTTTTAATAAATCTTCAATATTCATCACTAATTTTCTTTCTTTCTTTCTTTCTTTCTTTCTTTCTTTCTTTCTTTCTTTCTTTCTCGAGTAGAATACAGAAATCAAATCAACGAATATAAACTATATGAGAATATTTTCTGTTTTGCATGTTTTATATATATATATATAGTCCACGTCCGAAGAATTTAAATTTATGTTTGTTTCAAGCATATATATAGACTGTAATCCATATTTGCTGTTTTTCAACCTCAAATTAAATGTGTGGAGTCATCTGATGAGACGAAGAGTATAATGATATTCTCCAACGAAATGAATTCACTATGACAATTTAACCAAATTTGAGTTTTCTTCGAATTACATTATATATATATATATATATATATATATATACTAGGGTGTTCCTATCCAAGTCACGTTATTAAGTAATACTCCCATAGCCAAACCAAGCGACGGGGCCAGTGAAGATACATACGTGCATACGCCGGTGTGTTTGTGCGCGTGCGCGCAAACACACACACACACACACTCTCTCTTTCTCTCTCTTTCTCTTTGTGTCTCTCCCTCCCTCTCTCTCTCTCTCTCTCACACACACACACACACACACACATATATATATATATATAAGCAAATAAAAACTTTCAATTTTGGCTTAGAGTGTTAAGACATGAATATAAAACCCAAGGCGTGTTAAATCATATTACACTCTTCATAGAATCAATTTAATCATGTTTTATAGTTTTGAATACTAAATAACTAGAACATTTTTTTTTTTTTTTAATGTTGAGAAAAGTATTTTTATCGTCGCTCTAAAATCCTTTTGCGAACCAAGCAAGGCAATTAAAAAAGTGAACTGACATTGCTATAAGCGTAGTCGTTTTCTCTCTTCTTAACTTATCATGATTTCTTATCACTATTTTATCTTCTTGGCAGATGATCGTCTTCTCACCATGCTGTCTTTTGTCGTTATCCGACATTGTTTCAATTTGACAATGGTGGGAGAAAAGAACAACGTTATTTTTTCTTATGAGCACATTTTATTTTCATTCACGACTTTTCACACAACAAACCTTTTACCGACAGTACGCAAGTCCTTAACCAATCATCTGACCATTGGTCGAAATAATTTATTTTCTGTTTCTCGGGCGACTAAATAAAAAAATGTCATTTTTCCTATTCACAATTATTTTATTGACATCGATGACTTTTCGCACAACAAATGAAATGTTTATTATAAATATTCAATATAAAATATTACCGACAATTCTCAATTCACGAACTAATCATCTAAACATTGGTCAAAATGGTCAATCTACTGTTTCTCTGCTGAGTAAATCAAAGTTATAATCAAACGAATACACTTGTAGATTTTAGGCGTCTGACTTTACATCCTCCAATGAAAATTTAACTTTCAACTCTCCTTAAACGGTCAATTACACTATTTTGATGCCAGTGGTTAAAATATATTTTAATATATCTACACGCAGTCACAAATAATGCTTGGATCAAATCAATTACTTATGAAAAAGAATAAGTTAATTTGGATCTCCCGGGCCCCAAATTTTAGTGATAAAATTAAAAACAGATTTTATTCTTGCTCAAATACTTATGCTTGGTTACAAGCATATTGTCTGTTTCATACAATACTTATTAGATATCTCTCTCTATCTCTCTCTCTCTATATATATATATATATGTTGTATATTGACCTCTGACCCCGCCAAACATGCTATTCCAAAGACGGCGGAAGTGCATATTCCATTGGCGTGGGCGAGTCTGGCTGACAATATATGGGACAAGGTAAAATCCTGCTGTACATTCATAGACTGATGCACCGAAAGAACTATGAACTGCATGACAGTTATTTCTGCTCGATGATAAACAAACATTCCAAGGAGAGTGGAACTGACACACCCTGATGGCCAGTTATGGGGAGATATTGAGTGGGCGATTGAACTATTATATAACTTGGTGAAGACAGGAAGTCAGTTAGTTTGGAAACCCGTTGGTGACAAGATGCGGTTGAGAAAGTCAGCATCCAGCGGAGTGGGACCCTGGGCCCCCGGTTGAATATCAGGAGAACGGGAAAGAGACGCCGATGGCCATAAGAGTGGGGGTCAATATGTTGCAGTTCTTTTCGGTCTCCAACTCTCTCTCACAGTAAAACCTTGAGTAACCCTTTCGAACCTTTCAAATAAAGTAAGAGGTAAATTTTTTAAGAACTGTGTCGCTTGTCTTCATTGCCTTGTCGTCATTATCATTGTGTTGTTGTGTTCTGCATGAATCTCCATATGACTATACAACACACACACACACACACACACATATATATATATATATATATAGAGAGAGAGAGATATTAGGCAGATGCGAAATACATAGACCAGCTAAGCGATAATCTAATAAAACACTGGTCGTAAAAGGCGGTGTCGTTTATACTTTTCTTCAAAATACGTTACACCAATTGGATCAGAATTGATCAACCTTGTCTAGTAATGAAGATATCTAATTTACAGCAGTGCTTGGATATGTATATATAACCCTGTAAATCGGAGATCTAGTTGAATAAATTCTTTAATCAGAAAAAATAAGATTCGACCGAACTTTTTTAAAAAAAGAATGAAGTTAATACATTTGAGCAGTGAAGATGGATTTTAAAAGAAGGAGTCGAAAACATATCAGTTGATGAGAAAGAAGACAGAAAACAATATATTGTTTTTTGACAGAAAGAACCGGCGGAAATGCAGGCGAATTGTAATGTCTACAATCGACGGTAGATTTGACCCTGGATGCCTGGGCATGTCAATCATCCAGGTGGACTGCCTGAGAAACGAATATTCGGAAATAACATTTTTTTTAAAAAGTTCAAGCGTGGAAATTTTTTTCCAAATGTTTCTGACGTAATATCACGTGAGCAAGACCTCACCCTTTTAGGTAAAAGTGAGGGAAATTTTTCATCAAAAGAGGGAGGGTAAAATTAATTAATGGAATTCAAATTAAGAGAAAATTGATATTGTCATTAGCTCAACCATCATCATCCCTCAGATGAAATACATACATAAAAACAAGAGGTTTTGTCCCTCACCAGAGCGGAGCGTAAACGTGCGAATAGACTCCACGGTACTTTGAGGTTCGACCTTTTACCAGACTCCCTTGTGTATAGAAAAGTGAAGAGAACTGATATAATACGACACTTGGAAGAAAAATAAAGTCTGACATAACACAACACTTTGAAGAAGAGAAAGTCTGACATGATACGATACTTCAAGGCGGGCTTGCAGCACACTGCCCTGGGTATAAAAAAGTAAAAAGCGATGAGAAATTAACCTGATTTATGACCTAGGAAATCCCGTTGTACCAGATCATAAACCAATCGAGAAAATCTGAGATCTAAAAACAGCGAAAGGCAATTATAAGCGCTATTTGAGATTATCTTGTGCCAAACTATTGAAAGCGAGGATTGAAAAGCCTAAAATTTATTCGATAAATTGAAATGTCTAGTGCCTGATTTTGAATGCCGAGAAATCGACTAACTGTTAATTCGAGATCTAGATCTCTGACTATAAACTCCCAACTTCAGTGATGGGTGAATATATGTACCATTTTTAAAAGCACTTTTTTATATCTAAATAGTATCATTGTTACAAGCTGTGTTCTGTATTCTCTTGGTTGGCGTCGATTTTTTTACTTTCTTAATAGCGGGGTCTCATTCATCCAATCATTGACTGGCGACTCCGATTAGTGATTGATCTGTCATCTGGATCAAAAACAAAACACAGGTAGATGAGCAGAATAGTCGTATCATCCGAAGAAATAACTAGCCAAACAGAATGGTCAGTAGATTGAAAAAGGAATCATCCCTGTGCTTTGAGAAGGTGGGTGTACTACCACATATTGATATGATAAAAATAAAATGCGAAATAGGTCATGGTAGAGCATGTCTAAGACTTAAAAGGTCCAAATTATGTATTCTTATAATCCTATCATTCAGATCACGCAATTGTCAAACGGATATATATATATATAGAGAGAGAGAGAGAGAGGGAGAGAGAGAGAGAGAGAGAGAGAGAGAGAGAGAGAGATGGAGATAGATAAACACGGAAAGACTGTGATAGATTCATAGATATCAACAGAATGATATCTATCTATCTATCTATCTATCTATCAATTAATATATATATATATATATATATACATGGAAGTAGGCACAGAAATGATAATTTAAAACGTCTTTTATTTAGATAAGATGCGAGGCCGAGTGAATGGGGTGCACAGTGAGACTCGATCTCACTCGTGAACGTTTGCTAGTCTTGCTTGCTAACCATTACATCATTCGGGGAATCCTAGGCATAGAAATAAATGGCTACTCAAATGTTGACTGTTTACTTATGTGTTTTGTTACGCCCACACATTCTTATTTCTTCTATGTTTGTCTATATAAATTCGTTTGTCCCGATTACATTCTAAGGAAGGTCTTTTTTCGGAGACAACTAAGGAGTATCTTTCGCTTCTTTTATACGATTCCCTAAAACTGCTGTATTAACATCAAGAGCCATTGATAATTATTTAATTTGTTTTATGAATCTGTCCGTTTTCATTTTTCAGAAGAAACATTTTCTTTTTAGACACACGCACACATGCGTATTGTCGTCATCCACAGACAGTTTCGTTGTATCACAACTGGTCAGTGTGGCTTGACATTCAAGATACTTCAAGTTTGGATAATGCCAGCCGGATATCTTTCCGCAGGCTTATCGTTATCCTCAACGTAAGCGAAGGAATTATATATATATATATATATATATACGTGCATGTGTGTGAGTGTGTGTGTGTGTGTGTGTGTGTGTGTGTGTGTGTGCGCGCAGTCCTCTTATTTTTCCATTTCTGTTATTTTTCTGATCTATTTTCTCAATTCAATGGATATTCTTGTTATTTTTTTAATCTTTCTTTCTTCTTTTATTAAGCAATTTGCCAAGTGTGAAAATTTCCTTTTACCACGTCCTATGATCTCTCGAAAATCGTATATTAAATCTTTAAGGCATGTTTGATATTTCTAAGATGTTAGATTATTTTATAGATTGGCCTGTAATTTGCTGATGGACCACAATAAAATGTAAAGAAGAAACAACATAATTGTTACGGTATGACAGATCAGCAGTTTACCATTTAGGCCTCTTTTTCTATCTCTTTAAAGTTTTTTTCTAGTCAGCATTAGCCTACTTTATTGTTTCTTATTATTTTTCTTTTCAATAAATGCTGGCGACTAATTGACGTGATCGTGCTCTTGTTAATGGGAACAAAATAAAGGATGTTAAAGATTCGAAGTCACTATGTCTCATCCCTGTCTTTTTTTCTTACTCAAAGTAGAAATATAAACCCACCCCAAACAAAACCCCACTAAAACAAGATTTTTTATTACTTTTCCGCCATTTAATTGAAAATATATTCGTCTTCGAGCCGTCCCCAGTCGGGTAACGATTACTGACGCAGCACGTACAAGCACTGAACCGAGTTTAGAATGTGAACGGAGATATTTACATTCGCATTTACGAGGTGCATGCGATAAGATTCCAGACTTTTTTCGTATGGGCACTTTTATTGATATTACACACATTAAACTCTAGTCCCCTTCGAAGTAATCTCCTCCGGCTGCAATGTACTTGTTTTACCGTTCCAACAACTTCTTGAGGCCCCATGGAAGTCCTCTTGTGTGAGCGAGTGAATGACCTTCGTCACAGCATCTTTCATCCCCTCAATTGTCTCATAACGACAGCCTCTGAGCTTAGGGAATAACCAAAAGTCCCAGGGAGCAAGGTCTGGACTGTAGGGAGGGCGAGGAACTGTTTTGATGTCCATCTTGGTCAAATAGTCTGTTACAAAGGTGGAGTTGTGGACTGGTGCATTGTCCTGGTGGAAATGACACTGACCCGATTTGAAGACTGCTGGCCTCTTCCGACGGAATGTCTCCTGAACTCCCTTAAAACCTCAACATAGTAACCCTAACCCAACCCCTAAGCGTTTGGCCAATCAACTCTCGTATATTGACTTCCTTTACCCTCCCAAACCTCTCATCATCCCTCACAGACTCCCTGCCTTCCTTGAATCTCTTATGCCACTCAAAAACTGATGCTCAATTCATGCAAGATGCTCCCAAAAACAGTCTGAAGCATTCCATACTTTTTTGCGGCATTTCTTCCAAGTTTAAAGCACAATTTTATTGCATATCGTTCTTCTAAAATTCAGATTGTGTTTTTGAATTTCACCACCTGTGACAATCAGGCTTTAGTAGGTTGTATTCCAATTCCTGCTGTAGCTGTTCATTTGAGCCTATCATCATAAAAATTGGTCAGTCATCTCATAAGATGTATAGCAATAACATAGTTAATTTACAAGAGTCTATGACAATTTTGAATGCCCTTAAAAATAAGGCTGGAAACTTATTGTATGCACCTCGTACCATACACCTTGAAAAAGGCAAATCTATCTATTTGTATATTTCTTCAGATCTAGTGGTTAGTTAAGCAATAGGGTTGGCCAGAATATATAATTTTGCGTGAGCCACCACTCTAGGAGAATAACTTCAAAATTTGGAACTGGAATCATTTATTCTTGACTCGTTGCTGAGAGGTTTTCTAGCGGCACAGAAATTTCAAGAAAACTCGCTCTCCCAATCTTCGTAAAATGAGCAGTGCGCACTGCGACCTATGGGCTTTGGGAGACATCCAATCTAGGAAAGAACACGCCTCAATAAATATATGAATAGTTGGTTGGTTGGTTGTATTTTAGGCAGTTCGACTCTTGTAGGCTATTCAATGCCAAATCCTGTTCATGAATGTATATTAGATATGTGTGATTGGTAAACGGATATTTTTTGGTAACACATTTTCTGATAGTTCGTTTATCAAACTTGTCTGTGCTCGCGCTGTGTTTGAATGATCCATTGTCAAGGAATGATACAATCCAGCTGGAAATTCTTCTGACGGTCGGGGTGGTCCGTTGCAACAAAGTTGCCTGGGGGTTGGCAACTCAAAAACAAGAACTCTCCGTCAACAATTAAAAATCATTTATTGTTCGATGTTCAGACTGCATACTGTAGCAAGAGAGAGAGAGAGAGAGAGAGAGAGAGAGAGAGATAGACAGAGAGAGAGAGAGAGAGAATCTGTAAGTGTCTATGACCAGACACAAAAAGACACGCCCCTCCCCAGCCCCACAGAACTCTCTGAAAGCAAACTTCTAACAACTGACCAAAATTGATAATTTTTTTATATATTTAAATTCAGGATATCAGTAGGAGGTGATATCAACTTGCTAGATTATTTCGTCATCTAAAGTGTCTAAAATTCACGGTTTTTATTTCGCAAATAAAACCTGTCACATAAAAAGATATGAATCCATTTGTTGTATAGGACCAAAACACGTTGTGTTTGAAAGAAAGGAGTTCGCAGAAAAGAAACACTCAAAACCCGAATTATAAGGAAGAAAATAGTAGTTGCTTTTATTCATGGGGACTACAGCAGGCTGTAGTTAAAAAAGTTTGTTCGATAGCGTTCTTCCTCCCTCCTCTTCTTGGCGATGACGGCGGTGTCGTTGTAGCTGACTTATTGAGACTTTCATATCAGTCGTATCGCTGACAGGATGGGTATAGCATGGGTAGGGGCGTCATGGACCTCTGTTGAAGCTGTTTAGAAAATCTTGTTAATTGATTTCTTATATAGCGATTTGATGGATCAATTCGAAGGTTCCAGAAGGCTCGATGAACACCAGTGAAAGCAATAATGTAGCACGTGAAAGTTCACGCGTGATTATATTAAAATCACACTGGAACTCTACAGGTCATTCTGCCTGTACGAGCGAGGTTCGTGACATTTTTGATCGTCACACCCATGTACCCACTGATTGATGACAGCTGATGTGCTCGCGCGTTCTCCAACCTTGAGGCCCCTGCAACTCAACGACAGCGCCCGTCCGTAATATTACACATTTTGTTCACATTTTGGCCTTCCGGTGTTGAGCGTTATGTTCTTGCTTAAACTTTTCAATTTGACTTGCATTTCCGCTCAAAGATTTTAACTAACTTAACAGCTAACTGAAAAACTCGTGGCCTAACCAAACCAGGTGATAAATAATTAACCATCACGCCAACTGTGCCACAAAATAAATCAGAGCTCATTTGTTTGGACCAAGTTAAGTATATTCCAGTATTACTAATTGGCAGTACCAGTTTTATTTGCACATAGTTATATATTTTCAAGACTTGCTATTTAACAGTAGTAATTCTATGAAACAATATATTAAATGGTATCAAGTTTAGATTAGAATCTAATAGGTACTACTACTTGATGTCAGAGAAGACTTAGCAGTAATTGCAATGAAGAGTTATTCCACATTCCCTGACGCTGCAAGACTGGAGCTTCACCATCTGGGGTTTAGTGTCATATCTAGGACACTTTTTTGGAGGAGGTCTTACCCCTCTGCAGGGATGCAGTCGATTTATTCTAAAGCCCCTGCTGTTTGGGCTGAATCTAAATCCAAAGCTGAATTTCTAAACATCAATCTCACCTTTTTGTGAGAAGTCAACACGTTTAGGGAGATATACTTAGATAGATAAGGGTACGTAAAGAGAACATGAACGGTACATAAACAAAGCATAGAGTATCTAAGTAGTGGCAGATTATTGTTTGTTCGTTTGTTTGTTTGCTTGTTTAGGTTTATTGCATATCAACCTTTGTAAATTATTTAATGTCAAATACATTTTTATCCATAAAATAGTTCTATTTCAAACAATTCAGTTTAGGATATTTACCCAGTTTACATGTCAAAAAAGTTCTATTTCAAGCAATTCACTTTAGTGTAAGTACACAGTTTAATATTATTTGGCCCATTGATTAGGCCCTATCTGGTGATATCACTCAGGGCCAGAGTGGGCCAAGGAACAATAGCAATGAAGGTGTACTCCGCATTCCCCGAAGCTCCAGCTATACTGGAACCTCACCATCAGATGGTTTTGTGTCATAACTAGGACCCTCTTTGGGGGATTTCTTACCTCTCTGTCTGCTGTCTGTGTGTTCTACAGCTCCAAGCCGACTTGGTAAGAGACAGATTCTAGAGTCGGACATATTGCTGTAACGTGTAAAAGAGATGGCTGTCTCGGATTTTTTTGAGCCACTGGAGTTTAAGTCGGCAAATCCAATTTTGCAGATGGTAAATATCTACCCAATCCCTCCGCTACTGGCAAGGTGTGACACAAGGTCAATTTTTCAGTGAAGCAAAGCTAATGTAAATTAAGAGATTTCCTGTTGGTCGTAGTAACAAGGCTAAATAATCCAGTTTGCGCTTGTATTTACCCATTGATAGGGAGATGAAAGCAGATTGATTGACGTCATTTCCCAAGGGAATAGTTCGAAGTTAAACCTAAGCAGCCTTAATCAGTACTCGAACTGGGGGGGGGATTACATTTTCTTTAACGACAACCGTAACGATAAGCACGTCTCTATGTTTTCCTGATGAAAGTCTGCGCACTCTCCTTAATTTCGTCTTTTCTTTTGCGCTAGTTACCTGATAAATTACGTCGATGAAATGAAAACGACGGGATACAAATGAAGACTGACTTGCAATTGTTCACTGTTGGGTGATGATTTAAAGTTTGATATGTTTAGAAGATTGAGTTAGAAAAAATCAAACCAAAACTTCTTAGGTTTGGTTTCTTTGTTTAATGGCATATCAACCTTCGTGGGTTATTTAATGCCAAAGCCATTCTCCTGGTGCTATTTAACCTATAGCTGGGAGGATAAGGGGGTTCATACCTTTCCCAAGGGTATTTGTCCGAAAGTGACCGTAATAGCGCGACTGGAGTTCGAACTCGCGTGCTACGATTTCGCAGACCATAGATTTAACCCTTACACCACGGGGACACCCCCTAAACTTCTTAAATTTGCAATACTTATATGAATGTTGTAAAATGGTCAACACTAGAAAAAATCATTTTGTCGTTTTCTGTAAATTTTAGTGGTATCATCTGATAGGATCTTGTCTATGGGTCAATAAGAACTAAACTGTGTACTTATGCGAAACTAAATTGTTTGAAATAGAACTGTTTGACTTTTAACAACGTATTTATACTAAACTGACTTGTATGGAATGAAAGTGATTATGATATTGAAACTGTACTTATGCTAAACTAAATTGTTTGAAAGAGAACCTTTTTGACATTTAATTGTGTGTAAACAAGAACCATACTTATACTAAACTGAATTGTTTGAATTAGAACTGTTTAACTAAACTGAATAGTTTAAAATAGAAATGTTTTTTGACAATTAAACTGCGTACTTAAGCTAAACTGAATTGTTTAAAATAGAACTGTCTATTTGTATAAAAATGGATTTAGCATCAAATAACCATCAAAGGTTGATATGCTGTTAAAACACAAACAAAGAAACAAACAGAACGGGAAGTGTGGAAAAATACTTGGAGTTTTTTCGGATATTTCATGTGCCTTTTGAAATCCCTGGAAATTAAAGAATATTTCCGATTAATATTTAATTTTTTATTTTTTAGACTCGGAAGGGTAGAATCAATAAATAAAGAAACTGTTTCTAAAACTTTTTTTTAAAACGCCAGTCAACCGTTAAGATAAAATGAATTCCCTCTTAGTGGCTCGACTCTTGACTGTGATTGATGGTCCGAGTGAACATAGACTATGAGAAGGGTGGGTTAGAACCGTGTGACGGATTCCCTTTTACAGTAAAGGAGACGGTAAGACAGTGCGAGAACGATTCAGTCTAACAAAAAAAAAAAAAAAAAAAAAAGAAGAAATAAAAAGAAATAGAAGAACTGAAAGAAAACTGAGATAATCTATTTGGATGGGTTAATTGCTTTCTGGGTATGACTCTCACAAACTATATATATATATATATATATATATATATATATATATATATATATATATATATATATATATATATTAGTTAATCCGGAATAAGGAATAATTCCAATCGGGAGATTATTCAAATATTCAAAAATAGAATATTAAATTCAAATATTCCCGGTAAAGATCTCAAAGTAAATAAAATCCACAGAGCAAATAATTTTTTTCAATTTTTTTTCCTAATGTGACCTATTGTTCTTCTTTTTTGAAAGAAAAATATACCAAGTCTAAAATGTGTTGTATATTTTTCTTATGATTTTGTTCCATGCAAGATGCAATAGCCAGGAAGTCAAGCCACCAAACCATAGTAAATGAGTCTGATTCTCACTGGGTGTCAAATACTTCTGACCCAGTGCTAAGGTAAATGATAACTGAGGGTTACTCTATAACTTATCTAACTTAATCTGACAGAATTGGCAAAGTCCCCATAGCGTAGTGGCTTACGTGCGGGTGTACGCCATCGTCGTGAGTGAGTTCGAACTCCAGTCCTGGTATTACGTTTACTCTCCAACTAATACCTTTGGAAATGTTATGAACATGCTTATCACTAAATCTATACATTTTGGTTCAAAAAGATAAGGCCACCACGAAAAAACGCTGAAATTTGGATTGATCCACTTTTTTCTTTCAAAAATTCATATTTTTAGAAAAAAAATCTATCAAGAATTTTTTTGAAAAATGTTTTTCTTTGATTATTATTTCAGAAAATATTAAAATTAACATGTTGCAATAAGATAAGGCCACCTATGAATTTCTTAAATAAAACAAATTAACTCACAGGTTTGTATGTTAAGATTAATTTTTACATAAAAAATAGCAATAAAAATTTAAAATAAATCATGGGACGTAGTAATTCTCTTACAGATCACAAGAAAGGAATGATCGAAGCTTTTGAAAAAGAGGGGCATTCTTAACGAGAAATCACCAAGAAAATCAACTGATCAAGGTGTGCAGTGAATAATTGCATAAAAAATAAGAACAAAACACCCAAAAAGATTCCAGGTAGGCCAGAAAAAGTCAGTCCAATGAATAAACGGGCCATTATCAGATATTAGGAAATCCGGAAAATCCGTTTCTCAAATTCAACTTCCTGTGACATTAATGTTTCACGTTGGACCATTAAATGGAGAACATTAAAAAAAGCTCCTTCATGGAAGGAACATCACATAAAAGCAAGATTTAGTTGGGCCAAAAAGTACGTCTCGTTCGGAGAAAATGGAGTGATGTATTTACAGACGAGAAAAAATGGAATTTTGATGGTCCCGATGGGTTCCATTGCTACTGGCACGACCTAAGGAAAGAAAAAAAGATTTAAAAAAAAAACGCCAAAGTGAAGGTGGCTCTGTAATGACATGGGGAGCATTTTGTTCTAATGGAATAAATATTTAAATTAGTTCTTGTAAGCGGTAACATGGTAACATTTTTTGGAAGATTTCTTTCGTATTGCAGGAAATCGGGCTATTTTTCAACAAGACAATGCCCCAATTCATGTGTCAAGCCATTCAAAAGTGTATTTTAGTGACAAAAATGTTGTGCTAATGGACTGGCCAGCATTAAGTCCAGATCTTAACTCTATCGAGAACCTCTGGGGTATAGTTGTCCGACAATTTTACGGTCAGGGTAAACAATATGATTCAAAGGTGTCATTGACTGGTGCAATCATGAAATCATGTTCCGAAATAGATGATCGAACTGTCAAAATTCTGAGAGGGTCGATGAAAAATCGTTACATTGAAGTGATTGCAGCGAAAGAAGGAAAAACAAAGTATTAAATGATGATATTTGTGACTTTATTTTAATGGCCTAATCTTTTTGCACCTTGCTTATTTTATTTTTTAATGGTAAAATAATCAAATAAATTAATTTTTCCAACAAAAAAAAAAAAAATAGATAAATTTATTTGCAAAAATTAAGAATAAAAATATGATTTCTGAAATAAAAAGTTTATCAATCCAAATTTCTGCATTTTTTCATGGTGACCTTATCTTTTTGCACCAAAGTGTAGGTTAAATTATATAACTGCTTTTATTCGGCAAGGCTGGCGTTAGCTTTTATAACCCACAGTGTTTGATATACCATTAAACAAAGGAACCAACCCATCGAATAGAAAAGTGATCACTTATTTTAGTTTTGAACATCTTTCACCGTTGTGCAAAACCAGTTTGAACAAATCAGTCAAATTGGCTAAAAACTGGCCCTGATTTCACAACGTCAGTTTTGCTTACCAGCAGAGCTATGATCGAACACCTTTTATCCAAAGGAAAACTAAAGAGGAACTAGCTACTCGACGGTTCGATTATACTTTCTCTCGTACACGCTTCTAAACTAGAAAGAATGGACTTCATTCTCTTAGTTTATATATATATATATATATATATAGTATTCTTCAATTAATTAAATCCGTCAGGACAATTAAATTATTCAAAATACGAATATTAAAATATTCCAGGTAAAGAGCTCAATGTAAATAATTTCACAGAGCAAATATTATTGCAAGAAAAACCAATATACGGTCACATTAGGATTATACATTTGTTCATATCAATGCTCTTAACAGGATGGAAATAAATTTCAAATCCTAATGTGACCGAATATTGTTTTTTTCTTCAATATATATATATATATATATATATATATATATGTTTGTGTGTGTGTGTGTGTAATTCAAACAATTCAGTTTAGCGGAAGTATAATTTCAATGTCAAATATAGCTCTATATCAAACAATTCACTCGTGCATAAGTTTAAATATCAAAACAGTTCTATTTCAAGTAATTTAGTTTAGCGTAAGTACGCTGATTTGTTTTATTTAACCCATGATTAGGGTCCTATCAGATGCTACCACTCTGGGCTAGAGTGTACATGGGAGCGATGGCAATTAAGGGGTACTCCTGATTCCTCAAATCTCCCGTATTATTGGAACATCACTATTAGATTGTTTAATGTCATATCTAAGAGAGTGGTTGGGGGTTCTAATCCCTCTGCAGTCGGTGTATTCTACAGCCGACTGGGCAACACGGCTGATTGGTTTGGTTTCTTTGTTTTAATGGCATATCAACCTTTGCAGGTTATTTAATGCCAAAGCCATTCTCCTAGAAGAACAGTAGTGGTACTATTTAACCCATAGCTGGGAGGATAAGGGGGTTCGTACCTTTCCCAAGGGTATTTGCCCGAAAGTGAACGTAATAGCGCGACTGGAATACGAACTCGCGTACTACGATTCCGCAGTCCATCGCTTTAACCACTACACCACGAGGACACAACACAGCTGAGTAATTGCCTTTATATTTGATTGTGATGCAAATTTTTTACAACTTCCATTTTTTTGGAAAATATTACTGTAGATTATTAAAGCTTTTTCAACTTGAAGAAAATAGAGTTCGTCTTAAGAAATGAATTCTGAGTCGAATATCTGTCAGAAGCAATGTTTCATTTGTCATGTCGTTGAAAGGCATTAAAGAATTACAAGGAAAATATCGATTATTTCCAGAGAAATTGGGTACAGACTGTCAAAGAAACACATACACTGTTGCACACACACACACACACACACACACACACACACACACACACACACACACACACACACACACACACACACACACCTATGCTTAGGTCTATGCATTAGAAATTCTTATAATTACATGGCAATTTTGCTCAAAAGTCATGGATGTAATTGATGGAGACCATTTGTGCCATCATTTTGGGCGATTTGCAGGGCATTTTTGAAGATTCACGAAGATTTTTGATGTGTTGTGGTTCCCAGAACGTCTTTCACTGTCGACATTCTTACGAACGTCATAGAATCCCATGTGCTGCTGTAACATATGGAAGCATGCTTAACGTAACCATTATCTTTGTAGGAAATGGAATCGCCAAGACGAGCTCAAATCCTTGACTGGGCTGTTTGTATTTCACTTCTTCAAAAATACATGAATTCATTTATGTTTAACTCAGGCTATGGGTAAATATCAGGGTAGACTGGGTTCTTTAGCCTTTGATAGGCAACTAAGAAAACCCTGAATTCAAACCAGCATTTCTCCTCTTAAAAGTTGTCCTTGTGTCATTCATGATGAAAGTTGTTTATATTTATTTTTGAATACACGATTAAGTGTGTTGCATTTTTCTACATAAATGTCAGTTAACATGAAAATGTTCGATATATATCTTGTTCAATTTACCCCGATATTTGAGACATATACGTTTTTCGATTTACTCCAGTTCTTTCTAAACGCCAATAAAAATATTCTGACATCAAGTAACATCCAAAACAAAGAAGGTAACAGATTATTGATTTCAAACATTCCCCATGCTTGTCCATTAGTCAGTGTTACCACGTGGTTCGAACACACAGACATGTGACACGATTTGGTGAATACTCCTTCAGTCTTGTTATTTAATTGCTACATCTGGTCAGTTCACTATCTTTGTTGGTTGTTTAGATTTTATGGCATATCAAACTTCGTTGGTTATTTAATAGCAAATCCCGTTTATATATATATATATATATATATATATATATATATATGATTTGTAAGCGTTTAGTTTGTAGGTAAAATTTCTAAACGAGCCAGAGCTTCTTTTTTGCACACGGTTACCTACAGCTTCAACAATTACTATTCAATATTAACAATTCAATTTAACATCTGTCATTTGTTTGCTCGCAGTCAAATGGTTAAACAGTTCTATTTGACCTATAAAGTGATTCACCATCATAGAAATTATTTTTTTAAAAATCACACAAACAAGCCATGAAGAAAAATGGATAAAACTGCCCCAAATATTGGCTCCAAATTGTTTCAACATCAAGTTGAACGATCCTTAAAATATTGTTTTGGAATTATATGGATAACTGGACTGGTAACGAAATACCTAAATAAACAAATTCCTGAACGAGGGGTCACGGCTAATTTTAACCACCAACCGTCCATGTTTAAGAATTTATCTCCGAAATTGACAGCATTTGAAGGCTGAAACTTTTTTTTTTACTCGATGAATTGATATGCTACGTCAACATCCTTTTTTGTAGTTTCTTTTATGATAAACAAATTATTCTAAAAACAATTTTGAAAATTTTCTAAATATATTTTCTTCTCAAAACCTTTCTTCGAACGATGATCTAAATTCGAAACTAGTTGACAAAAACAATCAAAAATCGATTAGAGAAAAGAAATATTGGTATTTATCGTATCATGTTTGTTCCTATATATATATATATATATATATATATATATATATATATATATATATTATTAAACTAGTGGTACTCGAAAATTTATAATGGCAAAAGATTAAAGGAATCATCAGTGAAAGGGAGACATGGTTTTGTCTCCCTTTTACTGATGTTTCCCTTAATCTTTTGCCTTTATATACACACACACACACACACACACACACACACACACACACACATATATATATATATATATATATATATATATATAAATATATATATATATTGCAAAAGTCCGATATTGGCATTATGCTGAAACATGTTATCTTTCCATTATTTTCGTGTTGATAATGGTGATGCTTTTGCGTAGAGCCGAAGACAATATCAATAAGATAACTGGTCCATCTACGAAGGCTTTTATGGATGATGTAACTCTATTCATAGAATCGAGATCACACATGGAACAACTGGTGACCCGCCTATCGGTGCTCTTCGAATAAAACCTTTAAAATACCGCAGTTTATTAACGGTATTTGCACAGAAACAAAGTTCACTGTCGATGGGAACCATATCCCAATCATCATCATCATGTCGCGCCGCCTGCGCGGATATCCCTGACCGTCTCTCGCCATTTCTCCCTATCATTCATCGCCTCCGGCAGGTCTTCAGGATTACAACCCGTGTCCTCACATAGCTGCTGTATGTAAGTTCGTGCTGGTCATCCCACTCTTGCACATCCATGAGTGGGGGTCCACAGGAGTACATCGCTTATGAGCTCGTCCTTGCTTCTCCAGCAGTGTCCTGCGTGTCTGGTTCGTCGAACTTGTATAGTTTTTGTGATGGGGGACAAGTGTCCGTATAGTTGGAGTCTCGTGGGGTGTTGTCGCCAGGACTTGTTTAATACTGCTCTCAACATTCTTGTGTAATTTCCGTCCAGCCTCCTCTCCAGCCGCTTCGTAAGCGTCCATGTGGTGCATCCATATAGCAGTATCGACACAACCGCTGCCTGGAAGAAACTGCGTTTCATTTTATCTGTTAGGTCCGACTTCCATATGATCGAGAGCCTGTCGATAGCTGTCCATGCCTTCGTCAGTCGTGTGTCGATGTCCTTCTCGGTTGATGAGACGCTGCTTCCTAGGTAGGTGAATTTGTCGACTAGTTTCAGAGAGGCTCCGTCTAGTGTGGCAATGTTGTCTGTTTGGTTGTAACACATATATTCGGTTTTGTTTGCATTGACATGTAGGCCAATGCCAGCTGCAGCTCGTTCCAGACTATGTAGTAGTGTCTCTGCTTGATTAGGCGTATTCGCTAGTAACGCCAAGTCATCAGCGTAGTCGGCGTCCGTGATTGTTTTTGCGGGGTACCTTTTGCTTCTTCTCTTAGTCAGCTCAAAGCCATTTTCTCTGATTTTGTCGATCGAAGTCCTAAGCACATAGTCTAGACAGATGATAAAGAGGTACGGGGCTAGTGTGTCTCCTTGTAGTACTCCTGCAACAATGTCGAAGTATTCCGTGTCTCCATCTGGTGAACGTACTTTTACTTTGGTGTTTCTGTAGAGAATCATTATCGCTGCTACGGTTTCTTTTGGTAGGCCGTAAGCTAGTAGGATTTGCTCCATCTTCCCTCTGTGTATGGAATCGAATGCCTTGGTAAAGTCGACAAGTTCGCTGCTACTGTCTACCACTTATTGATCGTCATCGTTGGCAAGACTCAAGCAGACTGCTAAAATATGGATTACGCTCCATTGATAAATGCTACTTCCTGAACAAAGACAAAATATGGTGTATTAATTTTGTGTTTATTCCTAAATTATGATTACCAATGCAAATATATGAGGTATCACTTACAATAGTTGAAACAGTGGAGATTTTTATCAGTAAATATATGAAAAACAGGTTGGGAGTGTCTTACTCCTTAACAAACCTGGCACTATACAGTTCATCTACGAAACTAAAACTTTCAACATTGTCACTTGTTGAAGAATATAAATTAAGCAAAGCGCTACTTTTTCGGATGCTGCGTGACTCTCGCAACCTACTAAGGAAGAACAACGAGCTTTCCGTAATTGCTGGTCTTAAATGGGAGGCAAAAACAGCTGTAGAGAATGCGGAATCGGCCCTTAATATAAAAGAAATAATTGGCACTGTGGAAATAGAAGAGCCGATACAGGCTTTTATCCACAGCATTGGTGGTTCAAGGAATCTACAGTAAACAAAAGAAAAATTGTTTCCGAAGAAATTCATCATCTTGAGTAAGTCAGGCGTATTGCTACAGCTATAGGACAAAGGAAACAGGGCGCATCAACCAAGAGGGAGAGTGCAAAAGACAGAGCTGTCACATTCATTGATCACAAGCACATGGAACATAAAAAAATTAATTTTTTTTTTTTTATAAAGGCAGTCCACGATGTCTTACTGACACAAGTCAACCTATATGCTTGAGAGTGAACTAAATCTGACTGATGCAGAGCATGTGGGTTGGTTGGTTGGTTGGTTGTTCTTTTTTGTTTAATGGAGTATGAACCGTTTTCGAGATATTTAATTCCTAATTAAGTCATTTTGGTTTAGTTTGGTTTTGTGTCATATCAACCATTGTAGGGTATTTAATGCCAAATCCCTTTTTATACAAACAAACTGTTCTATTTCAAACAATCCTATATAACATATGTACACAATTTAAATATCTAAAACCGTTCTACTTCAAACAATTCAGTTTTGCATAATTACCCATTAATATGTCAAAAACAGTTCGATTTCAGACAATTTAAGTTGATATAAGTATGTATTTTGTCTACCCTCAGTTAAATGCAAAAAGAGTTCTATTTCAAACAATTCAGTTCAGTTTAAGAACACGTTTTAGTTCTATTTGACCCATATATATGACCCTACCAGATGTTACGACTGCATGCCAGAGTGGACCTGGAAGCAATGGAAATGAAGAGGTAATTCGCATTCCCCAAAGCTCCTGCCACACCATTGGACTGTTTAGTTTCATATCCAGGACTCTCGATGTGAAAGCCTTAAACCTTTGTAGAGATGAAGTCGGTGTTTTATGCAGGTGCAACCCACAGAGCCCAAAAACTTATATTTCAAACATTTCAGTTTAGCATAAGTACTGTTTTTGATGTACACACAGTCAAATGTAAAAACAGTTCTATTCAAACAATTCAGTTTAATATAAGTACATAGTTTAAATGACAAAAACTGTTCTATTTCAAACAATTTAGTTTAGCTGAAGTACACTGCTTAGTTCAATTTGACCCATAGATAGGACCCTATCTAGTGCTACCATTTCCGCGTCAGAGTAGACCTGGGAGTGATGGCAATAAAGGGGTATTTTGCATTCCCTAAAGCTCTAGCATTATTGGGGCCGCACAATCAGAGTGTTTCGTGTCATATCAAGAATATGTGGAAAAACTACCAGCCTCAAACATATCCCCACAAGATGGGAGTATGCTCTAAGAAGCTAAACGTGGAGATACAACGAAGTCCTGGAGATGTTTGCTTAAACTTCAAATATATGTTATGACAGTGCCAATAAAGCTGTAAATAATATCATCAATAGACCAACTTATTCCGTTAAAGAAGGAAATATTTCGAACCTTTCGCAAAAATATGTACAGATCATCAATATTTGATGGCTGCCCATACTTTTATGTCGAAACCGATTTATTTCCAAATGAAATAACGTTAACGACCCATCGTCCGGATATTGTCATTTGATCCGTTAAGTTTACAAAACAAGTTTTGGTCATTAAGTTAAGTGTCCCTTTTGAAGAAAATTTCGACTGGGAACATCAGCATAAGTTGGAAAAACTGAAGATCTGCGAGAACAATGTGTTAAAAACGTGAATAACTATTGTGTCTCCGATCGAGGTTGGATACCGAGGTTTCATTACCAACTCAAGCTCCGCATTCTTGACAAATTTTTGACCCTTTTCCCCACAGACAAGAGGAAATACATAAAAAAAAAAACAAGATGAGTATTTAACAGCATCAGCGTGGATATGGCAATCCTATGGAATGAAGACAATCTAACAAAGTTTGGTGGTATCGTGAGATACTGCTGGGACGATCCAGGAAATTTGTAATGATGCTTAAGCTCCGAAACCAAGTCTGAACCGAGAGTCATCATCTGATGAAGGCTTTGTTGGAAGCAATGTTGCTGTACAAACATCAGTCATTGCATGAACCTATATGGATGAAATAAGAAAGACTGGTTTTCAGAATGCAGGCATATATATATATATATATATATATATATATATATATATATATATATATATATATATTTAAATTATGACAGTGTTGGTTGTCACTAAATAACTTTGTGGGTTTGTGTCGAACCAAGTGCAACATAATATGGAAAGTGCTCAATATATAGGATAGAGCTATATATATATATATATATATATATATATATATATATAATTCCCTGGAATTTAGACTTCGAAATAAAATAATGTAGCAAAAATAAGATACACCGACGACTTTATATCCGGTTAAAACAACGCGCTGCGTTTGTAACTTCACATACACATACATTATATGCCACCCAAACATACACACATTAATACGCAACTATAACCCACACAAACACACGCATCCACTCACACTCTTACAATCACACGTAAAGATTCCTACAAAATCCCAACGGTTTTTTGACTGGATTTTTTCGATTTTCGATTCATTTCATTTTGTTAACTGCCTGATGAATGTTGTTTTGTAAAAAAACTGCATGAAACCCAGGAGTTGCAGACTAAATTCCATGGAATTAAATATATATATCTAATATTTGGATGGAAATAAATTTATAATCCTAAAATAACCGGTCTTTGGTTTTTTTCTTTAAAGAAAGTATTGCTCTGTAAAATTAATTACATTTAGCTCTCTACCAGGAAAATTTAAATGTTCAGCTCTTGAATGATTTTCTTGTCCTGAAGGAATTACTGCCAACTCTGGTTTAACTGGACCGAATCATACTATATATATATATATATATACTATGCTATTCACTGCCTCGTCATGAATCGAATGATGAGAAACAGTTAATAATCATTTATTTGAATTACTTAAAACTACTCAGATGGCAATGATTGAAATTTTGAAAAAAAAATTAGAAATGTTGTGGTGTAAACAATGCCGACAAATGGTCTTTTTGTTGAGTCACGCAGGAAGCGCTGGATTTCGATAGGCCATTTTATAGGCCGATAGGAATTTAAGCATCTGATCAGTACTTAGTTGGGTGACCGCTAACACAGTTATAACAGGCACTGTAAGCAACCTGAGTTCTGTGTGCCATATCTAAGCAAAACTTAGTAAATGACAGTAATGACGACAAATGAAACGAAACGTGAATTTAAATAAGATTCATGAAATGAAATAATCACATATGGGAATATAGTTCAATAACGAGCGAATGGGACTGCTAAGGAATTACATGTGCTATTTATTCAAAATAATTCGCTTACAAGAAAATCAGATAATATTGTTAATGGATCTGTTTCAAGTAAAAGGAGAAGAGGTTTCATATTTATTTACGTTATTGTTATTGTGGTACAATTAACTTAACACATCGGAATGCAAGTAGCAAAAATACATGCCCATCACCATCGCAAAAAAAAGAAAATAAATGAAAACTAACCACAATCATTTCCTCTTACTATGCAAGATTAAAACGAAAATTATTCAAGACAAAATTATTTTCGAAATCACCAACAAACTGTGTATCTGTCGCTATCAATAAAATGTTTTGTGATACCAGAGATTCGCAATCCTAAGTACAGGTGCGCACGTTTGTATTTAAATTTGGTCACCATTTATATACGGTCTATATATCTATCAATCTATTAAAGCTATTAACCCAATCGGCTAGGTCAATTGAATACACCGACTGCATCACTGCAGAGGAGTAAGACTCCTTCAATGAGTATCCTGGTAGGATATTAAACAATTGTGAGACCCCAGCCCTGGAACTTTGGAGATGATGGTGTACCTCTTCATTGCCATTGCTCCTAGCTCCACTTTGACCCACAATGGTACTTTCGAGTAGGGTCAAATTTATGGGTCAAATAGAACCGTTTGACATTTAATCAGCACAAATGATTAAACAAAATGATGAAACAAACATACGATTAAAGTTCAATTGAATTGTTAGAAATGAAAACGCTTTGATAATTTAACTGTGTATGACACTATGAGTTGGATATATGCACATACATGTATACACACGTGTGTGTGTGTGCACCCATACATGTGTGCATGTGTGCGTATATATATACGCCCACGCACATGTGTGTGCACACACACGCACACGGACACACACACACACACATATATATATATATATATATATATATATATGTGACAAGACGAGTTAGATTTGGCCTGGGTATCAAATTTCAAATGTTAGGAAAACCCATTAACTAGATTATGGAAATCTAGACAAGAAAATGTTTATACATATAGCCACGGGTGTGGGTAAGTATTAAGTACTTGTCGGGTACTGGTCAAAAACTTCAAAGGGTCTGAATTTAATGTCCCTCTATTGGAGACGGCCAGGCTAGGAAATATTTTTATGTCCAGTTTTTTTAAGAGAGAAATGCCACCCACCAAAAGTTATGGGTTTATTCGCGGGTGTCCCTTGGCCGGAAATAATAATGAAACATTCTGTATATATACAGGTGCGTTTTGGGTCCTAGAAGTTAGACTTAGTTTTGGTTCGAGGAAAGTTGATGAGGCCGGAACAAAGAAACAACAAACAGTGACATTACCAGCTGGACCCAGTTAGTTAAGATAATGTTTTGCCAGCCGAAACTCAAACTATAACTAAAGTGTTACATGCTCTCCATCCTCCATTGGCGTTTTAACCACAAAGTTGTTGTGTTTTTGTTATTTTTCCCGTGAACCTGCCTCTCGCTCAATCCGGCCTCACATAAGTCCTCGACGTGGAGTTAGTAACTTATGCAACGAGCTGCAGAGGTGGGTATTCTCACATATGTATAAACAAAAGACTATCTAATTGATTTGTCAGTAAAACTTAGCAATACTTTAAACCTTTTAAAAGTGCGCAAACGAATGAATAGTGTTGAATAGAATGATTAATGTTAAATAGCAATACTTGTAACCACTTCAGTGTGTGCAAGCAAATGATTAATATTGAATAGACTTATAAGTCTTAGATAGCAACAACTGAAACCATTTTACGTGTAGAAGCAATAATAATATAAGTGTGCGAATAAATTACTTCCGGGAATGTCCTCGTGGTGTAATGTTTAGAGCGCTGGGTTGCTGAATCGTAGTTAGCGAATTCGAATTCTAGTCATTCACTTTTGGACTAATACCCTTAGGAAAGGCATGAATCTTTATATCCCTCTCCCAGCTATGGATTAAATATTGCCACAACTGTTCTTCTAGAAGCATCAATTTGGTTTTAAATACCCCAAGAAGGTTAATATGCTATTAAACAAAGAAAACCTAAACATAAGAAAATTAGTTCTAATTCCCTAAAAAATGAAATTAGCAACAAATGATTTATTGTGAATAGAATTAGTTGTGTTAGAAAGAAATACTTAAACCATTCAACTATGTGCAAAAAAGATGAGCTTATGCTGATTTAGAAATGTTATCTACAAAATGAATTTACAAATTATGTATATATAAAGAAGATTTGGCATTAGATAACCTACAAGATTTGATATACCATCAAACCAAACAAAAGAGGGAGAAACTTCATACTTGGTTACAATATAAATCTATTAAGAAGTAATGTTTTGTCAAGTTCATTATTATTTCGAACCCTTTAAATGTAGTTTCAATATTGATGTTTTGTAATATTACGGACGGGCGCTATCGTCAATCAGTGAAGGTGTCACGAGACTAGCGCGTGCGGGAAAAATGACCTGCAAAGTTAGACGTGATTTTAAAATGATCACAGATGTATCATCACGTGTTTCACTAGTGCCATCGAACATTCAAGGATCTTCTATTTGTTCACCAAAATCTCTATATAAAAAAAAACAAGTAATGAGATTTTGGGAGAGTTGAAGGCAGTTGTCAAAACGGGTGCGTTAAAGGTTCCGGAGGCCCCGACCCGTCATACCCAAGTCTGCTACGACCTATCTGCTGTGACAGGCGTATGTCAAACAGCCAGCTCTCACACACACCACGTCACCACCGAGAGGAATGGAGAAGAAGGAACTTTTCGAGTTGCAGTGATCATAGCCGAATAAAAACGACTGCTATATTATCTTCGAGTTTGAGTATTTCTTTTTCTGCAGACTTCTTTCTTTACGTTGGTCCTATGGTACAGTTTTAAGAGAGAATGGATTCATGAAATTTACAATTATGTAAAAAAGACAAACACTTTTTATTTTTTTAGTGAGGGTTCTTTGTTAATGGCATATCAACCTTTGTAGGTTATTTAATGCCTTAGCTATCCTTATAAAATAGCAGTATTGATACTATTTAACCTACAGCTAGTGAAATAAGAGGGTTCATAACTTCCTCAAAGAATATTAGTTCGTTAGTAAATCTTTATGCAAATAATGTTACAATATCAATATATTAAGAGTCAATATATTAATGTAGTTTAAAATCCTTTGAAACGTTTTCCGAAGCAAATCTTTTTTAAACAGTGGATAGGACTCTAACAAATACTATAACTAGGAGGGAACTGAGAGTAATACTACTTAAATGGTGACTCTACACTTCCAAATGTTCCGGAACTGTAGCCAAACCACCTGATGCAGCTGGCTTTTTACTGGTTTGGTTTCTTTGTTTAATGGCATATCAACCTTTGTCGGTTATTTAATGCCAAAACCATTCTCTTAGAAGAACAGTAGTGGTACTATTTAACCCATAGATTGGAGGATGGGGGAGTTCACACCTTTCACAAGGGTATTTGCCCGAAAGTGAACGTAATAGCGTGACAGGAGTACGAACTCGCTTACGACGATTTCGCAGTCCATTATACCACTAGGACACCCCCATTGGCTTTTTACTGATTTTGTTTATATATTACAAATTCGATATACTTTTATTCAGCACTCACTCATAAATGCAAGAATGTTTATATATATACAGTAAAATGTTAATCAAAGTTCAGTTGTATAATTTTTTTAAATAATTTTAATGATTGTTAATTTCTCGAACAGAACCTTCAAGATGGTTAACATATTAATTAAATTTACACTCAGAGATCTTATCTCAGTGTTCCGTCTTCACGACGTTTTCTTTGCACCTTCGTGTAAAAATTTTTCAGTATACTCACGTCACGCGATCTCTCGTCTGTCTTAATTTCTGTCACCTCTACATAGAAAAAGTCCTTTAATCCGTCAATGCGCCAAATCAGCTTTGTAATTAAATTAATGCTGACAACTTAAGTTCGTTGTGACAAGAATTATTTTCTTTTGGATTCACATGACAATTCAGTCCGATTTAGCAGAAAATATTCTAAAAACAAAAAAAAAACAAGAAATAAAAAAAAAACGAACAAATTTTTTGGCTGCACATCGATTATACGTGGGTTTTTTTTTTAAAGAACTGGGGATTTTTTATTTAGTTAAATGTTTCTTTTTCTAAATAACGCTTACATTAATTTTAAACGTTAGTCCACTTATTTTTTCTTCTGAATATAAAGAAGGCAATAAAATGTTCGTATAATTTTATCATAAAAAGCATTATTTACAAGGACACTGTCCGTTTAGGTACGCTTTAAAAAATATTGTTCGTATATATATATATATATATATATATATATATATATATATATATATATATATTTACTTAGGGTGAGGGTCGTCACTGTATGAAATTGAATCGGTAAGTATTCCAATTTTAAGAATTTTACCTTTCGTGCTAATGCCTTTGGGAAAAGCTGGAGTTTATGACAAGGAAGATTGGGTTTTCTAGTCTTGGTAAGCCAGCAGTGTAGGTGAAGGACTACTTAATTCAAACCAGTCTTACAACGCTTAAAAAAATGACTTGCTTAGCATCTTATTAATGGCAGAAAAGTTGCGTGACTTTATTTATGCGACATTTTCTGACGCCCAATATATATCTATATATATATATCTACTATTGTGTTTTTGGCAGGAAGTCATTGTTCAAATAGGTTTTGTTATAGACTACCGAATATTTTTTTTTCGAATGGTCTTCATGTTTAGACGTACAAGTCCTACAGTTTTTTTTTGTACGTTGGAATCCAAATGGTGGAGAGTGTCCTATATTTACCCGAGAGGTTTTAATTATGTCTCAAGTTGTCCTCAGGGGAACTATTGTTTTTTTTGTGTGAGTTTTATTTATTTGGGATTTTTTTATATGGTTTGTCCATTTTGTTATTTTTAGTATATTACCTCCTGTGTTAAATGCCAGAGTGTTCGCCAATGGCCCGAGGGGCCTGGGTTCAATCCCAGGTCGCGTCATACCAAAGACTTTAAAAATGGTACTTGATACCTCCTTGCTTAACACTCCGCAATATAAGGTACGTATCAAGGGTAAGGTGGATCAATCCAGGGAAAGGAGTAGCACCCTCCCTTACACCACAGTGTAGTAGCTATTGAAAAGGGAGCTTTCTGGTCGCCCTCGACTACGGTCGCTTACTTTGCTTTTTACTTATTTATGTAAAGTTTTTTCATTTTTAATACATATTGCTTCAAAGATCTGTTGGCGATTTATATATATATATATATATATATATATATATATATATATCAGAAATCAAATACTTGCAGCTTTTTCTTAAAATCCAGCAAAAACCGTCAATAAAAATCAATTTGAAAAATGGTTTCATAAACAAACGCTTTCTTCACATTATCGTCAATTCATTGAGGTGCTCTCAATCATCAACGCATAATTTTATTCCTTTTACACTTCCGGTGATTCATAATATGTCGTGAAACTGATAGTAACGCGATGGAAGTACGTATGGAATTCGTGTTGACTTTGTTTTATTACCGGTCTTAAGTTTTTAAAGGAATGTGGTTGCTTGTTTGTTTGGTTTTCTTTTACGGCATATCAACCCATATGGGTTATTTAATGCCGGATCCTTTTTATTTATATGTTTCTTAAAATATGTATGATGTGTAAATGAATAGTTTTCGAGTAACAAATATTGAACGAGCCAGAGCTCATTTTTTAACCCACTGATAGATTGTATTTCTAACACAAATACCTTGTTTTGGATATAGGTAAATGGTTTGAAGCATTGTTATTTAACACTAATAATTCTATTCAACCTTATTCATTCGTTTGCATGCAGTTTGATAATTTCAAGTATAGCTATGTAATACTAATGATTCAATTTTAGAATCATGGTTTAGTGTCATATTCAGGAAATGCATGGATGATGCTTGGGGTTACCACTTTGCAGAGATATGGTCACTGTATTCTATAGCCCCAGCCGATTGGGTTGTTTAAGGATCACTGCCTCATATATATATATATATATGTGTGTGTGTGTGTGTGTGTGTGGGCCGACTGTAGTCAAGGGCGACTTGGAGGCTCGCTTTTTAATAGCTACTACACTGGTGTGTAGGGGAGGCCACTAAACCTTTCCCTTGATTCATCAAGTACCATTTTTGAGTCTTTGGTATTGTTGTATACTCATATGCTCATGCATGCAGAATAATAACGACGACACAATAAAGACGAGCGACACAATTCTTCGAAAAATATACCTCTCACTTTATTTAATAGGTTTGTGTGTGAGAGGGAGCTGGAAACCGAACAGAACTGCTACATATTTATCCTCACTCTATTGGCCGTAACTGCGTTTCTTTCCCGTTCTCCTGGACTACTCAACCGAGGGCCTGGTTTTCTCTACTGCATCTTATCTCCAATTGGTCTGGTCTCCAAACTAACTGACTTCTTGTCTTCACTGAGTTATATAATAGTTCCACGCCCACCTTCTTCTGGTGGGCGTCACAATTTTGCATTCATTCAACCTGTCCACGGTCAAGACTATAATATCCTGATTATTCCTCGACCGAATGCACCTGTTATTTACATATGTGCATTTCCTATTTTGACAGCCCGGCCGGGTCGTAGTTCAATATACAGCAGTATGACTCGACCTGAGATTGAACACCAGTCCTATGGATTATTGGCGGACACTATAATTATGTCCTGTTTTCATTGGCTGTTTACTAAAGGACAGATGTCTATAAGAACGGCCGAAATCCGGCCTTATTATTTTTTTTCTTTGCTTCGGTAGAGGCACGAGCGTAGCACGTCGCGATCACGGAGGCGGCTTGGCTCTTCCAGAGTCATGCCAGGATTACTGTCGGAGCCGATATGATGCGGAAATAACCCGAAATCGGCAATGAAGACAGTGCATCACTGAAGACCTCCCTGATGCATCTAGGATGTATGATTGAAATGGAAAAATACCAATGGGTTGGTTAATGTTTATTCTGATCTTGGTATATTTATTATACAGCAGAAAAGAATCTGGCCTTAGCGAGATATTTTAATTTTACTAGTGTAATAGCATTAAAATTCTCACATAGAACAAAAATTTCTGAACTCCAGTTTGGCGCATCATGATCGCTGTTATCCTGATCATTACGATTTTTCAAAAGTAAATAACTATGAAATAATTATAAAGCATTTCAACTTCTCTATTTATTAGAAATAGGTCATTATATTTCGATATAACAAGCATTCGGCTTGTATGTATTGAAATGAATCTGAGTTACTGACAACGAATCCTTAAAAAGAAGACCCACAGCGATAGGGGTTAGAAACAGTCACTGGTGAGTTGGGGTATTAGTAAAAGGGTCATTATGAACTCATAGAGCGACAAATAAGGACTAAATGTTGGAGTTAGCGACCCTATCCTCGTGGTGAGTGGGTTACAGTTTAGTAATTCTTTCATAGTGTCAATTTATCACTTCATGAATTTCCCGATTTGAGACCGCTCTAGAGGTAGGTTAAAACCCAGTAATAAAGTGAATGGTATTTTTCTTTGACCTCCTGTCTGACTTTTTCATTCTTCTCCCAGTGTGAACTAGACGACACCTCACCATCTGTTGTTTTTCTTCGCCAACGCAATAGTATGTACGTATTCTGCAATCGCAATCCAGTACAATACGGTATATCAGCGAATTTTTGATTGATAGATCATTACAATTCCGTTACTCAACAAATAAACCAATTACGTTACAATTACATTACTCAACAAATAAACTAATTACGTTACAATGACGTTACTCAACAAATAAAATAATTTCCTGTACAATTTCAAATGGACAATAAATAAGTTGTGTTTGCCTTTGTGCTGAACTTCTGTAAAAAATCATCAAGATTCACAAATACATCATTATAAAACGTTAATTACAAGCATTTACTCCTTATATAGAATCATATTCATCATTAAGGAGCGCTGATTTATTGGGAATGGTATTTTCTTTGACCACGTGTCTGCCGTTTTTTTTTCTTTTTCCTAGTGAGAACCAATCATCAAGTCTTCATCTAATCCATCATCTTAAAAAAAAATCCAATTCACGATATTACAGCAGTAACTATAAAAATCCTTATTAGAATCGAATTTCATCAGATGGAATAATTTCTATCATCAGGTTGTACTCTAAGCCCAGCAGGTTAACGAATCGTTTATTTTCCTGCTTATAATAAAAAAGAAAAAGAAAAAAGCTGACTGATGAAATAGAAGTGATCAAGCAATTCTCAATAAATAGAAAGAAAGGCAAAATCGAAATCGTATTAGGAAACGATTAATCACATTTTTTTTTTCGTAAGAATTTACATTAAAAATTTCAATTAAAAAAAAACAACATATGTAAATGGGATATTCAAATGCTGTTTTAAGATCGTGAAAAACATTACTAATTTAAATCTGATTACACTCCATATTTTACTTGATAAGCTGAAAGCATTTGTCCCATTTTCTTTTTTACTTTAGGCAAAAGAGACGAATTTGCGTTCGAACAGATAGCGTTATGATCTTTCAACAACTCTCGTTAATTAGGACTTCATTCCAATACACTATTATTAAATGGAAATATTGCCAAGTGTGGTTACTTAAATGGTGACTATTACTAGTGTTGAGATTCATTATAAATTATATCGGCAAAGTACGTCGCATTGCCAAATGGTATTTAAAGAGATAGCCAGAATACTTTACCGTTAATTAACAGACGACTTTTAAAATAAAATGGAAATATATTTCGATAAAGAATCAGCCGAATGTCAGATTAGCTATTGACGTTAACGTTAACAATATTCATAAATAATAAGGATAATGAATGGACGAGAATTTCCTCAGAACTGACGCTTTGCTGAATATATAGGAACAATCAACCCTATAAAATTTGGATTTACTGAATATATTTACTCATCCTCTCCCGACAAGGCCAGGATGTGACACAAGGTCAATTTTTAAGCAGAGTACTGCTGGTTTAAAATCAGAGTTTTCTTTTTCTACTTGGCTGGTTGTCTAACCAAGGATAAAGATTCCAGTCTATCTTAAGATTTGCTCATATTTGAGGGGAAAATATTATGCTTTTCTCCATTAGCGTGAACCTTTGGTTCGGTTTTATGGGGTATAAACCATTGTAGATTATTTAATGTCAAATCTACTTTATACAGGTAAACAGTTCTATTTAAAGCTATTAAGTTTACGATAAGTACAGTTTTTTTTTTGTTTACGCACAGTTAAATATCAAAACAGTTCTATTTCAAAGAATTCAGTTTAGCATAAGTACACTGTTTAGTTATATTTGACCCATCGATAGGACCTTATCAGGTACTAACACTCTAGTTCAGAGTGGACCTGGGAGTAATGGCTGTGATGGGGTACTCGACATTCCCCGAATCTCCAAGGCTGGAACCTCGACATCTGGTCATTTAGTGTCATATCAAAGACACTCGTAAGAAGGTCTTACCCCTCTCCAGATGTACCGTTGCGGTTGTCACTTAACGTTACTAAAGAGAGATTCGTTCCCCTAAGCTCACCAGCACGTTATTTAGGGTCATATCCATAACACTCGTTGGAAGAGGTTTCCCCCCTCTGAGATCGGTGTGTTCAGCACCACCAGCCGACTTTTGCCATAGCGCAAAAGTAAAACCCAAACAGCCTTGTAAAGGAATTAGGAAGCCAATTCCATTTCTTACGTCGATAAATACCACGCTACAACCACCTTATCTAATGTCGGAATAAGTTATTTTTGGCAAGCCATTACAGGGCTTCAAGTAAATGAAGTAATAAGTATATTTGATGGTTTCTTCCGTTTACTATTTGCCCAGTCGGCTGGGAAGGCTGTAGAATACACCGACTGCACCTCTGCAGAGGGGTAAGACCCCACCCAACGAGTGTCCTGTTTATGACACTAAACAATCTGATGGTGAGGTTCAAGTGATGCTGGAGCTTTGGGGAATGCGGAGTACCCCTTTATTGCTATCGCTCCCTAGTCCACTCTGGGCCGGAGTGGTAGCACCTGATATGAGTCCTATCTATGGCTTAAAAAGAACTAATGGTATACTTATACTAAACTGAATTGTTTGATTAAACTGAGTAGCTTGAAATAGAAATGTTTTGGAAAATTAAACCGTACTTACATTTAAACTGCGTGCTAATGCTAAACTGAATTATTTCAAATAAAGCTGTTTTTTGACATTGAAACTGTATTTATACTAAACTGAATTGTTTAACCTAGAATTATTTTGACATGTAATAGTGTGTAAACAAAATCTGTACTTATACTAAAATGAATTAGCTGAATTAGAACTGCTTGACTAAACTGAATAGCTATTAATAGAAATGCTGTTCATAATTAATCTGTACTTACATTTAAACTGCGTGCTTATGCTTGACTGAATTATTTGAAATTAAACTGTTTTTGAAATTGAAACTGTACTTACACTAAACTGAGTCGTTATATACAACTGCTTGAATAGTTTGAAATAGCAATGTTTTTGACAATTAAACAATGTACTCATGGTAAACTGAATTGTTTTAAATAGAACCGATTATTTACATAAAAATGGATTTGGCGTTAAATAACCTACAAAGGTTGATATGCCATAAAACCCAACAAACCAAACCAACCAATCAGTTTACTATTATTCAATACAAATGAATTTAAACAGTAGGTATTCATATCTAATACAAATGATTTATATACACTTTATAGTTTCAAGGAATTATTCCCATTTAATTAAAACAAGAACACAGGTCAGTAATGGAATACCGTAGAGTAGAACTTTCGCATATTGCACCGCATGACAAACAACGAAAAACTCGTAGCTATATAAAGATATAATTTAGATTCTTATACTTCGACGGCGACGATTGTATGTCTGTTAGAATCCAGTTAGAGAGAGTTCGCACATATCTTTCTTCTGTGACAGGGACCCTTTTTGTGAAGTAATGCGACGGCCGGAGAACACACACAAGGACCTGACAGGTCTGCTTGAGTGGCCGGCAAGTCTTTCCCTTCGCTTGAGATACCGGTGAATCTCTCCCTTTCTCTTGAGCGACCAGGGGATCTCTGCCTTCAATCAAGAATAACAGACCTTATATTGTTTTTTCAATTCCCATGCAGATATATGAATTTCCTCTTTGCCCACGTATTTTTCTGTTTATAGCTGGTTATAGGAACTTACATACTTCCGTTTTTTTTTCCTGTAATTTGTTGATCTTATCTGCAAATGGAAATATTTGTCCCTCTATCCATAGGCAATAAATTATATTCTCGCCATCATATTTTATATTTCTCTTTCCTGTGAAAAGAACTTTGTTGATATTATCTAGCGACCGCATTGAATCTGCTAAGTTCATCGTCACCAGCAAAACTAGTATATTACAGAACTATCAGTTGGAGAACAAACTATAGCAGAGGTGAAAATCCAAAATTCGCATTTTCCAGGACGAATCGTTGTCGTATCTATTAATTTGATAACAATGAGGCTACTGAATTATATCCTTAGAAAATGCAAAAAGGGCTAAACTTTGATAAAGTCACACGAAGAACTAATCATGTAAATGGATGGTATCAAGATTTTTGTCAAGATAAAAAAGAAGCCCAAATACATTAGAAATTTCAGTGAAGATTGAGGAATATAATTTGGGAATGAAAAATGTACCATGCTCAGAGAGAAAAAAAAGGAAGAACTAAAAGAGGAAAAACTGAAGGAATAGAGTTTTCCAATCAGGAAACCATAAGAAATCTTGGAAAAAAAAGGAACAAAAAATTCTCGGGAATATTAACTGATAAGAGATGAAAAAAAAACATAGGAGAATTGTAACTTTTAAAGATAATAAAACTCAGCCTAAATATATTAAAATAATGAATACTTAGACAGTAAGTGAAAGTAAAGTTGGCGACCGTAGTCGAGGGCAACCAGAGGGCTCCCTTTTCAATAGGTGTAGAGGAGGGCACTACTCTATTCCCTGGATTGCTCCACGTTACCCTTGATGCATACCTTATATTGCTGAGTGTTAACCAAGGAGGTATCAAGTACCATTTTAAAAGTCTTTGGTATGACACGACCTGGGATTGAATCCATGTTTCCCAGACCATTGGCGAACACTCTACCCACTTGGTCAAAGGATTAATTGCAAAATTAATTGATGTTGGCTAGGTTTTATGGCATATCAACCCTCATAGGTTATTCAAACTCTGAGGAGGTGCCCGTGGTGTAATTGTTATCGTCACAGGAATTGGACACGGCGACCCGAGTTCAAATCCTGGACGACACTGATTGCACTTCACATAGCACTAATACCCTTGGGAAAGGTATGAATCCAATTATTCTCCCTCCAACTATGGGTAAATAGTAGGGCAGACTAGGTTCTTCAGCCTTGGTGAGGCAACTAGTCTAGGAGAAGGAAAACTCTGAATTCAAACCTGTCAAACTCCGCTTAAAAAATTGACCTCTTGTCATATCCTGCCCGAGCGGAGGGGTTGGTAAATAAGATAGGTTATTCAAACTCAAATCCTGTTTAAACATATATCAACTATATATGATTTGTAAACAAATCGTTCGTAGTAATGTAGTTAAACGAGCTTTGATATCATGACGAATATTTTTTTCATTTGTCAGTTGTATGTGGATTACATTAAAGACTTGAGCCTTCATGTAACCCTAGAAGATGTGATCAAGTAGTGAAAGGAAATATTCCTCACTAGATTTTAAAAAGACTCCCCACTAAACATCCACAGACATTTTTGCCCTCGATCTGGCTGCTGATATAGCAGGGCTGCTGCTTCTCAAAAAGACTACCGCCTGATCAATGTTCTATGTGCCTGAGCAATATTAAGGTTAAACCCCGGAGATTCTTCGACCAGATTCTGCATATTTATAAATATATATGCTTCAGTATCGAGTTGAAAAGTATTGCTTTTAACACTAATAATACTTGTCAATATTATTCATTCGTTTGCACCCAGTTTAATTGTTCCAAGTATTGCCATGTATCACAAACAATTCAATGAAACATCTGTTATTTATTTCAATACAGTTAGATTATCAAATAGTTCTATTTCTAACAATTCAATTTGGCATCAGTGATTTGTTTGTACACAGTTTAAATTGCAAACAGTTCTCTATGACTCATTGATAGGAACCTATCAGGAGCTACCTCTTCGAACAAGAGTGGACTGGAAGCAATGGTAATGATGCCCCGTAGCTTAGAATTGGACCCTCACCATCAGATTGTTTAGTGTCATATCAGGACACTTGTCGGGGAGGTCTTACCCCTCTGCAGAAATGCAGTTAGTCAGTGTATTTTATAGCCCTAGCCGAATATATATATATATATATATATATATATATAGTGTGGTTTCAAGATTAAGAATATTCTAGTATAATAATAATTGACTATATTATAAAAAAAGATCAATTTCATTTAAAAAAAAATAAACCACATATTAAGAAGATTGACTCAAAACATTAAATATATACAATATAGCCGCCATTTTTTAAAGTATTCAAGCAACATGTCTTTGAAACATTTTGCATGCCTTCAATATAAATTCTTCAGACACTTTATTTCACTCCTCCTCAATAGTAGTCTTAAGTGATCAAACATCTGGATGAGATGTTGCAATTGTTTTTTTTTCTAAAAACCCCCAAATAGCGTATTCAAGGCAGTTACGGTCTGGGCTTGATGGAGGCCAAAAGAAACTCCAATCATTTCGGAAATATTTTTGGCTTGGTTTCGGCGTTAAGCAAACCAAAATTCTTTGCCATTTCTTTTCTTGTTCAAGCATATTGGGCTGAATTTTAAAATGCTTGAATAGTAGAGCTAAATATTAAAATTTAGATTTATCGCGTTTTTTTTTAATTTGATGAATCAGACTAAAAAGAATGTTTTAAAAATTATTCTTAATCTGTTTCAACCTATATATATATATATATATATATTTATTCGTATGTATATCTATATATATGTGTGTGTAGGAATATATATATATATATGTATATATATATATATATATATATATATATATATATATATATATATATCTTTATCTATCTTTATCTTTATTTCCAGTTTCCACTTTGAAATAGGATGCAAAGATTTCAGTTAATGCATAAACGCTTAAATGAACAAATGCCTAACTAAGTGGACGAAACTAATTCGAAAAATGCCTGCTCGAGTTTAATATATCTCCTTGAAATGAAGAGCTTTGTACAAAATGTCTACGCGAGCAGAGGTCAGTTGAAGTCATTTGCCCAACAGAAAATGATTTTCATTTAACACATCGAAATGCTACGTCATCGGTTCATTTTTTACCATTTTATTTTTAAAAAGAATATCAAGTCTTATTAGAAATACTTCAAAAACGTCAAAAGTAAAAAATGAATTAAAAAATTCTTCAAATTGGCTTTTCTCCTAACAATGTCTTGAGTTCGAAACCAATGAGAACAATAACAGATAAGAGATATTCCTTTTTGTCTTATTACTTTATATTATTATATCTATCTATCTATCTATCTATCTATCTATCTATCTATCTATCTTCTTGTGTGTGTGTGTGTGACCAATTATAGTGTTTTATTATAATGTAAAAGCCAATGGGAATAATATATAATGACATTTGATCCACATAGCAGAACCTGGGATTTTAATAAAACTTTATTAAAACAGTTGTTACTCTTTCAATATGTTTTATCAATTGTCCACTCGAGTAGGCGTTTTATTTTATTTACCCAATGAAACTGTTATTTATCCGGGTGAAGCAATGTTGATCGTGATCTGGTGTCCCTGAAAAACACGACATTTTACACGAGGAAAACAATGGAAATTGGCATATGATAGGAAGTTTTGTGTGTGTGTGTGTGTGTGTGTGTGTGTGTGTGTGTATGTGTGTGTGTGGCACGATGAAATAGATAGTTAAAAAAAAGTAGTACATTGTTGTCTACAGAATGCATCAGAAGTTGGGCAGGGTTCAACACGATTTTGGTTATAAAAAAATGAATTGCAAGCGAGTAATTTGCTTTTTCAAGGTGTAAATTTGACAGTTTGTGAAAACTTCAAGTTTTCATCTTTCCAGGAGACTTCTCACGTTGTTTAGGGATAAGTGTTTTTATCTCAGTTTCATTCTCTTTCTTTCTCTTTTCCTCTAGCTCATTATTTCTCCATCTCTCTAACTCTTTTTTCTTCTCTTTCTCTTTCTCTGTCTCGATCTCTCTCTATATATATGTACTTTATGCTTATATATTTATATATACATGTATGTATATGTATGTATATATATGTTCATATATGTATGGTTGGTTGATTGGTTAGATTTTATGGCCTATCAAACATTGTAGGTCATTTAATGCCAAATCCTCTTAATACATATATATTAAATATATATATGTAAACACATTTTGTTTTGGGATGAGTATCTTTATCTCAGCTTCAATCTCTTTCTTTCTTTCTTTCTTTCTTTCTTTCTTTCTTTCTTTTGCACTCTTTTTCTCTCTCCCTATAACTCGTTTTTCATCTCTTACTCTGTCTCTGTCTGCTTGTCTGTCTATTTCTCTCTCTATATATGTACTTTATGCTTATATATATATATATATATATATATATATATGGTTGGTTGGTTGGTTGGTTGTGTTTTATCTCCTGTCAACCATTGTAGGTTATTTAATGCCAAATCCTCTTAATACAAATACTTTGAATATATATGATTTGTAAACACATTTTGTAGATAACAATTTTAGATACGGGGATCATTAAATAAGTTTCCAGACTTTTTTCATATGGGTACTTTTATTGATACTAAACACACGAAACTCTAGTCCCCTTCAAAGTAATCTCCTCCAGCTGCAATGCCCTTGTTGTACCGTTCCAACAACTTCTGGAAGGCCCCATGTAAGTCCTTTTATGTGAGCTTGTCAATGACCTTCGTCACAGCCTCTTTTATCTCCACAATTGTCTCATAACGACAGCCTCTAAGCTTAGGGAATAACCAAAGGTCACAGGGAGCAAGGTCTGGACTATAGGGAGGGTGAGGAATTGTCTTGATGCCATTGAGTATTGACTTCCTTACTCCTCCTTCACCTCTCATCATCCCTCACAGACTGACTGCTTTCCTTGAATCTCTTATGCCACTTAAAAACTGAAGCTCGATTCATGCAAGATGCTCCAAAAGCTGTCTGAAGCATTCCATACGTTTCTGTGGCATTTTTTCCAAGTTTTAAACAGAATTTTATTGCATATCTTTTTTCTAAATTGTCCTGACGTCCAGATTGCATTTTTGAAATTCACCAGCTGTGACAATCAGGCTTTAGTAGGGTGTATTCCAATTCCTTCTGTAGCTGTTCATTTGAATCTAAAATATTAAAAATTGGTCAGTCTTTTCATAAGTTGTATAGCAATAACATACCGAATTTTCCAGAGTCTACCACAAATTTAAATGCCTGTACCCCAAAAGTCTGGAAACCTATTGAAGGTACCACGTAAGTCTTATTGTACACGATTAAATGGTTTAAGCATTTCGACCTAACAAGATTCTATCTACATTTAATCATTTGTATGTACATACTGAAACGGAGTATACATATATGACTTGCAAGTGAATAATTTGTTGGTAATTTCATCTTTAAAAGATTGAATACTAATTTGTTTGCACTCTAATATTGCTATTCTTTCTACACAGTTAAATTGTTTCAATTATTGCTATCGAACACAACTAATTCTATTTAATGTTAATATTAATTTTAGGAGAGTGAAATGGTTACAGGTATTGTTGTTTAACACTTATTATTCAATAAAATTCTTTGATGCAATTATTGAGAAAATGATGTAAAACTATTCAATACAATTCCTTTATTTACTCACAGTTCCAAGTATCGTTATATTATACCAAGATTTCAATTTATGAACTCCTTTAAAGATTTTCAGAAATTGCTATTTACACTAATAATTCTTGTCAACATTATTCGTATTTTTGCATAGAGTTACACTGTTCCAAATATTGACTTCTATCACAAATAATTGAATTAAACATCCATAATTTGTCTATGTACAGTTAAATGAAAAACAGTTCTATTTCAAACAATTTGATTTAGCAAAAGGGATTTGTTTGCTCATAGTTTAAATGGCAAACAGTTCTAGTTGATCCATTGATAGGGGCCTATCAGGTGCTTCTACTCTGGGTCAGAGTGGGCTTGGGAATAATGACAATGAAACTTCAGAATTGGAGCAGCATCGTCAGATTGTTTAGTGGCATACTTAAGACATTCATATTAGAAGGGTCTGGACCCTCTGCAGAGATACCGTCGATGTATTCTACAGCCCCCCTTACTGGGCTATATATATATATATATATATGCGTGTGTTTGTGTGTGTGTGTGTGTGTGTGTAAATATATTCATATATATATTTAGGTATGTTTATGCATATATATGTATATGTTTTTATATATGTATATATATATATATGTATCTACATGTACATATATGCATGTATCAATATATATATATATATATATATATAAGTGTATTAACCCAACCTGTTGACACAAACAAGATTCGTTATAAGGTCGGGTTTTAAGCAGACTTTCCGATGTGCAAATTCAAAGTTTTCCTGTCCCTAAACCGCTTGCCACGCTAAGGTCAAATAGCCAAGTCTGCCCTACTATTTACCCATAGCTTGAGTAAAGATAGTTGGATTTATACTTTTCCCAACGATCACAGCAATTTGTGAAATGCAAACATCTGGTTTCATGTTTAATATTTTATGGTTTCATTTCATTGTTTAACGGCATATCAACCTTGGCGGATTATTTAATATCAAAGCCATCGTTGTAGAACAATAGTTGTACTATCTAACACAAAGCCAGAGGGATAAGTTTATTCATACCTTTCACAAGTTTTTTTTTCCGAAATGAATATATAAGCAGTCTGCATTTACTTATAGTCCATTGTGTCAAATTTGGTTGCACTATATTGTTGCATATAATTTATGCCTACCACAGTACACGCTGCTCAGGAGACAACAGTGTCAGAAGGACAAGGAAAAAAAAAAACAAACACATTTTTAAGGATCGAGCCTGCTCACGGACAGGAGTGGAGTGTGTCACTTCGGGACCTTTTCATAGTTCTACTCCCTACTGAGCGTGGAACTGCTAACCACTGACGTTTTTCTTGTCCAACGCCTCCCATTTTTTACTGCTTCTCTCTTGAACAGAAATCCAACAGCCAGTTTCCAAAATCCAACGTGTATATCTGGAACCCGCCACACTTTCCGTTTCCAGATATTGACCACCCAAATCAAATTGGCCAAGAATACCTCCCAAACATGAGTATAAATACGTGTGTGTAACGACATATATATATATATATATATATATATATATATATATACATGCATTCACAACCACAGCACATATAATTCTTTCACTCACCTGGCAGGATATGTCTCAGCCCACACATACATATATGCACATATATCTACATACACTCATATGTTTACGATATACATATGCGCATATGTATGCACATACATATATCTAAACCTTTATTCCAAAGGGTATATACAAAAACCAAAGACACAAAACGATGTTGCAGTCAACTATATAACAGAGATTTCCCATATGTTTTATGTAAAAATAAAAGACACAAGGGATTTGATGAATCTTTTAATATATTTGGGTTTTTTTCAATCAAGGATGTCAAAAATTATTTTTTGCTTTGTTTAATGGCATATCAAACCTCGCTGGTTATTTGATGTCAAAATATGTTTGTAGAAGAACAGCAGTGGTTCTATTTAAACCATTGATGATGGAAGTTAATTCATATCTTTCCCAAGGGCATTAGTGCAAATGTGAATGTAAAAGTGCCGCTGGAATTTGAAGGTGCTTACATCGAAATCATAAACCCGCTCTTTAACCTCTACGTCATTGTTTTTCTATCATTTTCCCAATAATTGCAAAATTTTTTCTTACGAGAGAAAATCTTATTTGTGAAGTTCAACTTCTAAGTTAATAAATAAATAAAACATTCATAAAATAAATTAATTTGTTTAGAAAAAATGTAAAATAGACGTATTTTTTTCACTATACTCTTATAGGAAATACTATTCTTTCTCCGAGACAACACCGGGTATCCTTGTAGCATAAATATAAATGTATTTGGAATAGTTTTGCAAACATTGGTTGATTCATGATTTTATTAGAAAAACATTGACTTAAATAACAAAAATCGGTAGCATATATTCATGAATATCATTTGTATACATAAATTCCATTTGTCTGTTTGACTTTTACTGTTTTAATGTTTAACTTTCTTGTTATTTCTCAATGAACTCTGTCCTCTTTCCATTTTTCTTGATTCATTCATTTTCTTTAATAAACAAATGACTTTTCACAACTAAACAATCTATATACACTGACACGATCTGATCCTTACTCAAATACGAGATGTGTTAAAAATATAATAGTTTGTAAAAATGTCTTACAGCAACGTAAATTATATACACTAATACTTTCTTGCTTGACTGGTAGATTATAAAGGCTTCAGGTAAATCTCGTAAGGTTGAATGGGAGTTATAGACTTGGGTGAGCAATTAAGAGAACAACATCCTCAATTTAAAACTAAAAATGTATTCTCAAAAACATATCTTCATTAATCATCACAAGGTCTGGTCTTCTGGCCGGGATGATGTGATCTGTTTGTATTTCAGAATCCCAGAGAATTTGATGTATCTCATTCTGTAGGACGGATTTTGTTTTCTTGCACAACTCCCTGTGGATCACCTTTCCCACCCAGTCGTGTCTACTCTTATAATCCTACTGCCCAAATTTCCAACATTCACTTATTATGTAATTAATCATTTCGCGTTTGTCATCACATAATCTAAACTTACTATTCTGTTGAGCTTTATTTATTTTCTTTTTAACATAGTTGGTCCTTATGGCGTTGTTTTCTGCTGCAATCAGGAAAAATTCAGTTTCTCTCTTTAGGTTTCCCTTTCTGTTGTGATGCTGACCAAAGAAAGACCGCGGAACACAAAAGGTTTGATAGAAAAACATATATTCAAGTAACAGAAACAAGATACAAGTGAACCTGGTTAAACAGTAGTTACTTGGTAGAAAAGTGAGAGTCCAGTATGGTAGTGACTATCCGTCCACTACGCAAATGGTATCACACGTGATTGTGTCACGATGATTGGTGCACTCCCGTCTGACGCTCTCGTTGACGTGCATTTATGGAGGAGGGCGAGTCCATTATGTAGGGAATGCAACACTTTCCTACCGCTATCCAGGTCTCTTCCTGCAGTTTTCACCAATTTGTCTTCTTCTTCTTCTTCTTCTTCTTCTTCTTCTTCTTCTTCTTCTTCTTCTTCTTCTTCTTCTTCGTGTTGTTAATATTATTATTCACTCATTAGAGCTTTTCACATCAGCCATAGCCGATGGTTTTTCACTGGAGTCTGAGTGACAGGAAGTCTCCTCAAGTCTCCAGGACTCTTCTTGGTATTCAGGTCGTTCTCAACCATGCTGTCGTTTGGATGGTCTCCACTCGTCTGCTTACTTTCAAGTCCTCCAGTCCCTTTAGTAATCCTTTAGTTACTTTTCCAAACGCACCAATTATAATTGGTATAATTGTCGCCTGCATGTTCCACAGTTTTTTTAATTCCCTAGCAAGGTCGAGGTACTTACCCTTCTTTTCACATTCGTTCAGTTTTATTCTGTGGTCAGCCGGGACAGCAAAGTCGACTATTTTGCAAGTTCTCTTTTTTTTTTGTTGATTATTATTAAATCCGGTTTTCTGGCCGGGATTAGGTGATCCGTTTGTATGTTAAAGTCCCATAGGAATTTATGCGTGGCATTTTTTAGGACAGGTGCTGGGTTGTGCATATACCATTTGTTAGTATGGTCAAATTTAAGTATCTTGCACATTTCCCAATGAATCACCTTGTCGACCCAGTCGTATCTCGCCTTATACTCCCTCAGTGCTAATTTGCTGCATTCGCTTATTATGTGATTGATAGTCTCATCTCTGTCACCACATAGCTGCATTTGCTATTTTGTTGAGTCTTATGTATTCTCGCTTTGATATGATTGGTTCTTATGGCGCTGTCTTGTGCTGCTATTAGGAGAGATTTTATTTCTCTCTTATTATTATTATTATTATTATTATTATTATTATTATTTCACTACTTGTGAGTTTTTCTCACCATTGTAGGCTGGTGGTCTTCCACAAGTGTCTGAGTGACAGTAAGTCTACTTAAGTCTCCAGGACTCTTCTTAGTATTCTGGCCAATTTCAACTATGTTGTTGTTTGGATGGTCTCCACTTGGGAGAGTTCTACATATGTCTACACATTTTTTGGTCATTTTGAATTTTGTATGTCTACAGACAATAATTCTAAGTCACAATGATTGCGATTCACCGCTTAATTTCCAGTTGCCTTTTTCATGAATCATTAGACACTTTCTTGCGGTTCAATTTCAACAAGTTTCGTTCATGCTTTCTTTATTTTTCGCTTCTCTCTATTCTCTCTCTCTCTCTCTCTCTCTCTCTCTCTCTCTCTCCCTTCTTTTTCCCACTTATTTATCAACAAATTATTTTCTCAATTATCAGGAGTCTGGTACAAGGTCAAGGCTCAGAGGGTATTCTCAAAATATCAAGGATTTTGGTGGCTTCTCCCCGCCTTTTTGCTGAGTGACCAAAGGTCTCTGCTTATATGCACTTTGGTCCCCATTTTTAGGGGGATGGTGGCGATATCAAATCCTAGGCCTATTGATATTATCAAATTCAAGCCTATTGATATTATCAATTTTTTCCAAAATTTCAAATCAGATAATCAATTTTACCGCTTTGCTCCGATTCCAACCAACGTTGATTAGCTTATATCATTTATACAAATGGAACAAGTACTTCATTTCTTCTCCTTCTACTATGTTCCAGCTCACCCCATTCCTCTCGGGAGTGGTTTACTTTCACCTAACATCAGTTCATGGAATTTGCTAACTTTTAAAAATCTTCGAATTTTTAGGCTAAATTCTTTTTCAGACCGACGCAGCTGTTGTCAAACCGACCTCCGACCTTTCATTCGGAAATGACTCGTCGCCAGTTTTCCTAGCAGCCAAAATTAAACACTTCATAACAATTGATTATATAAATTTCAACATCTCTCATTAGAAAAAAATATTCATATATTTTTTCACTCATTTTCGCAAATACACTGGTCTCTCAAAAGAATGTGTATTTTAACTCTTTCTGCTTTAATAATTTTCTTCAATTATTTTTTCGACGAATTAGTCTATCAAGGACTTATAGTGGCACATTCCTATCGAATACAACAAAATAGCTATTAGTTGTGATATTTCAATTATTTTCAAGCTTCAAGTTTATAATACCAATAATTTATGCACTCTTAAATACGGTATCCAGTATTCCAATCTAATAATAATAATTTACTTTTAATCATAAAAATATACTGAGATAAAAAGACATCATTATAAAGTAACTATTTAATTTAATAATGATCATATGTTGAAAGGTTGCAAGTATTTCTATATAACACTAATAATTCGTGAGCAATTATATGCTTTCATGTAATTATTATTATAAATACTACTACTACAACTAATAATAATAATAATGATAGTAATCATAAGAAGAAGAAGAAGAAGAAGAAGAAGAAGAAGAAGAAGAAGAAGAAGAAGAAGAAGAAGACGAGTGAAATTTTACCATACAAACGAATGGTATATGCACAACCCAGTATCTTTCTTTGGGATTTTGAAATACGAACGGATCACTTAATCTCAGCCAGGCGACCTCACTGGAAAAAGAGAAATTGCCAATTTGTGAACTTTGCTATCCCGGCTAACCACAGAGTAAAATTGAAAGAAAACGAAAGATAAGTTTCTCGACCTTGACAGATAATTGAAAAAAAAAAACCGTGGAACATTAAAGTGACAGTGATACCAGTTGTCATTGTTGCACTTGGTACAGTTAACAAATGATGATCAAAGGGACAGAAAGAATTAGAAATCAGACGATAAATACCGACCATCCAAACAACAGCATTATTGATCGGCCAGAATACTAGGAAAAGTCCTAGAGACTTGAAGATACTTGCTGTCACTCAAACCCCAGTGGAAAACTAGCAGCTAACTCTGGTGTGAAAATTTTTCAAAAGATTAAAACAATTCTTTGTAAAGAATTATAGTTTCAAGTTATTTTCTTAATAAAAATAACAGTATCAAGCATTCCGATCCAATACGAACAATTCTTAAATATATCAATTCAATGCATAGGTACTACCATTCTAGGTCAGAGTGACCCTGAGATTAATGGTATTTAAGTAGTACCCCCAGAAAAAAAAAATAAAAAAAAAATAAATAAAAGAAAACCTATCGAATCGTGGACTTTGCCCTTCCAGCTGACTGCCGGGTATAGTTGAAGGAGAGTGAAAAGAGATATAAGTACCTAGGCCTTGCTAAAGAACTGAAAAATCTATGGAATATGAAAGTTACGGTGATACCAATCGTAATTAGCGCACTCGCTACAGTCCCCAAAGGATTGGTACAGGGACTGGAAGTCTTGGAAATAAGAGGACGAGTGGAGACTATCCAAACTACAGCATTGTTGACATCGGTCTGAATACTAAGAAGAGTCAAAATCCAGTGAGAAACCATCAACTAACGCTGGTGCGAAGAACTCTCAAATGAGAAGAATTATAATATTTTCCATTTTAAAAAATGTCCCATTATTTATTGAATGACACTCGTAGGAATAGAGAAGTAAGAATATTGCAAATAATGAAAAATGTAAGCTATATACTATAAAAAGAAAATAAAGATATAGAAACAAGGTATTTAAAATAAGAATGGATAAAAAATGAGAAAGTTAATGATTTCTAAAAGGAAATAGCACAGAGATAATGCTTCCTTTAAAGTGAAAAGAAAAAATTCGACAGTTCAAGACGAGTCAATAACACCATCAAACTCACTATAAATATATACAGACAAATACACAAAGACATTTTTGATCAGCAATTGTATACGGTACAAAAATAAATATTTAAAGTAATTTTAAGTTGGTAAATATTTCCTCATCTCAAACAGATCTCGTTGAGCAATACGTGGAATCCTAACGAATACATTCTCTTCAGATCAGATTAGACATGTTGGTGATAAAAATGGAGTTACTCAAGTCTCCCTAAAGAACCGGAATCCCTACCTCACCACCGAATGCACTTTACGATTTTAGAAAATTGGATGTGAATGAGATAGTAAGAAAATGTATAGAGATGAAATAGCATTAGGTCTTCAGAGTCCGATTTTATTTGTAGAAATATTTGCCAACATTTACCGTTTTGGTTTTTAGAACGTTGGCAGATATTTCGACAAATAAAATCATTCACAGAACAACTTACGTCTTTTCATGTCTCTATTTTTCATATATATGTATATATATTAACAATTACGGGCTTAGACGAAGACCTTAGAGTAACTGATCGAAGCCCTTAGCTTTGCTGAGGATGATGTCATTGTTACACACATAGACAGAATCTTGCCTCGTCTCACTTCAAGTTTCATAGAGGCTGTCCAGTTTGAAAAAGACCAATGTATTCCACCAACCTGCATCTAGGAAGGAGTATTGCTCTTCCTGCATCACTATTTGCATTATTCAATAGGTTCCCCTACCTGTGGTAGACCATTACATGAGATAATAATGATTAGACAACATACTTGTAAAGGTAAGCAGTGCTTTTTGCAGACTGTGCATACCGATGAGACAGACACCTGATAATGCACATGTTTTGGCTCATGTTTATGGCTGCTTTCAAAGTCTTTGGTCGCTTAAAATCACTACCTTCGATTCTTCGAGCACTTTTACTGGTACTGATTCCGCATTATCTTCAACATCATCTGGAGTGACTTCGTCACTAATATTGAAGTCCTTGAACTTGGGACGATTTTCAGCCTCGATGACCCATTCCTAAAAATTCATCTAGGCTTAGCAGGACATGGTTTAGAGAGATAAATAATCGCCTTCTCGAGAGCACACGATATAGCAATCTCTTCTCTGACCACTGTGACAGAGGTACATCAAGGATACGGTACAAGGGTAGATTTAAAAATCCTTGTCACATTGACCATCGCCAATGGTCAACCTTAGCTAATTACCGTGACGCTTGACGTATCATCACCAACCATTCCATTGTTACCCTTAAGTACAAAAGGCTGCAACCCTCTGCCATCAAACTTGCTGCAGCCACTGCGGGCGAGACAGACTCTCCTGCATTATTTTTGTCTGTGATATTGTTTATTTTTTAGCATACACATGGTATTCTAATAAGAGAATTGGCTGGTCTTAGTGGAAGTGTCTTTTTTGTTCTCTACTGAATATTTTGGCGTACATCCGTCGTTCTCTCATGTGACACACAAAGCACATTAAGCAGTTGTGTGTTTTATGCCGTAAGGAAAATTAACAAAGATTAACTCGGTTATACGTTTTCTCTGTAATATGAAATTGATACTTCCTGCAACGTGAAAATTTTAATCCATATCTCTTGATTTTATGCCAAGACAGATTTAAATGATAGCCGGTTTATGCCGAAGTTGTCATCGCAGTCTTCTTTTTAAATATTATTTTTTTTAACCTAGAGAAATAATGCGCAATCTGCATTGAGAGGAGAATGAATCAAAGTATTACATTGTTATCAAGGGTGACACCGCTTCCATGGAGTCAATGGCAGAGAAGGAGCAAGGTAGATCTCGATTGGGTGGTATGTTGGATTTTGTGGCTTTTTAAATATTCATAAAGTCCAATTATATACTACTTGATATATATCTTCGCAATAATTTTAACATTGAAAGTCACTAATAATATTTGAGTCAAAAATGTATCTTCACAAACATTTTAATACTGAAAGTCAATAATAATATTCAAGTTAAAAAATGTATCTTCACAATCATTTTAACATTGATAGTTACTAATATCATTCAAGCAAAAAATGTATCTTCACAATCATTTTAACATTGAAAGTCACTAATAATATTCAAGTTAAAAAATGTATCTTCACAATCATTTTAACATTGATAGTTACTAATATTATTCAAGCAAAAAATGTATCTTCACAATCATTTTAACATTGAAAGTCACTAATAATATTCAAGTTAAAAAATGTATCTTCACAATCATTTTAACATTGAAAGTCACTAATAATATTCAAGTTAAAAAATGTATCTTCACAATCATTTTAACATTGATAGTTACTAATATTATTCAAGCAAAAAATGTACCTTCACAATCATTTTAACATTGAAAGTCACTAATAATATTCAAGTTAAAAAATGTATCTTCACAATCATTTTAACATTGAAAGTCAATGATAATATTTAAGTTAAAAAAATGTATCTTCAGAATTATTTTAACATTGAAAGTCACTAATAATATTCAAGCCAAAAATGTATCTTCTCCAATCATTTTAACACCATTAGTTACTAATAATATTCAACACAAAAATGTATCTCCATAATCATTTTTACATTGAAAGTCACAAATAATATTCAAGTCAAAAATGTATCTTCACATTCATTTCAACCGTGGTAGTCTTCAGTTTTATACGAGTGAAAAATGTATCTTCACAGTCATTGTAATTTTTATAGTCTCTAATTATATGCAGATTAAATGTATATCTTAGAATCATTTTAACATTTATAGTCTTCAATTGTATACAGTGTAAAAATACACCTTTACAATTACTTAAAGCAGATAAACATTTCGTAGTTAATGACATTAAATGTACCGAGAAGAGAAATTTAGCCCTCACTGGCACGGGTAATGTTGATGCCTGATATTGGATGTCGACAACTCTTGTATTCGAAGCCGCATGATAGAAAATTGAAATAAAAACGATCTGTGGACTGTCAGCTTGAAGAGGCGCGTAGGTATTCAAGATGGGAGGCAAAAGAAATTTGAGGTTGTTAAAGTCATTGCTGAATGATGCAATTTTTAAAGACACCGGGGCAGATAGTAGGAAAGCATCAGTGATACAAAATACATAACAAGATTCATGTGAATCTCAAGCATCAGAATCTTTAATATGTCTGCAGAATCGCTTTTCGATTATATATATATATATATAGAGAGAGAGCAGTGGGGAAAGAGAGAGATTCTTACGTTTCTGCTTATATATATATATATATATATATAAGTAGAAACCTAAGAATTTTAATAAAAAATACATATCATTCTTATAAATTTGCCCTCGTCATTTCTTTACCAAAACACACGATTAAATAATAGCAATACCAATGCTGTCAGAAACAACGCATTAATGATCAAATTATTTGAAACTTCGTATCAACCAGATCTGTCTGAGCCATTAGTGGGACCCTAACAATCCTTATCACTGCGAATCAGAGTTGACTTGGAAGTCATGTCACACTCCCTAAAGCTTCAAAACTGCATCCTTATGGCCACTTTACTGTCATTCCATGCAGAGGATACTCTCTGCATAGAGTACTCTCTCCCGGAAATGATGCATCAAGGAGTGAAGAGATTTAGGTTACTGCTGTATTGTGCAGACGTCATGGCCTTAATATGCTCTATCAAATTCCAGTGGCTTGGAAAAATATCGCACAAACAGCAACTGGTAAAATGCAACATCTTGTTAGACTCTAGTCAGTCATCGAAGTCTGACTTCGTCTAAATGAACCCCGGTTTGTGTTTGTGTTTTTCCATGCTTTTTGACAAGAGAATTCAGACAATTCTATTGCATATTGACTTTTAACAGAGCTGTCAGTCAGGGATTTCTATGACACGATGTTCCACTTGTGTAAACAAACTCATTCAGCTCACGTGGGCTGACAGCCTGAAGGACAACAAGAAGAATGTGAAGAGGTTATGGAATTATATATACACAGGCACCCACTGATACAGTCAGTCTAACAGTCTCGCAGACAAGGTCAGTCTGAGGTAGTCACGACCAGTGAGTAGCCGGGGATGCTGAGGCCCACAGCAGAACTAAGTTGAATACACCTTGTCAAGAAAGCAAAGAATTAAGGCCCTGAATAAGGAATCAAAATATGGGTTAAGAAAAGGTCAATATAGCAGTCCTCCGAGTCTTCTGCCAGTCTTTGTCCTCATAATTCGTATCCCTGTTTGTGTCTCTCTACCACACACTCACACTTACAGCAGTTTCGGCCCTTACGAGAAATAAAGTGAGACGTGTATATTTTTAAGTTTCTTAAGATCATAAGAACGAATCGAGCGAAAACCCATCTTGATTGGTTTCTTTATCAAATGACATATTAACGTTCGAGGGTTATTAATGCCAAAGCCGCCCTTGTAGAAGAATAGCACTGATGCTATTTAAAAGTATAGCATAAAGAATAAAGGGGTTCGTACCTTTATTAAGGCTATTAGTCTAAAACTGAGCATAATAGTGCAATTGGAGCGCGAACTCGCCCACTTCGAAACCACCGTTAAACACTTAAACCATTAATCATCAGAAAATCTCCCGTCCTACCTGGAATTAGAACTCGGTAGCCATGTAATATAATGGCCGAGGGATTTCGTTTTATATGTCTTGCCTTTCGGTTTAGTTAGGCTGAGAACCTTTCGGCTTAGCGCATGCGTTAGTTAGGTGCAACATGAGCGCAAGTGTTCATGCGCTTGCGGGGAGGATGTGTCATTCAGAGATGTTAAAATAAAAATTCCAGATAGAAAATGGGACCAGGTGTGAATGACGTCATGCACCGGAAGCGTGCGCGGAGGATTTTGGGAATTTGAGAAAAGTCAGTCTAGTTGAGTTCCTGTCTCGGAAGAAGACGGTTGACTTTCGAGATTCGCCGAGGCCAGGCCTGTAGTTTGCAGCTGGGTGCCGCACGTGGTTTGGGGCAGGTGGAAAAGTCAGCATAGAAAGGTTGTGTATCTCTCTCCTTATGTCGAAAAATCTTTTAACTCAAAGGTAATAAAAAGGTTTCGTACCTGAACTAAGAAGTCGTAAAGTTTTTCGTGTTTCGAGATTCCTATGTTATCTATATATGAGTTATGAGCATTCTATGTACATTTCGCATATTCGTGTATGGTTATGTAACAGCCAGTGGTATCGTTGTGACTTAAAATATACCAAATGCAGCCGCTGTAGAGGTAATATACCTACTCCAAAAAAGAGTCATTCTGTGTATGATACTAAACCGATTTTGGTTGTGAGATCTCACTTTCGATGCTGCGAAGAGTGTGAAATTAAGTATACCTTAATATTACTCACACTCAGCCCAGTTCTAATGTAGTGGTATTACTTTTCCGAGACTCATCTAAGAGTAAAATAGGTCTGTTTGAAAATTAATCGAATTGGATAATAATGCTTGATACCATATAACTGTGAGCAAGTTTTTGTATTCAGAATATTTACTTTAAACTATTGTAGTTTACTAAGGATTATTATTATAATTAGTTACTTTACACAATATAAATGTAAATCCATAGTATTATTGTCCAGTCGCTTGGGGCTGTAAAACACACCAACTGCTTCTCTGCAGAGGAGTAAGACCCCCACCAACGAGTGTCCTGTACATTACACTAAACAATTTGATGATGAGGTTCCAGTGATGCTGGGGCTTTGGTGAATTTGGAGCACTCCTTTATTGCCATCGCTCCCAGGTCCACTCTGGCCCGGAATGGTAGCACCCGATAGAGCCCTATCTATGGCTTAAATAGGACTAACTGCATATTTATGCTAAACTGAATTGTTCGAATTAGATCTGTTTGACTAAACTGAATAGCTTTAAATAGAAATATTTTTGACAATTCAAATATACTTCCATATAAACTGCGTGCTTATGCTAAACTGAATTGTTTTAAATGGAACTGTTTTTTGACATTGAAACTCTACTTACACTAATTGTTTAATTTAGAACTGTTCTGACATTTAACTGTGTGTAAATAAAATCTGTACTTATATTAAACTGAATTAATACTGTTTGAATAAACTGAATAGCTTGAAATATAAATATTTTTTGACAATTAAAGTGTTTACTCATGCTAAATAGAAGTCTTTGAAATATAAGTCTTTGCATAAAAATGGATTTGGCGTTAAAACACCTACAAAGGTTGATATACCATAAAACCCAAACAAAGAAACATCATTAGTATTAAGAATAATTACTTGAAGCCATCATAGTTTACTAAGGATTATTATAATAATTAGTTGTTTAAAACTATATTTCATGACTTGAAGATTTAGGGAATATAGATTACCCTTTCATTGCCATCGCTCTTAGTGTAATATAATTGCGGAAGGATTTTTTTTATATTATCATTTTTCGTTTTATATATCTTGCCTTTCGGTTTAGTTAAGCTGAGAACTTTTCGATTAGTGGATGGGTTAGTTAGTGCATGGGTTAGTTGAGATTTAAACTCCGAACCAGAAGTTGAGATTTAAACTCCAAAACAGATGTTGAGATTCGAGTCTAGAGGAAGGTACTATTTACCAACCCCTCCGCTCGGGCAGGATATGACACAAGGTCAATTTTTAAGCGGAGTTTAACAGGTTTGAATTCAGAGTTTTCCTTCTCCTAGACTAGTTGCCTCACCAAGGCTGAAGAACCTAGTCTGTCCTACTATTTACCCATAGCTGGAGGGAGAATAATTGGATTCCTACCTTTCCCAAGGGTATTAGTGCAATGTGAAATGCAATCAGTATCGTCCAGGATTTGAACTCGTATCGCTGTGTTCATTTCCTACGGCGATAACGACTACACCACGGGCATCTCAAGAGGAAGGTAGTCGATTTTTGGTCTCGCCTTGGCGAGACAAGTTGGGGTCTACGAAATGTGCCGCACGTAGTGGGGTCAGATGGAAAAGTCAGCATAGTAAGAAATTATGTCTCCCTCTCCTCGTGCCGAAAAACCTTAAACTCAAAAAGGTAATAAAAAGTTCCGTGCCTGAACCAAAAACGAGAGTCGTCTGAGTTTTTCGAGTGTTTTCGGATTCTTATATGTTTATGAACATTTGTGAACGTTTTTTTTACATATATGAACATTTCACATACTCATATCTGGCTATGTAACATAAGGTCAACTCTGACTTGGAGTAGTAGAACATGATAGGGTCTTATCTATGAGTCAATTTGAACTGTTTGGCATTTAAACTTATTACAAACAAATGACTCAAGGTAAATTGACTTGTTTAAAATAGAACTGTTTGATCATTTAACTATATGTAATAAAATGGCAGATGTTTAATTGAATTATCAGATATAGATAGTAATACCCTGAATCATCTAACCGTGTGCAAACAAATGATTAATTGTAAATATTTAATATTTATGTATAAATAGGATTTGGCATTAAATAACCAGCAATGATTGATATGCCATAAAATCCGACCCAGCCAAATCGTGTATATTTGATATATATATGCAAAAAATGATTTGGCATTATATAACCAACAAGGGCTGATGTGCCATAAAACCCAAGCAAACCTTGACACCGTATCACTCTATGCAATCAAATGACTAGAAATAATTATTTGAAGTCATATAATTGCTTTCACATTCTTTGTGTTAGAGAAGAATATTAGATATCTTAGAACTGTTCAATCAAGTGATCATTATTAATTAGGATAATTTCTTTTAAGGATATAATTGAACATCATTATTATCATCATCATTATGTCACACTGCTAACATGGATTACACTGAACCTCTCTTGCCACCCGTCTCTATCAACCCATCGCTCCTGGGATGTCTTCCAAATTCTCTCCTGTATCGGCGCAGAGCTGTTGTATATAGGTTCTAGCTGGTCGTCCTACCTTTGCTCGTCGATATAAAGGGGTCCACAGGAGTACATCGCTTTTGAGTTCATCCTTACTTCTCCAGCAGTGCCCCGCATGTTTGGTTCGTCTAATTTAGATAGCTTTCGGAATGGTTGGTCGGTGGCCTTACATCTGCTGCTTTGTAAGGTGTAACCGCCAGGACTGGTTAAATACAGCTCACAGTTTTTTTGTTTTTTTTTGTGTTATTGCGGTCAAGCTTTTTCTCCATACGTTTAGTTAGCGGCCATGTAATGTATGTATATATTTGGAGGGGGTTCTCCCATATAGCATTACATGGTGCACCCATATAGCAGTATCAGAATTTATGTGTCACGCTATTACTTGTATTAATTATTGCACCTAGACATGGGTACAACTATGGGGGTCTCCCATTGGGACGGATAAAAAAAAAACAACTGCCAAAGACAACATAAACAGTTGGCTTAGCCGGTTTAAATTACTCGTTAAAATTTTGCTTTAGATTAGATTGTCTATTTGAACTGTTTGCGATTTGGGATTAGTATTTATTACCTTTTGTATCTATGCTAGCAAATTGATATGAATAATTTATTTGACTATCCGCTTAACCTGTTTCTTTCATCAAAATTATTTTTCCGGTTAAGACATAAGATTTACTTTTTCGAAATTAGTTTGGTTTCATTTGGTCAGCTTTTGTGGCATATAGACTATTGTTTGTTATGAACTACCAAATCCATTTTATACATATAAACAGTTCTATCAAAAACAATTCAGTTTAGCATAAGTACGCATTTTGTTTCTATTTCTTCTTCAACCCTCCTTTCATTTTCTTTCTTTTCCTTTTATTTTTTTAATTTCTATTCTGCTACACATATCTCTATGTAATTCTTCTCCCTACCCACTCCCTATCATTTGTCTCGTTCAACCTTTCTTCTTTCTCTCATAACTCTTTCCCTCTTTCCCTTGTTTTCTACTTCCTCATTCTCTCTTCCTTTTCGATATACGCCACCTTGCTTTTTTTTTTGTTTTCTAAACACCCTCTGGCTTTAAATCAAATTCTCCACCCGCTCTCTCTCTCTCTCTCTCTCTCTCTCTCTCTCTCTCTTTTTCACGTCAGACACACTCCATCTAAACCACCATATTCCACTTCTCCATTTTATTCTTCCGACATCAAAATAAGAATCGCCTTCACACACACACACACACACACACACACGCATAGAAGACAAGAGAAGCAAAAACAAAAATTTACAAAAGTAAAGACATTGTGCATTAGGATCATTTTAATATTATCAGCGTCCATGGTATCTTTTTTCTCCTTTCTCTCCGGGACATCATCTCTGTTTTTCTTTTCTTTATTACCTATTAAGTTCTTTCTTATTTTGCTGATATCATTTTCGTCATTAACATCCCTATTATTATACAAAAATCTGCCGACAATTTAGCAGACATATACCCGACAAAATCCGAATAAGCAAAGAAAATTGCCATGGTAACAAGCCATAGACGGTTGTCGTGTTGGTGAGGGAGTGTTTGAGGATTGAATCAGTTTAACTCTCTTATTCCATCTTTCTTGGTCTGAACCCCCGCCATTTTAAATACCAGTGCAGCAAATTTTTGCCCAAATCTAAAAGATTGCTGGTTTTGATCGGTAGTTGAGATCTTGGAATGAATTTATCTGTTATTACTAAAATGTTTTTTTTCGTTGAATTTGGCCTGGCATTCATGGTGTAACGAATTTCTTCTCAAAAATGTACGAGATGGCCTAAGTTCGAATCATGGATAAGGCTGTTTGCATTTAATACTCAGTGGTTAGACTGTTCACCATCAAGTACTTTTTTTTGAGTTTTTGGTATGACTCGACCTGGGATTGAACCCTCGTCTCCATGCTACTTGATGTCATCTTGCATAACACTCAGTATTATAAGATAGGGATATAGGGTAAATTTTAACAATCTAGGTAACGGAGTAGCGCCCTCCCCTACAAATTTGTGAAAAAGCTAATGAAAAGAGAGTCTTCGGGTCGCTCTCGACCAGAGTAAACAACTTTATTTTACTTATATATATATATATATATATATAATGCAGTGCTAGAACGGAATTCAATGACTCTCTTTCGCTATTCGTCTATCATCCATCGGTTCCGGCATGTCTTCTAGACTACATCCTGTGTCCGTACAGATTTGTTGTAGATAAGTTCTTGCCAGTCCGCCAACACTTTCTTTCACCAGCAGTATTCCGCATGTCTTGTTCGGTTTTAAAGATGGGCGGTAGGTTGCTTCCAGGCTTTTTGTCAATATAGTTCGTAGCATTCTTTTGCTAGTTCGGTCTAGCTTTCTCTCTATACATTTAGTTCGCTTCCATGGGGTGCATCCATATAGTAGTACGGACACGACCGCTGCTTGGAAGAAATTGCTTTTATCATGTAAAATATAAAGCTGAGTCCTCAAAGAACTCTAGGAAACAATCTTGATAACGTTAGAATATTGCGTAACCAAACAGAAATGAAGATTCAAAAAAGGGAAGAAGTGTAATACTGGAATATAAACACTATCAATTTTACCTTCTTGACAACTGTGTTTTTGGAATATTCCATATTCTGACGGACATGAATAATCATTGATCCCGAATTGTATAAGGTTACTGCTTTCAAAAAAGCGGCGCCTACAAAAATCCTGTCTTCTTTATGTCTCTTACAAGTAAACATACGGAAAATTTTACCAGAATGTAAAGGCAGATAATCCAATTAAAAACTAAGAAGAAGTACAGAAAATACCTGTTTTTATTTAGCCCACTCCTCAACCACTTGCAGGACGTAGCACGAAGTCAAATCTAAAGCAAGGGACCTCTGGTTTGAATTCAGAGTTTTCCTTCTCCTAGACTGGTTGCCTTAACAGGTCTAAATAATGTAGTCTGTCGTTTCATTTACTCTTAGCAAGAGAGAACAAATGGATTCATGCCTTTCCAAAAAGTATTTTCGAGAAGTAAAACACAAGTAACCTTGTCGAAAATTTGATCTCCGCTTTTAGGGTTTATTAATACGATAATAACCATTAAGCTACCAGCTCTTCCTGTTATTTTTCAGAGGTTTGAACGAGAGGTTCGCGTATAACATTTGGAATTTGCCGAAAAAATTATTGCTTGTATCTACATTTCATTTCAAGATGGGTATATAGGACGTTCCGAAGCGGATTCTGAAAAGTTATTTTACTGACCAAGAAGGGAAAGATCTAAAACTATGACACATAGATTTCACAGTATTCTGGCCTCAGTTCAATAAAAATTTACGCATCCTTCCTCTATGTTTTTAACCCTTTCAAAGATATTCAGTTGAATAAAAAAAGGTAATAATTTTCTTGGTTGAACTGAGAACTTTTCAGAGTTTCCTTGCTGAAGTTTGAAATATTCGACAAGTAAATAATGTAAGAAATGTTCGTTTTGGTAATTATGTGTGATAACAAGAAATAGGTAATAGAATCTTATCTATAATTTATCACACGTAGGCCACACTGTTCATTGTCTTAGACAGCTGTTGAAAATATTTACGGATATCCAAATGGAGCCCATCATGTGTGAAATCATAAAATAAGAAACAGTCATTTGTCGGCGCGCCTGTATTGCCTATTGGAATTTCAATGAGTTTTATTGCTCAGTTTTGCCTTGAAATGCGTTCATTACGAAATATTAGAGGCCTTTCTATGTTCCGATAAGAGTTAATAACTTGAATCAGCTGTTTACACCCTTACAAGATAAATACGTATTGAGTAATCAACCCTAAGCCTTTACAGGGTGGGAGTCTCGATAGCGTTGTGGTTAATGTGCCTGAAAGCTACATCGGTGTAAACGAGTTCGAATTTCAGTGGCACAATGTCTTTCACCTTTGGATTAATACCGGTGAGAAAAGTATGAACCCTATCGTCTCCACTCCAACTACGGATTGAACAGTATCCCTACAGTCCCTATACAACAATGGCTTCCCTGGCTTTTGCTGGACTGTCTGGCATTCGTGCCGGATAGGGTATCGAAGTCAATGGCTGATTCGAGGCCAAAAGGCCCCCAGCTTTGGCTGGGTCACCTTCGGGTACGCGAGCTGCAACCTCTGTCCCTTATGTATAGCACTAGACCTTCCTATAACCCGGCATACGTAACTAGATCCAGATTTGGATTCGTGAAACTGTTTGGCCCATTAGACCCTCATTGCACTTAGTGGGTCGATGAGCAGCACAGTCTCGGCTCGTGCCCGACCTTCCCCTCCCCTTTATCTCCACTTTAATCGGCCTTCGGGCTTTTGACCTTGTGTCAAGTCCTGTCTGGTGGGAGGCAGCGACAAATAATTTATACAACAATGGCTTTGGCAGTAAATAACCCATGAAAGTTGGTTTGCTATTAAAACCATTTAAACTCTTGCCAGATCAATTTTTATCTCTATGCTTCATTTTCAGGCATTCGGAATTAGGGTTTGGCTGTTTTATGCAATTATCTTCTTGTGTTTCTATTATCTTCAAGATATTGTCCAATGGCTTTTTTTAATTCTTTCTATGATGGGGATTCTTTCTATGAGGGGTAACTTTATATCTACAGCCCTGTCAGCTGCGGCTGCAGAAAACACAGACTGCATCTCTGCAATTAGGTAAGATACCTCAACGATAGTCCTGGATATGACATTAAACAATCTGACGTCGAAGTTCCAGTAAAATTGGAGCTTTAGGGAATGCAGAGTAGCCCGTTATTGCCACTGCGCCGATATACACTCTGACCTGGAATGGTAGCACCGCACCTAATAGGGTCCTACCTATGAGTCAAAAAGAAGTTTGACTTTTAAACTTAGTCCAAATGAATTACTTAAGATAAACTGAATTGTTAGAAATAGAACTTTGATTAATTAATTATATGTAAACAAATGACATGTTTAACTGAATTGTTAGCGATACATACCTACACTTTGTTGACCTATGCTAAATTAGATTTTTAGAAATAGAACTCTCTGATCCTATGACTGTAAGTATCTAAAAATGTATTTAAAAATCATATATTTAATATAGATGTAAAATAAGATTTGGCATTAAATAAACAATGGTCGAAACGCTAGAAAACCAAATCAGATCAAATCAAAATCTATATCGCATTAAAATCGTAAATTTTTGAGCAAAAATGTTGGTCTAAAAGTTTGATCCTTTTTTACTCTCCCTCTTAACACCCCCCAATATATATATATATATATATATATATATATATATATATATATATATATATATAAGTAGCTTCTTATCTCTTTATATGTACATGCGAAAGTTTGGTGGGTCTATGTGTGTCCAGTTCGAAATCAAAAGGTATGACTGAGGAGGAAAACAACTGAAATCCTTAATCAGTATTACTCGTCGCAGGTGTTTGTCAAATATATATTCATATAAAATTTATATTTGTAAATAAGAAAATAAGTGATAATAAGAATAGAAAAAAACGATTGATTTTTGCGTCTCAGATGTTTTGGCAAAATTGCGATAAAAATACGTTTATGATGTAAAATAAAGGTATCAGTCACTTGTAAAAATATTCAGTTGTATAATTATATTTATATAAGAGAGAGAGAGAGAGAGAGAGAGAGATGACCGACCGTAGTCGAGGGAGACGCGAAGGCTCCCTTTTCAATAGCTACAACATCGAGGCATTGGGGAAGGCGCTACCTCTTTCCCTGGATTGATCCACTTACCCTTAATCCGTACTTTATAATGATGGGTGTTAATCAAGGAGGAATCAAGCACCATTTTTTCTATCTTTCGTATGACTCGGCCAGGGATTGAACCCAAGTCTCCTGGACCATTGGCGAACACTTTAACCAGTATGCCAATAAGCCGGTTATTTTATAAATTATGACTCGTTTTCTTTAGATTATGTTTTACGCCTATCCCCGCCAAAAAAAAAATAAAACAAAAAACAAACTAATTCGAATTTTCTAAATTTTACGAATTTATATTGCGAAAATGTTTGCATAGAGACACGTTTATGGACCTCTAGAGTACAGTAGTAATTTACCAAGAAAGTGCCCATGGCCGTATAAATGGGGCACCTGATAAGACTCGAACTTATCCGTTTAAGTTTGCTTGTCTTGCTGGCTTAACACCACTCAAGGAACCTGACTACTTGAGTACAGTAATACTTAATGTTATCTTTTATTATGAATGAAAAACAATTTGAGAAATAAACGAATGAAAATAATCCATTTATAAGAAGGACAGTAATTAATTATTTCATAACTTATACACAAAATTATCTAAATGTGTTAAAACAACATTATATCTTTATGTTTTGATTTCTTGTAATCCTTTGATCAATAGTTTACTTCAAAAATGTCTATAAAGCCTTTTAGGATACACATTTTTAGCCTTAAAATAAACAACCCAAAAAAACATAGATAAGAACATTCTAGAAATTTCAGATCAAAATCGCATTAACATTGAAGTTAGACTTTTATATTTTTCAACCAATCGGCTAAAAAAACACAAAATAAGAACATTCTAGAAAATTCAACTCAGAAACAAATAAACAGAAAAATATTTTGGTTCCAAAATAAATAAGTAATTATACGAATCTGATTGGTCAAGAAATGTCCGCACGCTTGAATTTTAGGACCCGTAATATAATTTAACTCAATCCTATTTTTGATCTACTTTAGTTCCCCACAAAAGAATTTAGTTTCACTACCAGACAGAGAGAGACAAGGACTACAGACAACAGAAAGTATCGCACACAGGACACAAATTGAAGAACCATGCGATGTTCTTTTACAAACTACCGGGTGCGACACGTTGTCACCAAAGATCATAAGCCACCAGGAAAAAATGCACGTGTGGACTTCAGAGAACAAAAGGCCCACATTTACGGTCACAGATATATACACACACGCATACATATGAGTGTAAGAAAAGTCAATTTTTATTCTTTTTACTTCGGTAAACTATGGACACATTGATTCAATAGACTTTTACAACATGTACACACGCACACACGGGCGAACAAATCATCTTTATTGAACTGCCTATAGCTTAATTTTCTACATACACGCACACACACATAAAATGAATATTGTATCTTAATTATTTTTATTATGTTTGTTATTATGATTATTAAATTGCTTGTTTCTTAATATTTGTTGTTGTCACATTCCATTTGTTTACGCGCTTGTAAAATTTGTGTTGAATTTGAGGAAACGATGCCTGAAAGTAACTCCCGTAAACTACGGAAGGCAATTAGAACTTCGCAGCCTTAACAGAATTAAAACTTAAACAATTTTACTACAGTTCTAAATATTGTTTTGCGTTACTTCCGTAAACAGTCACGGTTTATTTACATTGTTTTGGTTTTGTTTTATGGCATATCAACCTTTTTTGCCTACTTAATGCCAAAGCCATTCTTCTAAATGAACTTCAGTAGTACTATTCAACCCGTAGCTGGGAGGATAAAAGGGTTCATGCCTTTCCCAAGAGTATTTGTCCGAAAGTGAAAGTAATAGTGCGAGTGGAGCTCGAACTCGCTTACTACGATTCTACAGTCCAGTGCTTAAACCGAGAGTGTCCTCGTAGTGTAATGGTTAACGTGCTGTAAACCCTAAAGTAACGTTTGATTCTCAAGGTATTCTTGTCTCTTTCCTCCCGTCCTTAATTCTCTTCTCGACAGATAAAAGATGACAAGTGAATGCGGTAAGATAATGAAAAAGGAGTCGGATACGTACCTCTCAATTTTTCAACAATGCTAACAATCATCATCATCATGTCGTGCCGCCAGCACGGATATCCTTGACCATCTCTCGCCACTTCTCCCTATCATTCATAACCTCCGGCAGGTCTTCTGGGTTACATCCTGTGTCCTCACATAGCTGCTGTATGTAAGTTCGGGCTGGTCGTCCTGCTTTTGCTTGGCCATATGTGGGGGTCCATAGGAGTACGTCACTTACGAGCTCGTCCTTGCTTCTCCAGCAGTGTCCGGCGTGTCTGGCTCGTCTAACCTGTATAGTTTTCGTGACTGGAGGTAAGTGGCCGTACAGTTGGCGTCTCGTGGGGTGTTGTCGCTAGGACTTGTTCAATATTGCTCTCAACATTCTTGTGTAGTTGCCGTCAAGTTTCTTCTCCAGCCGTTTGGTTAGCGTCCATGTAGTGCATCCATATAGCAGTATCGATACAACCACTGCCTGGAAGAAACTGCGCTTCATTTCATCGGTCAGGTCTGATTTCCATATGACTGAGAGCCTATCTATAGCCGTCCATGCTTTCGTCAGTCGTGTGTCGATGTCGTTTTCTGTTGATGAGGTAGGTGAATTTGTCCACTAACCTCAGAGAGGCTCCGTCTAGTGTGGTAATGTTGCCCGTTTGGTTGTAACACTTATATTCAGTTTTGTGCGCATTGACATGGAGGCCAATGCCTGCTGCAGCTCGTTCCAAACTATACAGTAGTGTCTCTGCTTAATTAGGCGTATTCGCCAGTAACGCTAAGTCATCAGCGTAGTCGGCATCTGTGATTGTTTTTGCGGGGTATCTTTTGCTTCTTTTCTTAGTCAGCTCGAAGCCATTTTCTCTGATTTTGTCGATCGAAGCTCTAAGCACGTCGTCTAGACAGATGATAAAGAGGTATGGGCCTAGCGTGTCTCCTTGTAGTACTCCTGCAACAATGTCGAAGTATTCCGTGTCTCCATCTGGTGAACGTACTTTCACTTTTGTGTTTCTGTAGAGGATCATTATTGCTGCTACGGTCTCTTTTGGTAGGCCGTATGCTAGTAGGATTAGTTTCATTTTTCCTCTGTGGATGGAATCGAAGGCCTTGGTAAAGTCGACAAATAGTAATGTCGCCTGAAGGTTTTTTGCCCGAACGCCTTCAAGGATTCTACGGATGGTCAATATTTGTGAGGTTGTGGATCTATTTCTCCGGAAGCCATTTTGGTTTTTCCTAAGGATGTTGTCTATTTTGGGTTCTATGCGGTTTCGTAGTAGGGCATTGTAGATTTTGGCTGCTATGGATGTAAGTGTTATCCCTCGGTAGTTCATGGCTAATCCGAGGTCGCCTTTTTTAGGGAAAGGAAGGATGCATCCCTTCATCCATCTTTCTATCCTATTTTGACTATAGACAGCGTTGCATTGCCGGAGCAGTATATCGTCGAATTGTCTAGTCGTCCACACTTCTGGGGGGATCTCGTCCAGCCCTGCAGCTTTCCTATTTTTAATTTTTTTAAGAACCGAGTCGAGTTCTTCTTTGGTGAAAGGCCCTAATTTAATGTCTAATTGCTTACTGATAATTCTGGTGATCGGTTCATCCGTTATTTTCGGCGGGCGTCCTAGTAGATTTTTGAAATGCTGTTCCGACAGTTTTACTCTTTCTTGTTGGCTTGCAGCTTTCAATTTTGCTTTGGCTGTGCTCTTTCTTCTACTTACTTCGTTTATTGTTTGCCAGGCTATCCTGGATTGTCTATCTTCCACCGAGTCTCTAATCTTATCTATCCGATTTTGTATGTATTCTGCCTGTTCTTTTAGATATATTCCTGCTAATTGATATTGTGCCTTTTCTAGTTTTCGGGCATTTGTGTTTGTTCGGTTCTTCCGATAGCTTTTGGAGGCAGTTTTCACGAGTGCACGTTTTTTCTAACCTCTGACGTTTCCCAAGGGACTCTATATTTAGTTCTAGGTTTTGTTGGGATACACTTTGATGCCGCCTCTAGGTGTGCTTCAACAAGATTTTCATATTCGTCATTTGGGGTAACTTTTTCTGTCTTCTCTTGTAGTGTTTCGAATCTGTTTCTTAATTCTTATGCATATTTGTCTCTAATGTCTTTGTTGTTAAGTAGGGCCCAGTCATAGTGCTTAGTTGTCGCTGTTCGTGTGGCGTTTTTTCGTAGGCTTAGACATATTTTGGCCGTGACTATTCGATGATCGGAGGATACACCCTCGAAAGTGGAGTATGCCTCGCAATTCATCGCACTATTTTTCCATTTTCTGTTTATAAAGAGGTAGTCTATCTGTGCTTTACTCTTGTTCGCGTATGTGTGGGTCCATAATTTTCCCTCCTTTTTTTGAAAGTTTGTATTGAGACATGTTAATCTATTTTCTATCATGAAATCAATTAGATGTTGTCCATTCCTGTTTGACGTGTTGTGTAGGCTGTATTTGTTCTTTCCGTTTTTCCCGATTTGTGCATTCATATCTCCGCCAATGACTAGCAGGTAGTGTTTCGGAATGCTACGTACTAGGGAGGATAGCTCCTCGTTGAAGGTGACTAGTTCGGTTTCTTCGCTTATATTGGTATGGCTGTAGCAGGAGATGATCGTTGCTTTGGGGTTGCCATTAAACGTTGCGGCCATTATCCTAGGTAGTATTCTCTCAATGCTATTAAGTGTTTTTAGCGCTCTTGGTCCTATAAGCATTCCCACCCCTCCTACCGATGCATTGACAGAGTTTTTCCATGCCGATAAAGTCACCAGAATCCATCCATTGCCAGTTTCGTGATATTTGATATCTTCGGTGTGAGTGTATCGATGTTCTTGTATATAGATTATGTCTATCTTATGTTCTACGGCTGATGCAGTTTGTAGTTGACCTATTCTATTTAGAGTTCTAACGTTAAATGTCGCTATCTGTATTGTTTGTTTGCATTTTAGTAGTTTTTGTTTGAGCTCTGTAGCTGATTTTTCGAACACTGAGGCCAGGGCTCCAACCTCAGCAAACTAAACAATTATGAGGAAAGACTCGTTGGGTAGAGGTTAGTACAATTTTCTTTTTTAAAAATAACACTGGATTTTCTATGACTTGTAAAATCTGCTGGTGAATTTTTGTTATATTTTAATCTAAGAATCTTGATTTATTTCTAATCGACTAAATTGTTTTACCAGGTGCAACTATCTCGAGTCAACTTAACAATTGTTTGAATTTACCGCGCCAAACTTAGAAATTTAGCATTCCACCTCTACTAAAAATAAAAAAAGATAAAAAAATTAAATAAAATAAAAACCTGGTAGGGCCTGTATCGGATGACAAGATAAAATATACCCCAAAATTTCTTTGAATATACGTCAGTCCTGGACTTTAACAAGTTAAAACTTAAGGTATTATTTTTAAAAATTTTTTTTTTATTTTATATTTTATTTTAATTATTTTTTTTTTCACGTACACATGGGAAGCAGCATCGTGTACGTGAAGGTGTTTGAATTCGCAATGCCTAACATTTCCTGAACGTGTGAGTCTTGCGGCTTACCGCTCAGGATTGTCAGTTCGATCGGGGAACTACTGCTGCTCATCTATAAGAGTGGCTTCAATAGATGAGAATAAAAACAGCCATCGAAAGATAACCATGACTCATGCTAACAATAAACAATCTCTATTAAATAACCCTTTGTATGCCAATAGCCATTACTGTCGGGGAATCTCAGACACACTGGTGAATGCTTCTGGTTATCGAGGCAGGACTTAAGTCAGAGAGCTGACTTTACATGCTTTAGTTTTTGCCACCTTGCAGCCATTAGAAGTATTATTTTTCTGGCAAGAGACGTAATCCCTGCAACAATAGTGTGATACTTACGGATGGTAAATAAACAGTTTATTTTAGCTGTTTTTCGTTAAAATCCGTATTTTCTTATTTAATAAAAATAATTTATAGATTTATTCAAATATCATAGATTAAAAAGACCCTGAGTCTAATCTCAAAATTAAACAATATTTTGTTTAATATAGTTAATCGTACAAAATATCTCAATCCCCACAATAGGGATATCCTTTGAAACCCACACACATACACTCACTGAAGAAATGAAACAATTTACCAATTCATTCGAAGTATTTTTTAACTCTACAGGACGTCTAAATATTCTAAATAGAACGTTTATCTTTTGTAATTCATAAACTTTAGTATTACTTTCCTGTGTAATAATCTTAGCAATAAGAATTTACAGGAACGCAACTGATTTCTATATTAAAAAAAAAGTGTTACTTTTTGTGCAAAAAATTGGCTCAAGAAGATATAATTTTAGTATCTATATTTTTGCATATATTCACCAATCGGCAGTTTCGGGCTAGCTTTGAAATTCCTTTGAGATATTTAGTGGACGGGCGATATCTGACTTACAGTAAGATAATTTGAAGGATCAAAACCGCCGAAAATTTAAGTAATCTTTTCCATCCAAGAAATATACATATTGTGACAGTTCAGTGGCAGTTATAGGGTTAATATATAAAAATAAAAATCACTATACCGGGACCAGAAATGGTCTAGACGATTGGCGGGTTTTTGAGCCCCAGAAACAGCACTGAATCAACTGAAAGGAGCAAAGGTCATGACCCAGACAGGGAAACAACATGTGATTGGTCGAAGTAGTTAGAACGTTTTTACTGCCAAAAAGACAGAAATCTAAAAGTCAGTTGCGAGCTTCGCCAGAGAGGAGAAAAGTCATCCTTTTTACGAAGTCCAGTGAAAAGTGAAATTCTGGAGAATGACTTTCATAATGGAACTCGTCAACTCTTGTTCAAACAAGAAAAGTTCAACGTAAATGAAGTTGCAACATCATAAAAAAGAACGATGTATCTCGATTCGCTAATGAAGATTTAACGAATATATACAAAAAAAAGGAACAAACTCAAATGAGGAAGGCCTTATTAAAAAAAGAAAAAGGTTAATCGAGAATTTGCTTGTAAATGTTTGTGTCCTAAAAGAAAGTTTGAATATTTGTAAGATTTACTGGAATTCCTTCTCTAAAGGAAGTCATTGCGAGGAATTCGAGTGTGGCGATTACTAATTATATTAGAATGGAAATCCTAGATAACATAAACATCATTTGGAGTTTATTTCTAACCACAGAAATAATTAGTTAGAATTTATTATCATCTATAATAAATTACATGGGAGAAAATCCTTTCCGTTTAAGGATTTTATCTGGAACGTCTAAAGAAATATTCTGAAAGTTATTTGTTAAGAGCAAGTCATGGTGGATAATGTTTGTATCTGTTTAAAATGTGTAACCACTTCGAATATGAGGAGAAGATATTTTATTGTTTGCTAAAGGTATAAAAAGCAAAATAAAATAAAGGGGGAAACGGGGAAGTTCCCTCCCCTTAACTGACTTATGTTTCAATTTTAAAATAAATTGAACAAAAAAAAAATAAAGAAGACGTTTCTTGAAAGAAACAGTAAAACAAAATTGGAAGTGACTCTAGTTTCATTTAGAGGGATGAACTTTATTGTTGACTTGTCATCTTCATGCTGGTATATTTTGTGTTTTTGTTTTTATAATTTTATTTTCTTTAAAATAAAATATATATAAAATAAATATAACCACGCGTCATACTGTTTGTCTAATTCGGAATCCATCACTCTTTCATTTATATCACATCGCTATCTCAACCCATAACACATCCTCATTCGCCAATGTCTCGAATCTAAACCTAAACGCAATCTTTATACTTGACTAGTTATATGGGCTTCTTAGAGCTATCATTAAAATATAACTAGTTACGGAGAATCGATATAAAGTTTGAGTGGCACGGTACTATAGTCAGTAATTTTCCCTGACATTCCAGGATAATGTAACCTCGGAAACAAAACTATAGTAACCGTGACAACATATGTATTTAACCAATTAGAATCATAGTAAAATCAACAACTTTTTTTATCGAATTTCGAGTCCGTTTAAAACTTATAAATAGCGAAAAAATAAATACTTTTCTTCTGTCGGTATGGATTTATTGGATTTACACTCCTTTATTTTTTAAATGGCCGTGTTACAAAAAAATATCATAAAATAGGATCCTGATTCACTCGTTAGCGAAACAAAGGTGGTGGACATCGGTAAATAGTTTCGGGAACCTATTGGTCAGGGAAGTCACGTTATATGTGATCCCAACTACGTCCGCACATTTCATTTTATCCTGCACAAAATAAACGGTGTGTTTGGAGCTGATCACGTGATAATGATTAACTATATATACTCTAGACTCCCGATAACTCACACTCTTATATTTTGACTTCCAGGGACAGCTTTAATTCTCTTTTTCACCTCTTACATGCAGAATCTCAGCTAACGACATGGAGAACCAGAAACATACAATGGGCGCGTATATAGTATGCGAGTTCTTTCTTATGTTCTGCCTATCCGTCGAAAGCATTCATACAATTCCAGACGGTTCAGCAAAACCAGAAAGAACTAAAAGGCCTGTGTATTAGCACTTTTGTATAAAATACTCTATCAACATGCATATATAGTCTATAGGACAACGTTGATATTTAGTCTACTTGCATACACCGAGTTAATAACCGCTCACACACACATGCACACGCACGCGAATATTTGACGAAGTATATTTTGAATATTCATAATATATTTTTTACAATGTATGTAAGTAGTAAGGTTGGCGACCATAGTCACTGGCGGCCAGAAGGCTCCCTTTTCTATAGCTACTACACTGAGGTGTACGGGAGGGCACTACTCCTTTCCCTGGATTGATCTACTTTACCCTTGATACGTACCTTATAATGCTGAGTGTTAAGCAAGGAGGTATTAAGTACTATTTCTAAAGTCTATAGTATGACGTGACCTTGGGTTGAACCTTGGTCTCCCAGATCATTGCCGAACACTCTATCCACTATGCTACTTTGTTGTAAACATTCTTTTCTCTACGTCTTTTATATCATTTGCCTTTCACTAACGGCCCACCACAGATTTATATGATATCTATTTTGTTATTAACTTTTGGTTTATTTTTATGAGTGAACATCTATATTTTTTCTTTCAAGTATGCATTTAATTTTATCATCGCTTAACTATCTTAAATTGAACGACTATGTTAGGTTTAACGTAGGTTTATTAATACTGTTACTGTAGTCTAATCTCGCTGATAAAAATTTAAACGGCTGCCGCATATATTTTTCCTTCACTGAGTCACACATTCATGCAAACATTTTTTACACACTCAAAATATGACCATTTAAATTTAGGCTGGCACTAACAACTAAATTTCAGACATGAATCTTTACTCTCTCTCTGAAAAATATTCACAATCTGACTAATATTATAGTTTCTTATAAGAAATGATTTCGTAGCACCTTTTTTTCAGCAAAGTTCTCACTTATTTTAAAGAAATTGAAAATATTAATTTGTAGAGCGGTGTTCTATCCAGTCTTCTACAAGTTTGTCCGCTACACAATTGTTCAATGGGGTGTCCTCGTGGTGTAATGGTTGAAGCGATGGACTGCAGAATCGTAGTACGCGAGTTCGTACTCCAGTCGCGCAAATACCGCTGAGAAAGGTATGAACCCCCTTATTCCCCCAGCTATGGGTTAACCAGTACTACTACTGTTCTTCTAGGAGAATAGATTTAGCATTAAATAACCTACAAAGGTTGATTTGCCAAGAAACCAAACCAAACATTTATTCAAAAATTTATTTTAGGAAATACACACGTTTCTTTGTTAAAAGAGTTTTAATACGATCTCTTTCTTTCCTTCCGTACAAAAACCTCTTACAGTATTTTACACCACTATGTTTAAAACAATGTTTTGTCTTTTTCCTTTTCGTTGCTTGCAAATTTCGCAAAACATTTTGCTGCTTACAATTTTCCAAAAACGTTAAAAATTTCATGGTAACGAAAACTCTCAAAATTAGTACTTTTTAATAAAAAGGGTAAAATATTTTGAGATGAAAAATAATCGAAAATGAATATGTGAACATTTTAATTATAAATTATCAAAAACAAAACACAGAAACAAAAAAAAAAGCAAAAATACAAATAAAAATCCTAAATTAAATTGCAAATATTGTACCAGAATTTGCACATTATTGTTGTTTATTTTTAATTTACGAGATAATGGAATAATTTCTAAATGTTAAAATCATTTTGCTGTGAAATAAAATCACTTTTCTTCGAAGATGAAAAACAAAAATCAACTTTTAATCCATTGAACAATTCTAAGTGTAAAGCACATTTCTGAAAAAAAACAAAACAAAAAAACAAAACAAAAAAAAAAAAAAAACAACAACAAACAACAACATACAACGCATTACAAAAACGTCATAGTTGACGTAAACATACTCTCGTATCCAATATTTATAACAAAAATATGCAAAATTTTTTAAATAAAAGAAACTAATTGTATTTTTTTTAATTGAAGAACATTCTGTTGAAGATATTAAACTAATCACGCGTAATACGAATTGTTCATCATTTAATTGTATTCAGATTTAAAAATGAATAGATTTTATCTATGTGAATTTTTTTTAGATAAAACTCGAGAATAAACGTGGCATCCACTATACTCCACTGACTAGGCCATAAATAATCTAGTGTTTTATGACGAGATCCGTTCTAGTTTTATATTGACGCCCGAGGAGTTTTAAAAGGGGGATATCTAGGGGACCAAATATTTTTTGTTGTGACTACATATGAGAATCTATTTGTGCGTGGCTTCCCACTATAAAATGATTCCAAATCAAATCTGACAAAGTGGAAAGTATGATAAATAAATCTAGTTTTTTATAATTCAGTTTTCTAATTTTAATGACTTAATGAAATCAATTTAATCGAGGAAAAAAACATCTGCTCGAAATTTATGACTAACTTTTATCTGATTAATAACCAAACATACACCTGTGAATATTTTTTTCTGCGGTGATCGATTGTGATAAAGAAATGGTAAAATATTGCTTCGAAAAGAAGCTTGCGATTATTCGTGTGGGTTCCTGGCTCAAGATGGACGCTGTATACCATCTTTGCGGGTGCGCCCCAGGTGGGAGGTTTTAAACATTTCGTCGGATCCGCTTGGTCTCTGAGCACTCTATCCTTAGGCACTACCTGCTTGGCAGGACTGAGTTCATGGTCTGACGCCTGAGGCACGCCAATTAGAGAATCCATCGAGACCGAGCATCTTTTGGTCTAACCAAGTATAGGTTTCGACTCGTGCATGGCTCCACATCGTAAAATGGCTTTTGGCAGCATTTTGACGTGGTCGGAAGTCGGTAAGATTCTAAGAGTTGGGGTATGTAGAAAACTACACAAACGATGTTGAAATACCAGGAAACAAGAAAAAGACAAAGGAAACGGAAAAGAAAAAAAATAGGAAAAAAAAGAAAATGGCTCTAAATATAGCGAGAATTCACTTCATTTTAATTGCTAACTGAAGTGCCAAAAGTTTGACAGCCATTTAATAAGATACGGCTCCTCTGTTTACCTTAAAACAACGTCTACATGACGGGATATGGTGTCTATGAAAATGTGAAATCGCTGGTTTGCTTACGTATATCGAAGCAGTAACGTTCTATAGATGTAAGTAAATGTATCTGAGGGTGAAGTGATATATATCAAGGTATACAGGACGCTCCATACAGGCTTAATAGAGTTTAACTCTAGGGAGACCTTTATCGAATAGAGTAGATGGAAATCAGTTGATTTTTTCTGAGACTGAATTGATCAGCAACAGCATTCATATATTTCACATCTGTTAAGGCAATATCCAATTTCACGGTGGGGTTCCTTACGAAATTCATCAGCCCCTAACTCCTATCACGGAGCAACTGCCAACATGACCCAAACTCTGCTGTATCCCTGATCTTATATGGTCCCCTTCACACGCTGTTCTAATTTGCAGGAAATGTGGCCCCTATGACGTTTCATCAAGCCGCCGGCATTTCACAGTGCAATCAAGGGCTTTTATCATTTACTTGATTCGTATAAATCGATGTCAAAATATCAGTCATGGTTCCCTTATTAGTCAGCGATTACAAAATCCATTAAATGCAGTGTAAACTTAAGAGAAAGTTGACTGTTAGGTTAAAGAACAACAGCATTGATCTTGAAGATTATTAATTTATATATAATTATTTTGTGGCCCAGTCGGCTGATAGGGGCTGTAGAATACACCGACTGCATCTCTGCAGAGGGGGATAACTATCACAACGAGTGTCCTAGATATGACACGAAACAATATGATGGTAAGGTACCTGTAACTTGGGAATTTTGGGGAATGCGGAGTACCTCTTCATTGCCATCGCTACCAGGTCTACAGTGGCTTGTTGTGGTAGCACCTGATATAAACTTACCTGCATCATGGACTCTTCCTGCACCATATTACTATATGAGATAACAATCTCTGGGTAGTAGTATCTTAATATCGTAGTATTATCAGGAGTACTAGTAGTACGACCACCAATACTGGACACCACTGGATCCTAAGCTCCACTTACCATTACACTATACGTTGTACCATTTCGTTAATATATCTTTCTTACCTCTAACCCGTGTTCTGTGTTTTCCTTCCATGGTCCCAACCTTTGGTCCACATCACTAACTACGGGTCAAATAGAAAGAAACTGTGCATATATGTTAAACTGAATTAATCGAAATAGAACCATTGTTGCGTTCTGGTTAGTGAACGCTTATAATATCATTGTGTGGGAAAGGTGGGTGATACCCAACAGTAATATTAATCATAATAATAATCTTTAGTAAATAATTATAGCTTTAATAGGAATAATTTTACAGTTATATGGACCAAATTATTCACATCAAAATTGATTTATTATAATAATTTCAGTCTCAAATGACTATTCTTAAAACAAATAATTTGTACGCAGTAATATTGTTTACAGTATAGGTTGTCTGAAAATAGATGCCACTCATTAATATGATAATTTATATTGCATCAAGTCAACTTCCTTCTGAGTCTTGAAAGCAATCATATCACCTCAGGAAAAGTCAAACCAGTTGGCAAAGGCAGAAATTGATTGACTTTATCTTACAGTACACATGAAAGACCAAGTTGTGCACGATGATAGATATCTTTCCATACCTTCAAATGTTGCGTAATAGATTCATGAAATCTATGACTGACCTCTAGCGTAGAATCTGAATAATCCTAAGCGTTAGAATATCAAGTGGGGTTAAAATACCGTCAGTCATTGGATTTGTTTGTGTTTTATGGCATATCTACCTTTGTAGGTTATTTAATGCCAAATCCATTTTTATACAAATAAACAGTTCTATTTCAAACAAATCGATTTAGCATGAGTACTGTTTAATTGTCAAAAACCTTTCTACTTGAGGCTATTCAGTTTAGTCAAACAGTTTTATTTCAAATAATTCAGTTTAGTATAAGTATAGTTTTTTTTTTGTTTATACACAGTTAAATGTCAAAACTGTACTATTCCCAACAATTCAGTTTTGCGTAAGTACAGTTTCAATGTGAAATAAGCTCTTTTTCAAGCAATTCAATTCAGCTGACAAAGTTCTATTTTAAACTATTCAGTTTAGCATAAGTACGCATTTTAAATGAAGTACGCAGTTTAAATGTCACAGCAGTTCTATTTCAAGCAATTCTGTTTAGCATAAGTACAAAGTTACGTTCTATTTGACCCATAGATAAGACACTATCAGGTGCTATCACTCTCGGTCAGAGTGAACCTGGGAGCGATGGCAATAAAGGGGTACTCCACATTCCCCAAATCTACTGCATTACTGCGACCTCAACATCAGATTGTTTCGTGTCATATGCAGGACATTCGTTGGGAGGGTCTTACTCCCCTATAGAGAAGCAGTCTGTGTATTCTACAGCTCCTGCCCACTGAGCAAATTGGATTTAAGTGATGGACAGTAGCTTGGAATCCTATGTAAGTACAGCTCTCATTGGTCAGCTGATCACACGACCCGGGTAGGTTTAGAAGTTAGGAAAAAGAATGGCGCGGTTGGTTGTTCACCTTCATTGCCATTACTCAGGGCTTCATTTTGATCCAGAGTATTAGAACTTGATAGGGTCGTATCTATGGGTCAAATAGAACTAAACTGTGTACTTATGCTGAATTGAATCGAATTGCTTGAAATTGAACAGTTTTACATTAAACTGTAAATAAGAAATATACTTATAATGAACTGAATTGTTTGAAGTTTAATTTGGCCTTAAATTACCCGAAGATTATAGACACCCCGTAAAACAAAACAACTAACTAATTAGAATTAAACCGTGTACTTATGCCAAACTGGATTGTCTGAAATGGAACTGTTTATATGCGTAAAATGGATTTGGCATTAAATAAACCACAAGGTTTGATATGATATAAAACACAACAAAATTAAACCAAACTAAACTAAACCAAACCAAACCATGCATTTATCTTGTTAAACTCTCGAATTACTTTTTGTTTAAAAATGTCATAAAAACTATCACAAAACAAACAACAACAATAACAAGACAAATACGTTCGCTTATTTCTAGATACTACTCGTGAATTATATATATATATATATATATATATAGAGAGAGAGAGAGAGAGACAGAGATGTTTAAAAAATATATCATTTGAAATGTAAACATCTCTGTCACTCCATAATCAAGAGAAATGAAACAAGACAGGGTTAACGTTTACGAAAATAAGATTTATTCATTAAAATCTAAATGAGAAATTTAAATATATGTGGATTTCATTAAGTATTTCACGATTTTTAAATATGCGCACGGCATGTGACCGGAAACACCTCAAGTCGACTGTTAAGATACTTATGCCTTGTGCAAACAACATTGAAATTTTTGTGCCATAATCCATTTGCAGTTGGTGCATTTTTAGCGAATAGTTTCAGAAATGCACGCTGCACAATCTTGTTCGATTATGTTTGATCATAATATAACATCCTTCACTTTTTTCTCCTCTGAAGGGCATTTTTTTGCCACTAAAGAAAAAAAAATTAAACAAAATTCTGAGTTGTTTCCACAGATACTGCAAAATTTTAGACAAATTTGAAGAAGAATTGATCAGGTTGTCGGATTACAAAATGATATAATTTTTCTGAAATACTATATATATATATATATATATATATTGGTGTATGTATGTGTTCGTATGTAAGGAAAAGAAACTTATATTTAAATGAAGTCCATTAACGTTTCTCTAGTAATTCGGATTACATTTGTGACATATCTGGTGTCCAACTGAATTTTTAAAAAGGATTGATGTTGTTTTTAGTTATAACATATACTTATCTTCCACAAATAAGCTGAAGTAAATAAATATATTGTATTCACAACTAAATAATAAGGCCATCAATCCATATCCGAGAGATGTGAATGGTAGGTTAGTATTCTTGCAGTCTTAAGAAATTTAATGGTCCTGCTCATCAGCTTACAGAGCTTGAAACATAGTCATACTCACTACGGTAACAGAAAGGGTTGCGTTACATTGAAGTCAGGTAGTCAAAACTACCGGCGGTCTCTCCTTTTTGCAGACTCTATATAGTCCAAGAAATTGACAATATTCTATGCAAATTGGGATTGATGTCGATGTAAGATCGCTAAAACAATGATGGATATAACATGGAGGTCCTTCAATGACTCCAGTTCCTCGTTTTAAAACTTCAATACAGTAAATTACCCAGCAATACTCGCTAGTATGTGTGTTAGTTGGCCGACCGTAACCGAGGGCGACTTGAAGACTCTCCTTTCAATAGCTACTACACCGGGGTGAAAAGGGGGCAGGGTGCGACTCCTTTCCCTGAAATGTTCCACTTATCATATCATATTAACCAACCCCTCCACTCGGGCAGGATATGACACAAGGTCAATTTTTTAAGCGGGGTTTAACAGGTTTGAATTCAGAGTTTTTCTTCTCCTAGACTAGTTGCCTCACCAAGGCTGAAGAACCTAGTCCGCCCTACTATTTACCCATAGCTGGAGGTAGAATGATTAGATTCATACCTTTCCCAAGGGTATTAGTGCTATGTAAAATGCAATCAGTCTCATCCAGGATTTGAACTCGTGACACCGTGTCCATTTCCTGCGACGATAACCATTACACCACGGGCATAAATGTTCCACTTATAAGAGTGGGTTTTATAACTGTGAATCTTAAGCAAGGAGTGATCAAGTAGCATTTTTGAGTCTTTGGTATCACTCAACATGGGATTGAACCCTGTCCCGGACCATGTAAGAAAAATGTTGAGCTAACTTAACCTCCAGCAAATATTATCCCTGTGAGACATCTGCACTCTCGTCGATGATCATTCTCTGATCTCCATATTCATGATATTGATGAAATTTAGGACGACGATGTAAGGAGTAAAAATAGCTTATGCCATGAAACTAAAATAATTTTATGATATAGACGTTTATGACTTGCCTCCTTGAAGGGGTTATATAATCTAAAATGTAGGGAACACTGACCTTCGGAGAATTTAAATGGGTCAATATGTCTCTACAAGAAAGTGACAAAGACTCTCTTTCCAAACTAAGGCTCTTTAGAGAAATGTTCAATGACCAGATGAAAAATCGGAAGAAAATGCAAATAAAAAAAGCTGGGATGCAAAGGAGAAGAGTGAGGAGAGTAAAAAGAAATGAATTTAAAATCAAATATAGACCAGTCCAGTTGGCTGCGGCTGTAAAATACACTGACTTCATCTCTGCAGAGGGGTAAGACTTCCACAACGAGTGACCTAGATAGGATACTAAACAATCCTCGCAGCAGCACCCCACAAGACACCAACTGTACGGCCACCTGCCCTCTATCACGAAAACTATTCAAGTTAGACGAACCAGACATGCAGGACACTGCTGGAAAAGCAGAGATGAACTCATAAGAGATGTACTCTTATGGATCCCCACACATGGCCGCGCAAAAGCAGGACGACCAGCTCGAACGTACATTCAGCAGCTATGTGAGGATACAGGATGTTGTCCTGAAGACCTAACTAGGGCGATCAACGATAGGGAGGAGTGGCGAGAGAGGGTCAGGGATATCCGTGCTACCAGCGCGATATGATGATGATGATGAAGGGTGACGTTCCAGTAATACTGTGCGCAAACAAATGATTAATAGTAAATAGAATTATACATATTAAATTGTAGTACTTAACTGTGTCCGGACATTGGCATAATTGTTAGAGTGTTCGCCAATGGCCCGGGAGACCTGGGTTCAATCCCAGGTCGAGTCATACCAAAGACTTTAAAAATGGTACTTGATGCCTCCTGTTTAACACTCAGCATTCTAAGGTACGGATCAAGGGTAAATTGGAGAAATCCTGGGAAAGGCGTAGTAGCTATCGAAAAGGGAGCCTTCGGGTCCCCCTCGACTATGGTCGCCAACTTTGCTTTACTTAACTGTGCGTAAAAAATGGCTGCGGCTCGTATAAAAATGTTATCTACAAAATCTGTTAACAAATCTTTATATTTGATTTATGCAAATAAACAGGATTTTGCATAAAATAACCCACAATAGTTGATAAGCCATAAAATTAAACCAAACTAAACCAAATAAAAACCGATGCGTTGAAGATTCAAAATGAAATACAGAGTCAAAAAATGAATGTAAAAGCAATTAAAATCCGTATAATATAGAAAAGAAAAAAATACTGAACTACATTAAGTTTTTACTATTGAAGAATAAAATGCAAAAAGACGAGTAGAATGAAAATATGAAAGAATGGGAAGAAGAAAGAGAAGATGAAACAGGAAGAAGAAGAGAGGAAGAGGAAATAGAATATGAAAAGAGAACGAAAGAAAGAAAAGGTAGAATTGGAAGGATAAATAGAAATAGAGCAAGAGAAAATTGACAGGAAGTAAAAGACGCAAAGATCTGATGAAAAAAGAGAAAAATCAAAAACTTGTAGGGGCAAGTATGAGTAGTAGAAGGAGAAGAAAAAATAGAAGGAGAGGACACGGATAGAGCGAAAGAAGAAGAGGAGAAGGAGAAAAAGAGAATGAGGCGAAATAGAAAAAAATAGGGAAGGAAAAAAAAAGAAAACAGGAAAATGAAAGAGGGAGATAGAGAAAGGAAAGAATAGATAAAAGAAGGCTAAAAAGAAAACACTGAAAGAGGTAAAAGGAGGAGGAAGAGGAGAAGAGAATTAGAAAGATATAACAAGAGAAAAAAGAGGGAGAGTAAGTGAAAGGAGGATGGAGAAGAGCATACAATAATCAAATTGTAGAAGTATAACTGGTTTAATGGCACATCAGCTTTTGTAGGTTATTTTATGCCAAATCCGTTGTATGCATAAAGCATTTCTATTTCACACAACTCAGTTTAGCATAAGTACAGTTTACATGTCAAACACTTTTATTTGACTCATATATAGGACTCTATCAAGTGCCACCACTACGGGTCAAAGTATACATGGGAGCATTTCTTCACTTTTACAACAGCGACTCAAGCGTTCATTCCCCTTTACAAAACATGTAAAATAAAAACGCTTGCAACAAAAATAAACAAAATCCAACTAATAATTTCATTATCATTTAATAAAGATATTCTTATAGTTGGGGAGGGGTCTTACCCTTCAGCAGAGATGCAGTTAGGGTATCTTACAGCCTCAGCCAAATGGGCTGATTTAAGTCGGTGTAAGTCTATAGTTTCCACTTATATTTTTAAGGGGATTTCTTGTTTAAACATACACGCCTGATCTTGAGAGAAAACTCTGCTAGATATTAACCATTTCGTTGAGTGAGTTGTGTTAGAAAAATTGATTTCCGTCTTTATTTATATGAACGTTCGTGTCTTCATCGATGATCCAAACGTCGTGTTTGGGAATACGTTCTTCAAGGGAGATAGCTAAATATAAAAGGTAAACTTTTCCCTTTCCTTATTGGCATCAGTGGTACCGTCACATGAGACGATCTTTGTATAGCCCACATCCTTCTTGGTTATATTTTCCCTTTTATTAAATGATTTTAAGATAAGGGAAGCATTCCAAAACACATCCACTGGCGGTATTGACGGAGCTTTTCATTGCAGATCTCACAATTGTCCAATCATTTCTGGATCGTGGTATCTTGATTCTGGCTCATCATGGCATCATCTATGCTCCTGTACACATATGATGGCGAAGTTCTACTCGGCTACAGAAGCTGTAAGCTCAGTTCTTTTATAATATTAAATGTTATAACGTTAAAAGTTGCTCTGCTGACAGTATTTTAGCATCTTAGTGAGTTTTGTCTGTTACTGCTAGCTTATTATTTTAACACTCGAGTTAAAGCTTTAAAATAAGGCAACTGCACTCCTTGTTAACCACTTGAAGAGCGATGTGGTTTGAAGTGTGGTTTACGAGAATCATTAAATATGTTTCCATACTTTTTTTCCTATGGGCACTCCTCAATTGTCTCATAACGACAGCTTCTGAACTTAGGGAATAACCAAAAGTCACAAGGAGCAAGGTCTGGACTATAGTGAGGGTGGGGAACTGTCATGATGCCCATTTTTGTCAAATAGTCTGTGGCAAGGATGGAGTTGTGGACTGGTGCGTTGTCCTGGTGGAAATGGCACTGACTAGATTTGAAGTATGCTGGCTTCTTCCAACGGAATTTATTCCTAAAGTCCCTTAAAACCTCAACATTGCATTCCTTGTTGACTGACTGGCCAGTGGGAACCCAGTGCATGTAGATCATGCCAGTGGTGTCAAAAAAGGGATCATCAAATGTTTGTTGGTGGATTTGCTCTGTCTGGCCTTCTTGGGTCTGGGAGAGCCAGCATTCTTCCACTGGGAACTCTGTCTCTTGATCTCTGGGTTATAGCAGTAGATCAAGCTTTCATCGCATGGCATTTTTCCGAGTTTAAAACAATTTTATTGCATGTCGTTCTTCTAAAGTCCATATTGCATTTTTGAAATTCACCAGCTGTGACATTCAGGCTTTAGTAATGTGTATTCCAATTCCTGCTGTAGCGGTTCATTTGAACCTGAAATCATAAAAATTGGTCAGTCATCCCTTAAGATGTATAGCAATCACATAGTGAACTTTCAAGAGCCTACAACAATTTTAAATGCCTGTACAAAAGAAATCTGGAAACTTTTTGAATGCACCACGTAAATAAGAGTCATATTTCAGCGGCTATTTTTCTCATCTGTTGACGCCTCCAAAATTTTCCATACTGAACTTCGTAATCCTGGCTATTGACTTATTGGTGCCAGTTATCCAGCTTCAAGTATAGCACACAGTTGACACTCCTTTGGTTTTATCCGTCTCACTGCAGAGCCACTATGCTGCATCACATGCTTTCAAAAGTTTTTCGTTTTCATGGCTCATATGAATCTTATTCCATGACAAGACGGAGCCAGATAACCTTAATTATCGAGGCAGCAAATTTGATTACTGTGAAGTTTGACCTCTCCAGTTTGATCTCTCCAGTTTAACCTCTCCAGTTATATATATATATATATATATATATGTGTGTGTGTGCGTGTGTGTGTGTATCATATATATAATATCAATATACATCATGAAATGAAATAAAATGAACAAAATTACTTAGATAGATGGTTATATTCTTAATTAGTAAATAGATTACAAGATTTATATAAACTTTACCGACGCCGACTAGGCCGATGACAGCGATACTGGCAAATACACCCGACCAAGCCGAAACACTATTGCATAGTTTGGAACGAGCCGCCGTAGGCATTGGCCTCCATGTCAATGCACCAAAAAACGGAATATATGTGCTATAATCAAACAGGCAACATCACCACACTTGACGGAACCCCTGTAAAACTAGTAGACAAATTCACATACCTAGGAAGCAGCGTCTCATCAATCGAAAAGGACATCGACAGGCGACTAACGAAGGCATGGACAGCTATCGATAGGCTAACAATCATATGGAAAGCAGACCTGACCGATAAAATGAAACGCAGTTTCTTCCAGGCAGCGGTCGTATCGATACGGCTGTATGGATGCACTACTTGGACGCTAACTAAACGGCTGGAAAATAAGCTACACGGCAATTACACAAGAATGCTGCGAGCAATATTGAACAAGACCAGGCGGTAACACCCCACAAGGCACCAATTATACGGCCACCTGCCTCCCATCACGAAAACTATCCAAGTTAGAGGAACCAGACATGCAGGACACTGCTGGAAAAGCAGGGACGAGCTCATAAGTGATGTACTCCTATGGACCACCACATATGGCCGGGCAAAATCAGGACGACCAGCTCGAACATACATTCAGCAGCTATGTGAGGATACGGGATGTAGCCCTGAAGACCTGCCAGAGGCGATGAACAATAGGGAGAAGTGGCGAGAGAGGGTCAGGGATATCCGTGCTAGCGGCACGACATGATGATGATAATGACATAATAATATTGGTCTAATGAGTAGAGTGTTCGCCAGTGGTCCGGGAGACCGGGGTTCAATCACAGGTCGAGTCATACAAAATGATGCTGCCTTGCTTCACACTCAGCGTTATAAGGTAATGATCAATGATAAAGTGGAGCAATCCAGGGACAGGAGTTTCTCCCCCCGTGCATCCCAGTCTAGAAGTTATTGGAAAGGAAGACTTTATGTCGACCTCGACTATAGTCGTTACCTTTACTTTATTTTACATTGTGATAATTTGAGAGATAAACATAGATAAATAGACAGATAGGTAAACGAACTTACATTGATGAATAGATAGATAGTTTGGTAGATAGATAGATAGATATGAACTAACCTATATATATATATTTGGTTCATTGTTTTTACTGTTATATCAGCATTTTTGGATTATTTAAAGCCAAGGCTATCCTTTTAAAAGGCCAATAGTAGTACTATTTAAATTCTGTCTCGTTGAATAAGGGAGTTCATAGCTTTACAAAGGATATTAGTCTGAAAGTGAACGTAATAGTGCTACTCGAATTAGATCTCGTTAACTACATTGTTGCAGCCCAGCACGTAAGCCATTTTGCTATGGGGTCTCACTCCTTTATATATTCGGCGTCATTAATATCTGGGTAAGTTCAATATAAAATTGCGAATTCTTTAAATCGATATTATCTCATAATTAAATTTACGAAGTGAAATGATTACAATTATACAATATAGTCTGATTAAATGTTCAATTACTATCAAGTTTCCGTTTCATAAAAGTAATTATATTCAATATTAGAGATGTCTTTCAGGTAATTTAAATAGATAGATCGCCAAACTTTCCATAAAATTGCAATACTGTAAGGCCCACATTTTAAGATTATTAAGATATTTAAAAAAAATATTCATCGAGTTAACTTTTATAAAAATGGTACGAAAGGAGCATCTGGCCTAGTTGGCTGAGGCTGCAGAATACACCGACACCTCTGCAGTGGGGTAAGACTCCCTCAAAGAGTGTCCGGAATAGGACACTAAAATCTGATTGTGAGGTTCCAGTGAGTTTTGTGGAATGCTGGGTATCCCCAAGGAGTGTCCTAGATATGACACTAAACAATCTGATTGTGAGACTCCAGTAATGCTGGAGCTTTGGGGAATGCAGAGTATCCTTTTCTCAGATCTACGCTGACTTAACAGCTGATAGGGTCCTATGTATGGTTAAAATAGACCTAAACTGTTTACTTCGGCAAAACTAAATTGTTTGAAATAGAACTGTTTTTACATGTAACTGTGTGCAAGCAAAACTATACTTTTGCTAAACTGAATTGTTTGACGCTGGACTGCGGAATCGTAATAAGCAAATTCGAACTCCAGTCGCGCTATTACGTTCACTTTCGGGCAAATACCCTTGGGAAAGGTATGAACACCCTTATCCTCTCAGCTATGGGTTAAATAGCATTACTTCTGTTCTTTTAGAAGGAGATCTTTTGGCATGAAAGGTTGACATGCCATTAAAACCAAAGAAAGAACAAATAAAGAATTGTTTGAAATATCACTGTTCTTATAGATAAAAGAAAATTTGGCATTACATAACCTACAATGTTTGATATGCCTTACCAAACTAAACCTAACCAAACCAAAAGTAGCATCACATTGTTCAGAGTCGAGAATAGATAAGTTAATAGACGAAAAAGAATAATTACTGATTTGAGTAATAAAACTTTTATTATTTTTTTTTTACACAATTAGACAGAAATAAAAATAACGGGAAAAAGAAAAACTCTATAAAGCAGAAAAGGTAACCTGAAATATTTAGTTTAGGAAGTTTGCTTTAAAATCCACAGCAAAAAAAGAAAAACAAAACACACACACACACACACACACACACACACACACACACACACACACACACACACACACACACACATACACACACACAAACAAAAAAATCAAATTAAATGGAAAAATAGAAATAATTCTTTTTCATGCCTTATAACTGTTTGAGCAGCCCACAAAATTTCAGAGATGAAAGTCAATGAAATATCTGACCATACTCCCCAAAACTGGGGATCGTTCTCTTAAAGTCGAAACTTCAATAATTATTGTCGGTTGAATGTATGTACTATTTTAAAAACTATTTTTAATTTACTAAACTAAATATTATTGTTTGTTATAAACCCGTGCTCAGTTTAAAGATTTTCTTAATTGTGCGATCTCATCCGTCCACTTATTGACTGGCGACTCAGGTTAGCGATCAATCTGCTGTTTGGAATTTAAAAAAAAAAGAACGTGGGCAGACAAGCAGATTGACCGAGCAATCGTGTGACACAGCTAGTCAAGCGGAATAGTCATTGTATCGAAAGTGGAACCCCAACCCTTGCGATCGAGGAAACCGAATGTAAAGTCACAATATAGGGTAAATATTACCACTGTTGTTCTTCTAAAAAGATAGATTTGACATTACATAACCCGGAATGATTCATATTTGGTCACAAAAGAAACCAAATTGATACATATATATATATATATATAAAACCAAGTTGATAGAGTGTTCCCTCGTGGTCCGGGAGTCCGGGATTCAATCCCAGGTTGAGTCATAACATAGAATAAAAATGGTACCGGATGCCGGTTTGCTTGACATTCAGTATAATAAGGGACGGATCAAGGGGAAAGTGAAGCAATCCAGGGAATGGAGTATCACCCTCGCCTTTACCTCGGTGTAGTAACTATTGAAAAGGGAGCTTTCGGATATAACTGTACTTTCCTTATATATATATATATGTATATATATATCAAATTTCTTTTTTTGAAGGGGTGCCCGTGGTGTAGTGGTTATTGTTGTTTGCAATGGACACGGCAAGACGAGTTCAAATCTTAGTCAAAGCTGATAGCTTTTCTCATTGCACTAATATCCTAGTGAACGCAATTGTTCTATCTCCAGCTATGAATAAATAGTTGGGCAGATTGGCTTGGTTAGGAAAACCAGTTTGGGAGAAGGAAAACTATGACTTCAAATCAACTAAACACCACTAAAAATTAATCTTGTGTCCCATCGTGCCCACGCGGAGGTGTCTGGTAAACACACACACACACACACACACACACACACACACACACACATATATATATATATATATACATGTTTTTGGTTTTTTAAGTACAAACATGAAAAGTTTGCATAGGAAAGTGCTCGACGTTCCTACAGCAGAGCAGGTACAAAAAGCAAAAAATATAATCACGAACATGAGAACATTATATGAAATTTTGGGTGGTGTGTACAATCATCAGACTAAAATGAGAAAGAAGTGGTTTACCAATCGTTGCTAGAGAGAAAAGAAGCTATATCTCCTCAACCAAACCATCCAATAAAGACGAACACAGTGCACTGCTTGAGAAGCAGGGAAGAACTCATAATCGACGGTCTACAGTGGAATGTTACACATAGATACACCAGTGTTAGCTGCCTATCGATGTCTTACATACATGAGGTCTGTAGATTAATGGAGCTAACAAGTAAGATGGCCTATAGCGGTGGATGTCGAGAAAAAACCAAGGGAATCCCTGCAATCAGTATGACTTGATGCTATATATATATATATATATATATATATATAAGACGTTAGAATGAACCACCACATTCCCACTAATATTCGCAAAAATACTTTTGACTATACGGCAGTGTTGGGTAAGACCCAACCTCTAAGAGTGTCCAAGATATGACACTAAACAATCTGATGGTGAGATTCCAGTAATTATGAAGCTTTGGGGATTGTGGAGTACCCCTTCATTGTCATCGCTCCCAAGTTCACTCTGGCCCAGAGCAGTAGCACACGTTAGGATCCTATCTATTGGTCAATTATAACTAAACTGTGTACTTATGCTAAATTGTTTGAAATCGAACTATTTTGACATTAAAATGGTATACTTATGATAAACTGACCTATTTGAAATAGAACTGTTTTTAAATAAATGTAAACTTTATACTTATGCTAAATTGAATTGTTTCAAAGGGGACTGTTTAGGACTGCTTTGACATTTAACTGTTGTTTTGTAAACAAAAACTAAACTTATACGAAAATGAATTGTTTGAAATTCAGCTCGGCGTTAAATGACCCGAAAATGGTTGCTGCACCGTAAAACAAAACAACCAACCAACCAACCAACTGCAATATCGAGCGATCAAAATTCATCTTCTGCTATTGCTCGTCACTAATTGGACAATCTGGCCTGCTTATTAACCCACTATGTTTCCCATTCTGGAGACGTCAAATAATGAATTACAATTGTCAATACTTGAGGGCTTACTCATTACATAATACCAACATAGATCGTGTATTCAAAAATATTTTATACTCTACTTTTATTTAACAATTTTATTGTACCACTATGATCCGTGTCAATTCTTCATGCTTACGGTACATCTTTTTTTAAATCTATTTTCTGTCCTCCTTCATGATTTTCTGCGTTCACTACACTAGCATTAATTCCTCATGTAGAAAATTTGCTGTCACGATTTAAAACTCTCTGAGTAGACGTGACCGAAACGAAGGGTCCCGGTTTTTTGAATTTTAAAATATTTTATACATTTTTAAAAAAGCAACTGGTTTTGAAAGCACTGTTTCAATATATATATATAATCAGCAGTGTGCATGGAACAAGAAACACGCACAAAATATTGTGTTATTGAAATTAACAATATATTCGGATGATGTCATATTTAATCCGATGGCTTCATAACATAATACGAAATATTATTCAAAATGCCAAAAAATGTATTGACGGAAATCGTCATAGTAACAGAGAAACACTGTGCTCCAGTTCCTTGCGAACTTTTAAATTTGTAATTTGAAAGTTATTTTAAAACCTGTTTCGTGATTTCTATTAGAATTATAAGTTATTGCTAAAGATTATCACTGAAAATAATAAAAAAACAATAATAATAGTATATGATTAAAAAAAAACAAACAAACAATAAAGTATAAGTGATAAGTCTTTTTGAAGAAAAAGCAATGTTGTCGCCAGCTAACTCATTTTTCCGTTTTTCGCTTTGTAAATATGGTAATAGTTTTTTCTCTCTGTCTCTTTTTGTCTGTCAGACCCCCTCCCACTTTTCTTTGTCTCTGTCTGTCTGAATATATATATATATATATATATAATAACTGTCTTCGACGTGAGATAGATTTGTAATTCTTTTTTGCAAGTCCTAGTGTCAGTGCAATCAGCTGCATTTGATGCGAATTCCATTGGAGCAGTGCTTTACTGCGGTGATTGCAGAAGTTCACCGGAATCGGAATTTTTGAAGATTTAATTGCAATTAGGGAAAATGAGCTGGGAAGATTTGATACGTGTTTATTTGTTCATTTTACAGGTTATTTGTTCATTAACTAATTAAAAGATTACAGGAAAATTAGAACTGGCCTTTAAAAACTAATGGAATCTAGAACCTGTTCGTTCCGAATGAGAGGGAATGGAGAGAGGGAGGAAGAGAGATAATTGAGACGACGTCGTCAAATATATAGCTAGTTGATCAAGTAACGAAATAGCACAGAAGATAGAACACAAACTGACATACTCTGGTAGAAGTGGTCATCCACTAAAATATGAACACGGGTACCAATAATAGATATACAAAGGGAATCACATCTGGAAAATGAAAAACGAAAAAATGAATAAAACGATATTTATGTATTTATATAGGAAGTACAATTAGATCCTTTCACATAAAAATTTTTAAAAAATACTTCAACAGACGTGCATCCTTATTCCAAAAACATTAAATTTGATGCCGAAATAATGATAATAGTTTTTCTATTAAAATAGAAGCAATAGTACAAAATGTTGATAATCTCAGAATTAAGAAGGCTTTATCAATAGCTAAGTTATACCCTCAGATTAACAGCACGTAAAAATCAAATTCTGATTATATCATTAATTAACAGACACATTTTAAATACTTATTTAAGTTAAAAAAAAAAAGTGAAACTTATTAGGACAACTGAAGTCATGTCTATTCCGCATGGTGTTTAAACATTTCACGAAAGATACCATGGTTACAACACCCAACATGGCGTTCTAACAACCCCTATGACATCATGTTTACAACGTCTAAAAAAAAAAAACTTGAACATCTAACATCGTTTTCATTTTAAAAAAAATGTCTCTGACGATGAAATTTTTACTTTGAAATTAATTAGACCCAAATAATTATTATTTCGCATTGCAACAGCCCTCTAACTTAATAAAATAAAATAAAATAATTTGTGCAATGCTTCAAAGAATTTAGAAAATACTTTTAAATAAAAAAAGATTATATAATATGGATAGAAAAGTCACATTTATTCTATAAAGCAAAATGCATCACTGTATTATTATTGCTATTTTACTCCTGTCAGAGTTTTTAGCACTAACGTTACCAAAGGGTTTTTTCCCCTGGAGTTTGAGTGACAGTAAGTCTTCTCAAGTCTCAAGGGCTCTTCTCAGTATTCTGGTCGATCATAGTAATGCTGCAGTCTAGATGGTCTCTACTTGTCCTCTGATTTCTATGTCTTCCATTCCCTTAACTAATCGTTTGGGGTTCGTTCCCACTACGATTTGTATCACCACTATCTTCATGGTCCATAGCTATTTCCGCTCTCTAGCAAAGTCCAGATATTTATCCCTCCTTTCATCTTCTTTTAATTTTACTCAATGGTCAGCCTGCACTCCAAAGACCACTATTTGTCAGGTTTTCGTTTTTGTTTTACACTCTCTCGGTCAGGCCGTCTGGATGAAAATAGGGGATCCGATTATATCTCAAAATCCCAGAAAATCTATTGTGTCTCATTTTCCAGGACGGGGTTGCTTGTGAATATTCCACTTGTTAGTATGTTCAGGTTTAAATTTCTTGCACAGTTCACTATGGATCACCTTGCCCACCCATTCGTGTCTAGTCTTGTACACTTTTCGCGCTAATTTGTTGTATTCTGTTATTTTAGGATTGACCGTTTCGTCTCTATCACCACATAAAGCCCACTTACTGATTTGGGGGGGGGGCTTATCTATTTTTGCTTTTTACACCATCTGCTTATGGCGTTGTTTTGTGTTGCTATAAGAAGAGAATCAGTTTCAGTTTTAAGATTTACCTTTCTTAGCCATGCCCATATCTCATGTGAGGTTTTGCTTGTTGGTCGCTTGAAATATCTGTACATTTGTTTTTCTTCCCATTTTTGTTTTCTCGTTATTGTTGTTCTATTGAGCTTTGTGTTGTTTGTGCTGTTTCTGGTTACTGTTATTAGCCTTTTTTTGTTCTTTTTTGTATTGTTTTCGAGTTGTCTTAACGATGTATCAACGTTATTTTCAATGCTAGCGTGTCATCTTCCTTCTCCTTTTCTTGACACATATAGCCTGTCAATGTCATCTCTGGGATATAAGACATTACGCATCGTCATGAGTTTTCTTGCACTCTGGTCCATTTGTTGATGTGTTATATAATTGTAGAAAGATTTTTTTTATATTATCATTTTTCGTTGGTTATATCTTATCATTCGGTTTGGTTAGGCTTAAAACTATTCGGCTTGGTGCACGTGCAAGTGCACATATTGAGTGCAGTTCACGCTCGCGCGCGGAGGATGTAACAATCACAAATGTCATAATAAAAGCCCCAGATAGAAAATAGGACTGGGGTGTGAATGACGTCATGCCCGGAAGCGAGGGGCTGGGAATTTCGGTGATTTTTTAAAAAAGCAGTTAGTTGAGATTCGGACCTGGGCGAGGCCAGTCCAGTTGTGGTCTACGGGATGCGCCACGCGTTTGTTGGGTCAGTAAGTTTAGATTTGACTCTGGGCCGGCCAGTTCAGCTGAGGAGTTGATTGAAGGACGATGTAGGAACTGTCAGCATAGTAAAAATTGCGTCTCTTCTCATGTCGAAAAACTAAAAGTAAAAAAATTAATAAACGTTTCGTACCTGAACCAAAGAAAATCTTCAGTGTTTCGCATATTTCGGGATTTCTATGCATGTGAACATTTCACATATCCGTATATTTGCATAGTCGTATTATGGCTATATTACAGATGTTCTTCCCTCATGCCATACAAGAGGGACCACCCACATATTTATCCCTTTGATGTGATCTCTGCCAGATAATTTGGTTTCGAGTAGTTTTCTCGTGGTCCCCTGATATTTTTAAAATTCTTGTTTCATCTCTGTATTTTTATTATTTTATTGAATCTTTTTAGTTTTGTTGCTTTTAATCTCGTGACACGTGGGTCCTTATTTCAACACCAGCACGTATCAAAAACAACAAAAAAAGAAATGTTAGGTTCCTGAAGAGAGTCGAACACAGTTTCCCATTATCTATGAATCTGGAGGCATGGTTATTCTCACCAGTTGCCTTAACAACTATCCTTCGAGAGCAATACTTATTGTAAAAGCCTTAGACACGCAAAGATCTCCTCTCTCTCCCCCTCTCTCTCTTTATATATATATATATATATATATAAGTCGACCGACCGTAGTTGACTGCGAACCAATGGGTCCTTTTTCAATAGCCCTGCCACCCAGATGTAAGGGAGGCATTGACTGATTTCTCTGGGTTGCTCCCACTTCCCTTTGATCTGTACCTAACAATGCTGAGTGTTAAGCATGGAGGGATCAATTACCATTTTTGATTCTTTGGTATAATTGGACTTGGGATTGAACCCCGATGTCCTGGACCATTGGCAAACACTCTATCTACTATGCCAATATGTGATACAGTTTAATGCAATAATCTATTCTGCTCTTTCTGCTGGTTTAAAAGAACGAGAAAAAATGTAAAGAAAAACAATTTTTCTAGTTTGAATAATACTTGTACTAATATCTAACAATGTTATCATTTCGTGTAAATGTTTCGCGCAGAAACACATACAACGTGACAAAACCTCATGCTATTTTTATACCACGAGTGTCTGAAGATTGTGGAAAACTCGTTAAACTAATGTAATGGATTTATTTTGGGGTCAGAATTATTTATTTATCATATTTACCCAACCCCTCCGCTCGGGCAGGATATGACACAAAGTCAATTTTTTAAGCGGAGTTTAACAGGTTTGAATTCAGAGTTTTCCTTCTCCTAGACTAGTTGCCTAATCAAGGCTGAAGAACCTAGTCTGCCCTACTATTTACCCATAGCTGGAGGGAGAATAATTGGATTCATACCTTTCCCAAGGGTATTAGTGCTATGTGAAATGCAATCAGTCAGGTCCAGGATTTGAACTCGTGTCGCCGTGTTCATATACTGCGGCGATAACCATTACACCACGGGCACCTCCATTCTTTATTTATAAGTTCATACCCGCTCTGCTAAAGTTGCATCAAGTATTCTTTTTATGCAAAATCTTTTCTTGTTTGGTGTTTTCCTATCTCTCTTTCTCTCTGTCTGTCTGTCTGTCTGTCTCTCACGCTATATATATATATATATAGGAAACGAATGAGAGTGATTAAGTGAATGTGTGTGAGTGTGTGTGTGTGTGTGTGTGTGTGTGAGAGAGAGAGAGAGAGAGAGAGAGAGAGAGAGAAAATAGATTGGTTAAAAGTTAGATCGTGAGTGAATAATATTGACACATATCCTTAACTCTTTATTTCTATTTATCATATTCACTCCTTATCTACCAAGCTTTCTACGTGTGTATGTATGTCTGTATCCATCAATTTATCTTAATCGCTATCTATCTATCTATCTATCTATCTATCTATCTTATTTGTCCCCTATCTGATTATCTATCTATTTAATTCTCGCTCATCCAGCCGAAGCTGTAGAATACACCGAATGCACCTATGCAGAGGTGTAAAACCCGATCTCTAACGAGTGTCCTGGATATTACTATAAACGATCTAATGGTGAGGTTCCAGTGATGCAGGGGCTTTGGGGAATGCAGAGCACCCCTTCATTGCCATCGCTTCTAGGTTCACCCTGGCCCGGAATGGTTGCACCTGATAGGGCCCTATCTATGGGTTAAGTAGAACTAAACTGCATACTTATTTTAAACTGAATTGTTTGAATTAGAACGGTTTGAATAAACTGAATATCTTGATATAGAAATTGACGATTAAATGGCGTAGTCATGCTAAACTGAATTGCTTTAAATGGAATAGTTTTTTTTTTACATTCACATTGCACTTACACTAAACTGAATTGTTTAGAATAGGACTGTTTTGACATTTAACTGTGTGTAAACAAAATCTATACTCATACTAAACTGAATTGGCTGAATTAGAACTGTTTGAATAAGCTGAATAGCTTGAAATAGAAATGTTTTGACGATTAAAATGTATACTCATGCTAAACTGAATTGTTTGAAATAGAACTGATTATTTGTATAAAAATGGATTTTGCGTTAAATAACCAACTAGGGTTGATATGCCATATAACCCAACCAACGAACCAACCAACTATTTAAATCTATCTATCTATCTGTCTATCTATGTTCTTACGTATGCATGTATCTGTCTGGCGATTGAAACGTCGGCAATAGTAATGATAGAATCAAGAATCATCGGCTCATGAGAGAAAGAATGCAAAAGTAAGAATGGCGATTATGAAAATAAGAAAGTAGGAAGATAAATGAAGAAGCAGAAGAAAAGAAAAAAAGGAAAAAATATAAATGAATTCCTTGTCAACCACACCTGCTGTTGCCAGAAAACGGATTTTATCAGAAATGCCCATCGACTAATTTATTTTTCTATGATTCACTATAAAAGACGAAGACATTTTCGCTTAATTAAAAAACTACTCTCAAAGCAAAGGTAATAATACTTCTGTTCAGTTTTGTATAGGGAAGATTCTATATCACCGCAAAATAATACCAATTGTTGATCCATTATCGAATTTTTTTCAGAATTAACAAATTATTCCGCAAAATAATTCTCTTCCTGAAGGTTATGTTCATGTAATAAGTATAACAGCTTGGGAAACACTTAAGATCTATCTATCTATCTATCTATCTATCTATCTATCTATCCCATTCTCTCCCTATCAATATTCATTCATAGATATCTCTATTGGTAATATAAATGAAAGACATAAATCACACACACACGCACACACACACACACACACACATATATATATATATATATATAAGTTGGTCTAAAAGTAGGTGGACAGTAAATGATACCATTTATTTTGTGATTCAATATACAATTATTACGATGGCAATGAGACTTTATTGTGTACACTCATACGAAACACTAAAATTTTATCAACGCAGGTGCTGAAACTGCTCTCCATTAAAATTTACACAGCTTTGAAGTCTAACCCTCACGCTTCGACAAATATTTTTGCACAAGTTCATTTTTTCATTTATTTCTTGAAATGAATCTCCGATGTAATTTTTCAAATCAACAGTAGTTGGTTTTCGACTATAAACTTTCTCTTCGAGAACGCCCCAAAAGAAAAAAAAATCCATTGGGGTTGAGTTTAGGTGAATGTGCTGGTCAATCATTTGGATCTCTTCGGCCAATCCATTTCTCAGAAAATGTTTCTGTTGTATACCAATGGAGACGAAGAGATGAAGAGTCGACCATGCTTATTTACAAAAGGGTCAAAATGTTACAGGTGTGAGAGAAGGACAGGGAAGAAGGACTCAGACACAGGACTGACGGAAGACCGCTCTATTTGTCAACATAACTTCTTAGATCACTCCGTGACCCTCTATTCAGAGTCCCACCAATTACTTACTTGACGGGGCTGATCAGACCAATTTCTCAACGCAAGTCCATTTGTCACCCACTTTGGGATTGCCTAATGCTACTTCTGCTCTGAGTCTACTTCTCCTGACTTACCGCCTGTAATGTAGAGGTTGAAACTGTGTGCTTATATAATAATCTGCTTAAAAATTGACCTTGTGTCATATCCTGCCCGAGCGGAGGGGTTGGTAAAAAAGGAGGTACCTGTGGTGTAATGGTTATCATCATAGGAAATGGACACGGCGACACGAGTTCAAATCATGGACGAGACTACATTTCACATAGCACTAATACCCTTGGGAAAGGTATGAATCCAATTATTCTCCCTCCAACTATGGATAAATAGGAGGGCAGACTAGGTTCTTTAGCCTCGGCGAGGCAACTAGTCTAGGAGAAAGAAAACTCTGAATTCAAACCTGATAAACTCCGCTTAAAAATTGACCTTGTGTCATATCCAGGCCGAGCGGAGGGGTTGGTAAATATGTATAATATTTATAACGCCCACTGTTCATGGTGTAATGTTATCGTCGAAGGAAAAAGACACGGTGATTTGAGTTCAACTCCTGCTCAAGCATGTTTACATTTCACGTAGTGATGATATCCTTGGAAAGGTATGCATCCAAATATCCTCTTTCCAGGTAAGTTTAAAAAATATGGCTGACTGGGAAGAAGCAAAATTCTGAAATCAGATTTTTAAACTTTGTTTAAAAATTGACCTAGAATCACATTCAGCTTGTAAGGAGGGGTTGGTAAATAAATGTATGTTGTATAGCCATATAATATATATACATCTATACACATATACATGCGAAAACAAAATCAATAATAATTACGAACGAACACACTTCTTTAGAAAAATATACCTCTCACACTTTATTCGAAATGGTTGCGAAATGGTTACGAAAGGGTTATGTGTGAGAGCTGAGTTGGAGACTCAACAAACTGCAACATATTGACCCCCAGTTCCTTTGTCTTTAGCAGCACTTCGTTCTCGTTCCACTGGGCCGCTCAGTCGGGGCCCATAGCCCTCTGCTGGATGTTGGTTCTCTCTACAGCATCGCATCTCCAACTAACTCCAACTAACTGAACCTGTCTGTCGCACCGGGTTATATAATTTTTTGACACCCACCTGCCTCTTGTGGGTGTCATATCTGCACCCAATTCAACCCGTCCACAGTCAAGGTTATACCCTGATATCTTCGACCGGATGCACCTGTTTCTTGATTGACGGCCGGGTTGAAGGTCACTATGTTACATGTATATATATATATATATATAGGTCATTCAATAAATAAGATGAATTATGTTAAGGATTTGCCAATAGGATTTATTATTTACAGTGGCATATTTTTCAAAGAAATAAATTGTGATGGGTCGTTTCATGTCCGCAAAAACCGTCGGGATGACAATCTTGATGATTTTCATTACTGACCACTGTTATACATCTTACCAATCAGTGTACGTGAATCTAGCAATGAAGCGTCAATTCAATGACGTAAGATTAGATTTAACTGATGTAATAATCGCTTCAAGACTTTAAACGTGGTCATTTTCATTGAGAAATTCAGCAAGGAATATAGTGGGTATATAGGGCGTTGATAATTTATCCAATCTCCTTAGTGAGGGACTATGAAGAAATCGATACTCGTGCGCGGCTGTCACAAAAAATACTTGATTCCGTAAGCGCTCCTCATATTCAGGCACCTCAGGCTTTAAGCTTTCATCTTAGGCCTGCCAGGCAGGTATCGCCTAGGGCATGCATATAAAGTGTTTATTCTGTTATGTCTTTTTTTTAAATGTGTGTTTGTGATTTAAATTAAATGATAAAGTGACAGCCTCAATATACAGGATGAAAAACTAACCAGATTTTTTAAGTGGAATGTTATTTTAATGTTTTGCATAATCCCATCTGAAAAGATTGTATTAAAACTCGTGGCGGGATCCGGTGAAAAAAAAAAAACAACAAAGTTCTATTAAAATTTGATTCTGCTTTTCTTTACCCGATTCACAAATTCAGTTTGATATAGATTGAGAGAGAGTGGAATACATACATACATACATACATACATACATAAGGTCTCTGATAGTGGATTTGCTGGCCGCTACATTCGCTAAAATGCAAATGCTCTTCATAAGAATTGAGCACTCCAGAGTATATGTAAAAAGTTATACATAAAAATTCCTTCCACTTCAACGAAAATAACGATGGCTCCGTCAAATCAATCGGGTTTCGATTCCATTTTGAAACATTTCGCCGGTCACGCCACACTGAAGAATTGTGATAAAACGAAACAGTCTGTCTGTGAATTACTATGTATATGCGCGCGCAAATATGAAAAACACAAGATAACTTCCGGTTAGAAATAAAATTAACTTCTTTTTTTTAAATACGAGTACACTGGCCTTACAAACTGTATTGTTTGGTTTGGTTTGGTTTCAAGGCATATCAACTATAGTCCGTTATTTAATGCCAAATCCATTTATATGCATATGAACTATTCTATTTCAAACAATTCAGATTAGCTTAAGTGCGCAATTTAAATTTCAAAACAGTTTTATTTCAAGCAATTCAATTTAACGTAAGACCACATTTTAATTCTATTTGAACCGTAGATAGGAACCTATTAGGTGCTACCACTCCGGGCCAGTGTGAACCTGGAAGCAATGGAAATAAGGGAGTACTCGGCATGTCCCAAATCTGCAGCATCACTGAAGTCTTACCGTGAGATTGTTTAGTGTCATAAACAGGACACTCGTTAGGGAAGTCTTACCCAATTGCAGAAAAATTGTCGATGTATTCTACAGCCCCAGCCAACTGGGTAAACAAACTGTATGGGTTTCACTGATTACATCTGAGTCATTAAGTATCATTACTCTTTTCTTCTTATTCTTGCTTCGAAGTGCCTGAAAATAATGTTCTGTAAGTTGTAATTTGATAAATGTTCTTTATTATTATTATTATTTTTTTTTAAATCTTGGAATATATGTTTAGTCTTACGCACATAATGTAGTAAAAAAATTACGCTTCAACTCTGCTTCAAACGAATTGCGCACCCTGGTATCCGGTAAGGTAAAAAATGTAAACAAACGAACTGCTTAATACCTTATAATTCCTTAGCCATACGTGGTACGCTTGTTAACCGAGCGGTCAGATACAAAGTCTTACGTAAAGTTGGGTGGGTTTCGATCCCAGCTTCGAGCGTCCTACGTGTCTAGCCACACTGAAGAGTTGTAATACAACGAAACGGTCTGTCAGTGGATGACTATATATACAAAAGTTGTTCAAGATTTTTTAGCCACACCTAGAAAGAAGAGGCATAACTGAATCTTTTTGTTGTGGGAACACGCTACCATTCTTCTCATAAAAGTTGACAAACTAATTCAGACTTCTGTCTTAATTGCAAGTGTGGCCGATATAAAATTGAGAGGTGGGTGACAAATCTAAAATGTGGATTCGGGTCCGAACCTTTTGAACGACTATCGTATATATATATATATATATACATTCCCTTCGCACAACCAGGAATCGACGCAAGTTAAATTTCTAGCGGAGTTTAACAGTTTTCCTTCTCCTAGAAAGGTTGGCATACCTCGATTGAAGAACCAATCCGCTCTACTGCTTACCCATACATGGAGGGAGAATATATGGATTCATGCCTAGCGAGATCACCAAGGTGAGATGTCTGATATAAAAGGAATCAAAACTCCCAATGGATTCAAGATTGTTATCATCGTTGTGCTTTTCCCAAAATGTTTGTCTTCATCCGCACTCCTAATCCAACGTTCCTCTTTTGTGATGTGATCGATCCTATTGTTGTGTATCTATAAAGAATAAAGGAATGACACTTTCTATGACAAAAATATATCACTGTTTATTTCTCTCGAAAGGGGTAAAATCTTCTGTGATTTAAAAGAGAGAGAGAGATAGAGAGAGAGACAGAGACAGACGAACAGAGGAAGAATATAGACTGTCATATTGACCCATAACTTCTTCTTTTGACCATACAATGGTGTGTTAACTTAAAGGCCCTACTTTATATTTCTGCTTATCGGCCGGGGAGTACCTCAACCAGAAGCCCACTGTAGATCGCTCTGTGTTATCTTGAAGGTCTTACGTCTTCTCTTTCGACGAAACGTACTCAACCAGTTGTCGCCTGGGGGCCGTTTGGCCTCCTGCGGCCACATCTCTTTATCTGCCGACTCGACTGAACGCTGCCAGCCAATACTGACATACTTACACCCCTACTGAAGCTCGCACATGGGGATCCCCATATATCATTTCATAATGCCCACAATTTACGCTCAACACGTGAATGTTTTCGCTTATTTTCACAGGTTCGTCGTGTGCAGATAATATCTGATTAAATGCTCAGTCAAGGGTCAGTGTAATATAATGGCCGAGGGATTTCGTTTTATGTATCTTGCCTTTGGGTTTAGTTAGGCTGAGAACCTTTCGGCTCCGTGCATGGGTTAGTTAGGTGCAAACATGAGCGCAGGTGTTCACGCGCGCGGAGCGGACGTGTCATTCAGAGATGTCACAATAAAAATCCCAGATTGTGGATGTGACCAGGGATATGAGTGACGTAACGCACCGGAAGCGTGAGCTAAGATTTAAGAAAAGTCTGTTAGTTGAGTTTTGCAGTCGGAAGAAGAAGGTTGACTTTCGCTTGCTCGCCGAGGCCTTGCGGCAGGTGTCGCATGTGGTGGTGGTGGTTGTGGGGGCAGATGGAAAAGTCGTCATAGAAGAGATTTTTTTTGCTTTGGTAGAGGCACAAGTGTAGCACGTCGCGATCAAGGAGGCGGCTTGGCTCTTCCAGAGTCATGTCGGGGTTTCTTTCGAAGCCGATATGATGCATATAACCCGAAATCGGGGATGAAGACAGTGCATCACTGAAGACCTACCTTGATGCATCTAGGATGTATGATTGAAAATATCTCTCTCCTTATGTCCAAAAACCTTTTAACTCAAAGGTAATAAAGAGTTTCGTACCTGAACTAAGAAGTCGTAAGTGTTTTTCGTGTTTCGGGATTCCTATGTTATCTATATATATGAGTTATGTACATTTCATGTATGGGTATGTTACATCAGTATACAACTCTATGATGCTATCTAACTTTTAGCCACTTCTCCTAAGACAATGTCTTATTGGGTGAGCGCCGTTCATTCCTTCCTTTGACATTCTGTTTCTTTTGTCTCACATGGTGTTTATCAGCCTCCATCTTTAATCCCACCTACGGATATTTGTCTAGCTTCCTCCCTTGCGCTTTCAAAAGATGGTCTTCCTACGGTGCTATCAAATCCTTACATGATAATCTGCTTTGTTACATCCAGGAAGGTGACAGCGTTACGGCGAAGCTGGATTTTTTCAAGCAAAACTGTTTCTATTTATAAATCCACTGATAAAACTTGTTCTATGAGAATCGAAAACAGTTTTCGGAAAATCTAGAAAGCAACAAGTTACTGTATTCCAATTACATATTGGGCTCATAATATTTACACACGACTTCATACAAACACAAATAATCACAATGTATAGCATGTCAGACACAAAAAACTGTTTAACATTTTCTTATAGAGATTAATCTCTCATTAGACAAGGTTTTTTTTAAAATCAGATACTAAGGCTCCATTAATAATGGATCTTTATGGGATCCGAAGTACCCCTTTATGTTATCACTCCCCGGTCCACTCTGGCCCTAAGTGGTAGAACCTAATAGGATCCTACCTACGTGTTGAATAGAAATAAACAGTATACTTATGCTAAACTGGATAGTTTGAAATAGAACTGATTTTACATTTAACTGTGCGTTAACAAAAACTGTACTTATGCTAAACTGAATTGTTTGTAATAGAACTATTTTTGACATTTAAACTGTGTACTTCAAAGTATTGCTATGTATCTCTAACAGTTCAATTAAACATCAGTCATTTTTTTATACACTATTAAATGATGAAACTGTTTAATTTCAAGCAATTGAATTTAACAAGTCATTTGTTTTTCCCCCAATATAAATGTCAAAGAGTTGTAGTTTGGCACATAGATAGTTCCTTATCAGGTGCTACCACCCAGAGTGGATATTGGAGCGATGGCAATTAAGAGGTTCTCCGTGGTTATCGTCGTAGGAAATGGACACGGCGACACGAGTTCAAATCCTGGACGAGACTGATTGCCTTTCACATAGCACTAATACCCTTGGGAAAGGTATGAATCCAGGTATGGGTAAATAGTAGAGTAGACGAGGTTCTTCAGCCTTGGTGAGGCAAGTAGTCTAGGAGAAGGAAAACTCTGAATTCAAACCTGTTAAATTTCGCCTAAAAATTGACCTTGTGTCATATCCTGCCCGAGAGGAGGGGTTGGTAAATAGGATTAAGAGGTTCTCCGTATTCCCCAAAGCTCCAATATTACTGGAGCATCTCAATCAGATTGATTCGTATCATATCTAGGATAATCGTTTGGGGTGTCTTACCCCTCTGCAGAGATATAGTTGATGTATTCTACAACCCAGACCGATTTATCTAAAATCAAAATCTGAAAAGTTGAAATAACCCAATTTTATACTCATTTAAAACAAAACAAAACATTTTGAATTTGAACATTAATGAAAACTACATCGGCGTTTTTCACTGTCCAATCATGGGAAATATTGACTGATATCATAAAAAATGAACTTATTCGACGGAACGTAAGGATTATTTTTGTATCATTATGTGAGAAGGGATTGATTGGCAACTCAGGTTGGAATCGGGAAGGTGTACGCAAGAAAACAGACAACACACACAAATGAAAAATCACAGAAAATAAATAGAAATCATAGCTGTTATTTCATTAAATGCGATAAAACTTAAATTTTTGCTTTTGTTTTCTGTTTTAACAATATTTATAGAACAATTTATTGCAATTTTCCCATAAAATATAATAAACTCAGTAAAATAAAAGAAATATAAAAAATAAAACTGAAAATTGGAATATATTAAAAGTTAAAACAGAAGTAAGAAAAATTTTAAACGGAAAATTTGCCCATGTAAATTTTGTATTAATCTTCATATTCCACTTACTATTACATGCAAATTTATGTAAATAAAATTGAAAAAAACAGCTAAAGTAAATACAGAATTAAGGAAATTTTTTAATAGAAAATTTGTCTCCCTACATTTTATATTAATTCACATCTCCCACTTGCTGTCATATACAGATTCATTTTGATAATAATAATAATAATAATAATAATAATAATAATAATAATAATAATAATAATAATATTCAACAAAAAAAAAAGAAAATTTCTAAAATTGTCGACATTGCTGTCCCGGCGTACCATAGAATAATTCTGAAGGAAAGTGAAAAGAAAGATAAGTACCTCGACCTTGCTAGAGAATAAAAAAAGCTGTGGAACATGAAAGTAACGATTGTGCCAATTGTGATTGGCGCGTTAGGCCCAATAACTAAGGGATTATTAAAAGGCCTGGAAGACATGGAAATTGGCAGACGGGTAGAGACTATCCAAACAACAGCATTGCTAAGAACGGCCAGAATCCTGAGACGAGTCCTGGAGAATTGAGGAGACTTGCTGTCACTCGGACTCCAGTGTAAAGCCATCAGTTAACGCTGATGTGAAAAACGCTAAAAGAGTACCTAATAATAGTCTCCAGATAAAACAATCAGCAAACGCTGGTGTGAAGAACTGACCCACCAAAATAGCAAATGTAGATTTTATGGTGATTAAGATGAAATGATCAATCACATAATAAGCAAATGCAGAAAATTATTAGAGAAGGAGTATAAGACAAGGCACTAATGGGTGGTCAAGGTGATCCATTGGGAGATGTTTAAGAAATTTAAATATGACCATACGAACAGATCGTATATGTGAAACAAATCATTTGTCCTTGACTATGAGACACATAAACTCCTATGGGAATTTGACATAGAAACAAATCACCTAACTTTGGCGTGACGACCAACAACAAAAAAAAAAGATAACATGCAAAATGTGTGATTTTATGACGCGACAAAACAGCAGATTTTAGTTATGTGGGGATAGAGACGAAACGATCAATTGGGATATTACCCCTTCGGCCGCCTCGAATTCATCAACTTCTTTAAAAAAACAATTCTGTCTTGGCCGGTGATTCTTCTAGTGGGTCGCTGGGGTATCTCACATTTGTTTACGGCCACAAGAAATACAACCGAGGGAGTGGGAGAAAAATAACTAAGGACAATATGGACTTGGGTCAACTCAAAGTGCAAAAAGGGTAGTTTTGTGACACTGCATTCCCTGTTGTTACTTACAAAGTTTTTTTTTTGTTTTGTTTCGTACACAGGTCTTAATTTTCTTCGAGTACCGACTGTTACGGACGGGTCTGCCATGTAAGTCCGGGACATGTTCGCTGATGTTAAGAATTCTCTGAGGCTAAACGACTTTAAAACGTAAGTATTCACTAATGCATACATTCTAAAGTTGTGATATATCGATACAACTATGCGTTAAAATTCTATTCGGAACAGCATCATTCTGACGTAACATGAAATGAGCACAAAAAGCTTTCTGTGTATCGGTTTCTGATTAACAAGTCTTTAAAAGACTTTTCAAAAGCAAACATACGGTCTGCGCACCCCAAGGCGTGATCTTTACAAATCATATCTAAAAAAAAAAAAAACCCCAAAAAACAAACAAACAAAAAACAATAAAACAAAACAAAACAAAAACAAAACAAAAAACAAAATAAAAGAGAAAAGCATTTTCTAGATTGAGCTATCTTTACTGTTTGACTAAGTTCACTCGCACCGCAAAGGTGACAGTTCTGCCGCACCCTGCAAAAGATGGGCAAGGAAATGGCAACATACCGCTTGTTTTAAAAGTGATCTTAACTTAAATCAGAATTATATGTTTCCACTTAAAATATCTTATTGAAGACAAAAGATGGTAAACATGAAAAAAGAACATCTTGTTGAGTTAATTAAAGTTTATGGTACGTTGTTTTGAAAAATCGCTGAAACATCAGTTTTTGAAACACCATTGCTGTAGGCGTTATTTTCATTTTTGAAGTTTACAGCTCCACCTATATAAAATAAAGTAAAATAAAACATGAAAAACGAGTTGTGTACTTAAATACTTTTTTAACCCACTACAATTGAATCAGTTTAAAGATGAATTGAATCGCTGTATTGGAGCCTAGTGGTTAATTAAGGTCGTTACATTAAATCGACTACGTATTTAGTCTTCACAATTAAGTTCTCGGTATATTTTCGACTTTTGCGGCTCACAGGCCATGGTAATAAAAAATAACTTTTAAATGAAGCCGGAAGACGTTGAAAATTATAGTATGCGTTTTATTTCTCCACAAAATAACCTATTTATATAAAAACACGTGACAGCATGTGTGGGAAAAAGAGAGAGAATTGTATCAGGGTGCAAAAATGGATTGTGAATTTTCTGGTCGGAAGATAAATGTGTCTGTTTCTTATTTCTGTTCGACCAAAAACGAAAATGCGTTGGCATATCTGTAACTGCGCATGCGTAGCAAAAATGCGATAATAGCTCAAAGAAAGACAATCATCGTCTTACTGTGAGAAGCATATAATATAAAAGAAGTTTATTCGATTGTAAAAATCGTTGTCACATCTGGCCACCAGTGGTATAGCATCTTGTGGAATTTTGCTAAATGAAATAAAGGCGTCCAGGTGTCCATCTAAAAAGCAATAATTCTCCGAGCGATTTGTGTCTTGTTACAATAGGCGCGTAGAATAGAATCGTCAAAGTCATGTTCAAACTGAGTGAGTCAGATTACATTTTATGAAACATTTGTGCTATTCTCCCTTCATCTATGGGTGGATGTTGTGCCAGTCGGATCCATAGAATCTTGTCAAATTACTCTAACCATAAGAATATATCAAGAGAGAGATCATTTCTTCTTGCTGGTACTTTGAAACTCAGTGCAACTAATATCATGTTCTTTAAGAGGAGATGGATGCGTCAAGTAACGCCTGTGTCTCTTAGAAGTGCTTTGAATGAGGAATACTCTGGTTGGTTCCCCAATGAGCTAATACCATATAGGAACCACACGAAGAATGATATATTCTAATGCGTTCTCGCAAAATGATCACTTTTCTAAAGGCAGATTAATTGTGGACATAAGAGTGGTAACATATGAATTTAAGAATTACCTTTTTTCATTCCTTGAAAGAACATTTTGAAATAATTAATTTACTGTTGATAGAAGTTGATAGAAGTTTCATCTAAATGAACTAAATTCCCTTTTATTTATTAAAAAGAAAAAAAAGCATTGTTTATGTCAGAATTCAGGATGAAAAATATTTAATATCAACTACTTTTTTTCGAAATAAATATTTCAATTCGGAGTTGAATTGTTCAAGAATTTCTGGTCAATAGTAAATATAATCGCAAGTTCCAAAGATAACTGATTATGTATACCTAAAACTGGGGTTGAGTTTTCTTCTATTTACATTTCAGATATATTCGCTTTGTACGTGAGGTTTTTTTACATAAATCCTGAAAGACAAGTACAATAATTGCCAAACATCGAGCACCCCCATAGAATTATATGAAATCACTTATATATTCTACACACGAATATTCAATACTCATAGACTTCTGGACACATACTGGATATATATATATATATATCAGTGGCGACTCTAGCCTATTTTTGCTACTCGTGCCCCCCGGCCCTCTGTCAACTTCAGTTCCCAACCCGTGGTCTGTGGACCCAAAGTAAGTCATCATAGTTGCTATTGCGTGATTCTCCATTGTATAGCACAGATTGACAAACGTACCTTGCATGGTGTTTTTTTTTTGTAAACAATCAAGATACTATATAATTTGTAGTCTTGTTAATACAGTAGATAAGATATTTTTTTTCCTTTCAAAAGTATAGAAGAAAAGAGAAGATGTTCATTACTATGACGAGAAAAATATGTTTATTAGAATAAAGAAACTGATGACAATATACACAGACACAGCTAGTAGTTTCCATTTCGCTTAAAATAAAGATTATTTGTTGAAAATGTATTCAAATAAACAAATTTTAGTTACAGAATGTAATATATGCAACATTCATTAAAGAAGTAGACATCTGTTAGTGAAAAAACGATTTAAAACACGCCGTTTAACCAACATTTACCATAGCGATGATGATGACGTCGGCGACAGCTCTAATCTGCTATCCCCTCTCGCTCTCTCTCTCTCTCTCTCTCTCTCTCTCTCTCTCTCGGTCCCTCTCCCTCTTCCCAATACATCTATTAGCAGCCACAACGTGCTAAGATTTTTGAGCACGGTGTTAGGGTTGCTCTTGCTATTGGCTACAACCAAAAGCGTATTTCTCTAACATTACTGTTATTATAAGGGTCTAGTGCTCGGCACGGATAGCACGTGTTCAACATTATAGCCGATTTTATGGGATGTTCAATGAATCTGATGGTGGCCGGACAAAGACCATCCGTTCAAAACAGCATCGTTGTATTATTCCCAGATATATTTATGAACTTTTTGCTACTTAGTTATCGAAACTTGAATAGATACGTAATTTAATTGAGATCAGACTAAGTATGTTTGCTTGAAATTAATGGATGATTTTTAATCCATTTTGAATAACATTGACCGAGTTATTGGTCGTGCCGGGCACGAGTAGCACTAGTCCCGTCTCCGCCCCTGGTATATATATATTTCATTAAGAAAAAACAACAAACCGGTCACATTAGGAGTATAAATTTATTTCCATCTAGTTTTGTATTTTTGAAAAATCAAAACGAAAAACACGAAAAAAATTAATAGGACTTCTTCAGATCTGAAGAAGTCTTGATAATCTTTTTCGTGTTTTTTGATTTTTCAAAAACACATAACAGGATGGAAATAAATTTATAATCCTAATGTGACCGGTTTGTTGTTTTTGCTTAATGAAATTATTGCCTTGTAATGTCTGTTACATTGAGCTTTTTACCAGGAAAATTTAAATGTTCACTCTTGAATAATTTTCTTGTCCTGATGGAATTACTCCCAACTCCGGTTTAACTGGACCAAATAATACACACACACACACACACACACACACACACACACACATATATATATATATATATATATATCATCATCATCATCATATCGTGCTGGCAGCACGGATATCCCTGACCCTCTCTCGCCACTCCTCCCTATCGTTCATCGCCCTAGGTAGGTCTTCAGGACAACAACCTGTATCCTCACATAGCTGCTGAATGTACGTTCGAGCTGGTCGCCCTGCTTTTGCGCGGCCATGTGTGGGGATCCATAAGAGTACATCTCTTATGAGTTCATCTCTGCTTCTCCAGCAATGTCCTGCATGTCTGGTTTGCCTAACTTGAATAGTTTTCGTGATAGGGGGCAGGTGGCCGTACAGTTGGTGTCTTGTGGGGTGTTGCTGCCAGGACTTGTTCAGGATTGCACGCAGCATTCTTGTGTAATTGCCATCTAGTTTCTTCTCCAGCCGTTTTGTTAGCGTCCATGTAGTGCATCCATATAGCAGTATCGATGTGACCGCTGCCTGGAAGAAACTGCGTTTCATTTTATCGGTTAGGTCTGATTTCCATATAGTCGATAGCCTATTGATAGCTGTCCATGCTTTCGTTAACCTCGTTTCGATGTCCTTTTCGGTTGATTCGACGCTGCTTCCTAGGTACGTGAATTTGTCTACTAGTTTAAGAGGGGTTCCTTTTAGAGTGGAGAGGTCTCTAGCGAATGAAGTAATCGTGTTGCCATTAGCGTTTATTGCAAGTCTCTAATATGAATTGAGATCTCAGTTGCCATTAAGCGGATGTATGTAACCAGTAGTAATTGCGATTCATAACCGTTTAAAATTTACTTCGATGCTACTGGTTACTCGTGGCTGAAGAGTAGAAGCTTGGATTGGCGTTTGAGTCAACCGGGTTTCGATCCTAGCTACGGGAAGCTAGTATGTCTAGCCACACTGATGAGTTCTGATTGAAGGAAACAGATCTGTCTATGGATGACTATATATATATATATCGGTAGCAACACAGGTGGTAGGTCTTTTAGGGCTCAGTCTGAGAAGATATTCTTTCTAGTTTATGTATTATGAATCAATGTAAATTCTCAGACCAAGTCAATTGTTCCTGACTTTTGTTGGACTTAACGCCCTTAATCGATGTTGTTTTCATTGTTTAATGGCAAATCAACCGTTGTGGGTAATTTAATACCAAAGCTATCCTTATAGGAGAACAGCAATGATACTATTTAATCTAAGGCTAAAGGGATAAGAGGTTCTTGCCTTTCCCAATGGTATTAGTCCGAAAATTAACGTTAGCGCACTATTGGAGTTCGAACTTTCTGATATGGAAGTCGTAGTCCATCACTTAAGTCATTATGCAACGGAAAATCCCGCTCAGTCGGCTGGGACTATAGAATACGTCTATTGCATCTATGCATCGGGGTAAGACCTCCCTATAAGGCCACTAGTTGGCCATGGGTGGTAACCCGTGATGCTTATAGACAGAATCCTGGTGTTTGAGCAGTATTTGGCCGGCAACCGGGTCTTCAAGTTATTAGTAACTGTTAGAAATAAATATTCCTTCAATATAATTTTGCAGTATAAAACAAAATTACAAAATTTAAATAAATAAATAAAATAAATATAACTTCTCACAAGTATTAATTTTTAAGAATGATTAAAAAGACGTTTTTTATTGGTTGAGAATAAAAAGCTGTCTTTGTGTAAATATTAATTTTATAACTATAAATAAGCAGACGTTGTTTAAAAGACACGTATGACAAAGAACGTCACAGTCAACAAAAACTTTTCGACATGGAATGACGTCGCTTCAAATAACCAACGTTACACACCTGAAAAGTAATGAATCTTCGAAGACAACTATTCTTTGAAAGAAAAGCAAACAAAGAACCCCAGCTAAGTATTAATTTGGTTGTGCTTTTATTTGGGTCTATATATATATATATATATATATATATATATATATATATATGTGTGTATAAGTGCTTGAATATGTGCAATATGAATTTGACTTAGCTATGTGATCTATTTTCTCATAAAACTTCACACAAAAAGTAAGTATTACGTTGGTTAATGATTAACATAAATATTTTAAGTTGGATTAAATAAATTTTCCAATGTCACACACCATTTTCGACCTTACTGGATTTGAAGGGCGGTCACACTGGCCTGATCCGATCAATCGGCTATTCATGTCAAGCACATATATGTTTTATCCCGACCCTAATTCTCAATTTGAACTCACAGGAAATTCCCAACTCTTATCTAGCCCAGTCTGCAGGGGATGTAGAGTACACTGAATACATACCTGATGGCAAAGCTCAATCTTTGGAGCTTTGAGAATAGTGGAGTACACGTTCACTGCCATTACTCCCAGGTTCGCTCTGGTCCGAAGTAGTAGCACCTGAGAGGGTCCTATCTATGCGCCAAGTAGAACTGTTTGACATTTAAATAAATGCAAACAAATGACTTGTTAAATTGAATTGTTTGAGATAAAACTGTCTTACCATTTTGCTGTGGGTAAACAAATGACTTATGTTCAATTGAATTGTCAGTGATTCATAGCAATATCTGTAACCATTTAAACATGTGCAAAAGTATGAGCTTAGGCTCGTATGTTTGATATATTTGTATAAAGATGATTTGGCATTAAATAGCCTACAATGGTTGAAATGCCATAAAATCCAACCAAACAAAATCTGATATATTTAATATATATGTACAAAGAGGATTTGGCATTAAATAACCTACAATGGTTGATAAGCCATAAAACCCAATCAAACAAAATCATATATATTTGATATGTGTATAAAGAGGATAGACTGGTTGATATGCCCTAAAACCAAACCAAACCAAACCAAACCAAGCCAAACCGAAAAATAGATAAATAACTAACCATACTAGTTATTTCGGGCCGATTAAAATTGACCTTCATTTCAAACGATATCCTTCCAATAATCGGATTAGGTCAAAGATTTCGCAGTGAAATTATAAAAATAATCTCTAAAAATTTCAGTTTTATTTTATACCTCATTTTTCAAACAATTTATTTTTGTTTCATATTAACAGCTGAATTTTGTCTGTAAATATTTTTCTGTTTATTGGAATATTATAAGAAGGAAATTTAAAAATACTACATCGGACTTGAATGATTCAAGGCCTATTTAATTTCAGTTCACGTGTGTGTGTGTGTGTGTGTGTGTGGGTGCGTGCGTACATGGGTCTGTGATTTAGTTTACTGACTTTGCTACTAGTGGCGACTCTGAGACAGGGGCTTAAACTGGTCCAAAGAAATTTGTTGGGAAAATACATGTAAAAAGCTATAAAGTATGAAATGATCAGTTGTCAATCAATTGTGCAGTCTCAGTGGTTTGGTCACTTGCATTTATTTTAAAAAATAGATGGTAAATTTTTTCTTATATTCTGAATGATATATTTTAGAATGAATAATTCCACAAGTAGATTTCTTTTCAAAGTTGTTTATTTTTCTTCTACACGTGTTTCAAGTGTATTAACACTTTCATCGGGTAGTTTATAAGGTTTAATGACGGCGTCGTCTTTGATTTATAAAGTAGCAACTACCTTGATAAGGCTGTTGTTCCTTTCAACTTCCGGATTCCCGTCTGAGAGTTTCCAGTTCGAATCAATACAATTAATTGTCCGCGGTAGGGTTTTGTTTCTGTAGGTGTTATTTCCCTCTTTCTCTCTCTTTTCCTTCTTTTTCTTTTTACGAATGTGTAGTCTGTTTGTCTGTGCGTCTACGAGGGTGTTCGTCTCCATATTTGTGTATATATATTTTCGTTTTTTTTTAAAGATAAACTATGATATTAATATACCATAGTTTATTTGTTTTTCTCCCTGGGTTACTGTGTGTGTTTGTGTTCGTGCATGCGTGTTTGTGTGTGTGGGGATATAAAATTTAACTGACTTTCTTTGTTGTTGTTTCTGTGTGTGTGTGTGTGTGTGTTTAGTTAAGTTCTATTGAAAGCTGATTAGATTTTTCTGAATTATACCGTCGTTGGCGACCTTAGTCGAGGGTGATCCGAAGGCTCCCTTTTCGATAACTACAACACCAAGGTGTAGGGGGTTCTGTTCCTTTCCCCGGATTGCTCCACTTTATCTCGATCTTTACCATATAATGCTGAATGTTAAGCAAGGTAGTATCCAGTACCATTTATTAAGTATTTGGTATGACTCGACCTGGGATTGAACCCTGGTCTCCCGGGCCTTTGGCGAACACTCAAACCATTCGGCCAATATCCGGTTCTGGACTATACAAATAATGTAAATTATGTTAAAAATAGCCCGAATTATCAAAATTCCTGAAGTAGAGTAGCCACTGAACTTTAAATAAAATTTCTCTGATATTTCCCGCCCAATGTTTACACACACACACACACACACACACACACACACACTATATATATATATATATATATGCATATATAAAAAATGTAATTTTTGTCATGGCATTAATTTCATTACAGACGTTTTTAGATTTTGCGTTTTAGACATATTTTGCCTTGTTTTGATATGGAGACATTTATCATTCTTTTAGATTTACAGTTGTATCGGTGAGCATCATCATTATTAAGACACCCTGACTTCACAAAGTTCCTTGACACTCTCTCGCCCTTCATCCCTGTCATCAATCGCTCGTGGTAGGTCTTCTTGGCTACATCCAGTATCCGCACAGAGCTGATGTAGCTAAAACTGTCTTTACCTCGTCCAGGAGTTTATTAGAGAACGACGATTATGGGTTCTTCCTTGCTTCTGCTGCAGCGCATAGTAAATCTAGTTCGTTTTAGATATTATGGTTTGTGAGATTGGAGGCTGGTGCCTTTCCAGCTACTGTTTTGTGGGTATTGCTACCATGATTTTTTCGAGACTGAGCAGCATTCTTATGTAGTTCCCATCCAGCCCTTTCCCAATGCATGTTGTTTGTGTCCTTGTGGTGCATCCATATGGTAGTATATACACAGCTACGACTTGGAAAATAATCCCATTTTATTTCATAGATAAGATCAGACTTACATATAATCGATAGACTGTCATTGTCTTTTCATTGTCTTTTGCTAAGGTATGTTGATATTACTTTCAGTAGATGATATATTGCTATAGAGATATCTGAACTGGTATAATAATTTTAGAATCATGCCACTTTGGGTGGAAATAGCTTCTTTTTGTTTAAACCAAATGTGCATTGTTTCTTTGCATTCACGAAGAGGCCAATATTTTCTGCTGTTTTCTCATGGCTACGCAGAAAGGATTATGTTGGGGCTGGTGTATTTCTGAAAAGCGTTCGTTCATTTGCAAATTTTGTAACAGAGCGATATCGTCTTCTTGTTCCTTTTTTTAAAATGTGAAACCACTTTCTTTTATTAGATCTAGTGATGTTCGAAGTACGTTGTTTAGGCAGCAAATAGATTGCTTATGTATCTCCTTGCAAGATTATCTTGAAGAAATCAGTGTCTCCATAAATTGAGCGAGCCATTGCTTTCGTGTTTTCGCAAAGCATATTCTTAGTATCTCCGTTATATATATATATATATATATATATATATATATATATAATCGACTTCTCTAAAAAAATCAACGTACTTTGATGGGTTTTAATTGTCATTTTACTTTCATTTTTTCTTTCCTTAAATCCACATATTAAACACGGTTTTATCATTTTTAATTCATGCATAATTTTATTTAATGTTTAGAATTATTTCCGGAATATTGTTTAGAGTCTTGAAATGATTTTATCATGATTTCTGTTTTTCTATAAATTTTTTGATGAAGAACTGAAAAAAGGAACATTATCTTTAAAATCTTTTTTTTACAATGAAATAGCTTTTTTGAATAAATGATATTTCCTGTTTTTCTAAGTAAAAAAGAAAAAATGTCTGACATTTTTAACAAACAAATAAATATCAAAGCAATATATTTTAATGGAAATTTAACTTACACATCAGATTATTCATTGTATTCCCGTAGCAAAACCATTCCTAAATGATATGGGTTTATGGACTAATACACATGGACACACCTGTATTTATTGAGGTGCAATAATTTTCATTCATCAGCTTCGGGTGACCACTTGATGGCTTCTATAGGTCTTACGATGAGCGATGTCCTGTAAAGACGGAGAGAGAGAGAGAGAGAGAGAGAGAGAGAGAGAGAGAGAGAGAGAGAGAAAGGAATCTGAGCTTGATGATTTTGCAGGATTTATCGGACCTCCTGCCAGGTCAAGCCAAGTCGGCTGGAGCTGTAGAATACGCCGACTGCATATCTGTAGAGGGATAGGACTCCACCAACAAGTGTCCTGGATATGACACTATAAAATCTGATCGTGAGGCTACAGTTATGCTGGAGTTTTGTGGAATGTCGAGAACCGTTTCTCTATTATTGCTCCAAGGTCGTCCCTGGCCCTGAGTGGTAGTCCCTGATAGGCTCTTAACTATTGGTTGAAGAGAACTGTTTGGCTATTTTAAAATCTGTGCAAAAATGACTTATGCTAAATTTAATAGTCAGAAATATAACTGTTTGACGATTTAACTTCATGTAAACATGACTCTACGTGGAACAATTTAACTGTGTCAAACGAATGAGTAATTTTGAAGAGAACTATAAGTGTCTATTAGGAATACTTGTAACTCATCAACTGTGGGTCGGTATTAGAATATTGGTATAGCATAGCAATACTTGGAACCCTCTGACCGTGTGCAAATGAATAAATGATTTTGAATAAAATTAGTGTTACATAAAAATACTAGCAACCATATCGCTGTCTAAAAGCAAATGATTAATGTTGAATAAAATTATTAGTATAAGATATCAACATTTAAAACCATTCAACTAAATACAAACAAATGACTAAGTGCAAATAAAATTGTTTGTGTTTGATAGAAACACTCCAAAACATTTAACTGTGTGTGAATATGAGCGAAGGCATATTTATAAATGTTATCCAAATGTGTTTAAAAACCACATGTATTTAATATATGTGTATAAAGAGGGTTTGGCACTAAATAACCAACGATGGTTGATATGCTATACAACCCAACTAAACCAAATCATATATATCAAATTTATATGTATAAAGAGGGTTTGGGATTAAATTAGCTACAACGGTTGATATGCTATAAAATCCAACAAAACAAAACCATATATATTTAATAGATACGTATAAAGAGGATTTGGCATTAAATAACCTTCAATGATTGATATGCCATAGAAACCAACCAGACCAAATCGTAAGTATTTAATATACATGTATAAAGAGGATTTCGCGTTAAATAAGCTACAGTGGTTGATATGGCATGAAACCCAACCAAACCAAATCACATATATTAAATATATATGTATAAAGAGGGTCTGTCATTAAATAACCTCCAATGGTTGATATGCCATAAATACCAAACCAACCAAACCAAATCCCCCCAGGTGATAATTATTTTAATGCATGATTCTATCGGCATTCCTTTTTTGGGGTATCTCACTGAATAAATAGGTAATGCCAGGGTGGGAGACCTCCTGAGATTAACTTGATATCACCCACTCGGTGATGACATCAGGAGTGATGATGATATTGATGATTTATAAATAAGTGAACAATTCCAAGAGGCACTTTGTGGGTGCAGTGGCTGTATGAAGATTTTGTGTTATATAAAGTGGCGTTCTCCTGAATGCAGACCCCACATATTGGTGTACGTGTGTGAAATCCAAAGCGTGACAAAAATGTGATTAGTCCACCATACGACGTAAAATTGCATTGCTCGTGATTGACTCTACATTAAGAAGGAGGAAACCTGCAATCCAAATAATCATCTCTCTCTCTCTCTCTCTCTCTCTCTCTCTCTCTCTCTCTGTCAACTAATGAAGAGTCATTTGCCTGCTTGGCTTCTTATGTCCGGGCATTTTACTGATCTTGAAAAGGAACCGATATTAGCGCTGTAAAGAAACGAAAACGAACTGGTCGGGTTAACTCGATCCGATAGAGACATTTAGAAAATGTTGCCCAGTCGGCTGGGGCTGTAGAATACACTGGCTGCAGACCCCCCCCAAACGAGTGTCCCGGATATGACACTAAACAATCTGATGGTACTATTTACCCAACCCCTCCGCTCGGGCAGGATATGACACAAGGTCAATTTTTGAGCGGAGTTTAACAGGTTTGAATTCAGAGTTTTCCTTCTCCTAGACTAGTTGCCTGACCAAGGCTGAAGAACCTCGTCTGTCCTACTATTTACCCATAGCTGGAGGGAGAATAATTGGATTCATACCTTTCCCAAGGGTATTAGTGCTATGTTAAATGCAATCAGTCTCGTCCAGGATTTGAACTCGAGTCACCGTGTTCATTTCCCTACGACGATAACGACTACACCACGGGCACCTCCACAAATAAGACTAAACAATCTGATGGTGAGGTTCCAGCAGAGCTGGAATTTTGGGGAATGTGGAGTATCCCTTCATTGCCATTTCTCCCAGGTCCACTCTGGCCCTCAGTGGTAGCACATGATTAGGCCTATCTATGGGTTAAATAGAACTAACAGCATACTAATGCTAAACTGAATTGTTTGAATAAACTGAATATCTTGAAGTAAAAATGTTTTTGACAATTAAACCGTACTTACATTTAAACTGCATGTTTATGCTCAGCTGAATTATTTGAAATAGAACTGTTTTTCAACATTAAAACTGTATTTACACTTAACTGAATTGTTGCTTATAACTGCTTCAATAGTTTGAAATGGAAATGTTTTTGACAATTAAATTGTATACTTATGCTAAACTGAATTGTTTTAAGTAGAACAGATTATTTACATAAAAATGGATTTGGCGTTAAATAACCTACAAAGGTTGTTATGCCATAAAACCCAACAAACCAACCAACCATTTAGCAATTTCTTTTTGTTTGCTTCTTATCTTCTGCAACGGATTCGTTATCTTTGCATGCGAGACACTTAAGTTTCCCGCTCGCTGAAAAAATACGAATACCCTCGGAAAACACATTGTATGGATTTCACTGGTTTCATCTGAGTCATTGAGTATCATGGATTTTTGTTCTTCATGTACCTTCAATTACACTCGTGTAGGCTACATGTAGATAATTATTATTTATTATAACATTATTTTAATATTGGAATATATCTATGTCCAGCATCATGTATAAAAACCCTTTAAAAAGTTACGTTTCAAATCTGTTATTTTTATTTTTCTAATTACTTCCTTATCTATTGTATTGCAGTTATTTTTCTATTGTGATTTAACAGAGAACAGAAGAAAGCCGACATTCTTGTCGGCAGGATTTCTCGGTATTCTAAGTCCTGTTAATTCACGAGAATTTGATGAAATCATGAGAATTCGATGCGAGCGATAAGTGTTGAATTCACAGTTGTCGTTCTTCTTGACTAGCTGCCAACCAAGGCTACAGCATTTTGTCTGCTATTTTACCAATAAAAATCAGATGGATATAAGGATCCTTGTTTGTGGGTCAGAGTATTAGAGAAGGTGATGGGGTTCATATTATGATCGAAGGCTCACACCACTATCAAGAACAACATCAAAATATTGAATTCGTTGTTTAATGGCATATCAATCTCGGTGGGTTATTTACTGCCTAAGCCATCTTTATAGAAGAACAGTAGAAGAATTATTTAACCAACAGCTCAGGTGATGAAGGGGTTCATGCCTTTTGCAAGGGTATTAGTTCGAAAGTAAATGTAATAGTGTGACTAGTGATCAAACTAACTTACTACGATGTAGCAGTCCAGTACGTTATCCACTACGCCAAAACAACTCTCTGCCGCGTGTCTGTGTGTGTGACCAAACATTACTGTAAGGAAATATATGAAATAGAAGCAAGTTTAACTTTGGAGCCAGTAAACTTATTTTGTGATTAGTTTCTTGGTTTGGTTAGGTTTAGTTTCCTTATTTAATGGCATAACAACGTTCACGGATTATTTAATGCTAAATCCATCTTTGAGAGAAGAACACCGGAAATAGTATTTAATCAATTGATGGGGGTAGATAAGTGGGTTCATAACTTTGCCATGGATATTAATCCGAAAGTGAATATAATCGTAGAATTGATTCCGAAATTATAACAATGTTGCTGTCCAAAATATAAACGAATACACTATAGAAAGTCTTTCCCATAAAAAAAACTGATTTATATATATATATCGATTGATCACATCTATCAATTTGCATCTATACATATCTATGTCGAATTTTTTATGTTGGGGTAAAGTAAATTAGTTCCAATGATGTAATTATTTAAAAAATATAATTGGTATATTTGTTGTTTTCTGGCACATCAAACATTGTTGGTTATTTCATGCTAAATTCTGTTTATAGATATTTACCAACCCCTCCGCTCGGGCAGGATATGACACAAGGTCAGTTTTTAAGCGGAGTTTAACAGGTTTGAATTCAGAGTTTTCCTTCTCCTTGACTAGTTGCCTCACCAAGGCTGAAGAACCTAGTCTGCCCTACTATTTACCCATAGCTGAAGGGAGAATAATTGGATTCATACTGTTCCCAAGGGTATTAGTGCCATGTGAAATGCAATTAGTATCGTCCAGGATTTGAACTCGTGTCACCGTGTCCATTTCCTATGACGATAACCATTACACCACAGGCACCTTCTGTTTATTTATATATATATATATATATATATATATATATATATGTATATATATATATATATATATATATATATAATTTGTAAACGAATAGTTTGAAAGTAACTTCTTATATGTAATTCTTAGAACCCATTTGTTTGCAAATAGTTAAATGGTTTAATGGCATATCAACTCCTTTTAGTTTATTTAATGCCAAAGCCATTCTTCTAAAAGAACAGTAGTGGTACTATTTAACCCATAGTTGGGATTCTTAGAACCCATTTGTTTGCAAATAGTTAAATGGTTTAATGGCATATCAACTCCTTTTAGTTTATTTAATGCCAAAGCCATTCTTCTAAAAGAACAGTAGTGGTACTATTTAACCCATAGTTGGGAGGATAAGGGGGTTCATACCTTTCCCAAGGGTATTAGCCCGAAAGTGAACGTAATAGCGCGACTGGAGTACGAACTCATTTACTACGATTCCGCAGTCCATCGCTTTAACCATTACACTACGAGGACACCCCCTAAATGGTTTCAAGTATTCCAATCTAAAACTAGAAATGTTTATTATTAATCATTTGTTTGCACCGTTGATAGATTTCAAGTATTGCTATCTAACACTGGTAATTCTATTTAGGAAGTACTCTATGCTATATTATTCACACACAGCTTTTACTTCAAGTAAAACTTGTTATAAGATTAAATACTAGAGATGATAATGATAAATGGTGGTACCAGTTATTATTGGCTCACTCGGTATAGTCATTAAAGGATTGGTAAAGGGACTAGAGAACTTGGAATTAGTAGTAGGAGGAGAAAATATTCAAACTCCAGCATTGTTGAGATCGGCTTGAATACTAAGAAGCGTCCTGGAAACTTGAGGAGACTTTCTGTCACTCAGATTCCAATGGTAAACCATCAGCTAACGCTGGTATGAAAAACATTCTCAAATAAGTAAAAAATAATAGAGTAGGTTATGTGGTGAGAGAGACGAATCGATCAATCATATTACAGGCTTGTGCAGCAAATTAGTGTAAAACTAGAATAAGTCTAAACACGTCTGGGTGGGGAAAGTGATCCACTGGGAATTGTGTAAGAAATTTAAATTTGAGCCATACGGATAAGTTGTATATGCACAACCTGAAATCCGTCCAAGAGAATGAGACGTGTAAGATCCTGGAGAATTTTGAGATATTAATGGATCACCTAATCCTGGCCAGACGACCTGACAAGTAGGCAAAAAAGCAAAAAGAGAACGTACCGAATAGTGGACTTTGCCGTCCTAGTAGACCTAAGAGTAAAATCAACAGAATGTGAAAAATGGGATAAATATCTGGACCTTGCTAGAACTAAATAAACATGAAGGTGACGGTGATACCAATTGTAGTTGGTGCACTTGGAAGCTCCGCCAAACGATTGGTAAAGTGATTGAAAGACTTAAAAATCAGAGGGCAAGCTGAGACCATCCAGACTATCGCATTTCTAAGATCAGTTAAAATACTGAGAAGAGTCCTGGGACTTGAAGGGACTTGCTGTCACTCACACTACAGTGGAAGACCATAAGCTAACGGTGGTGTGAAAAACTCTCAAAAGACTTAGATTCCGAGTGGACCTGGGAGTAATGTCAATGGAGTACTCTACATTCTTCAAAAATCAAGGTATGGAGTCTCACCATCAGATGGAGTCTACCGTCATTTCAGGACATTCGAGGTATGATTTGCTGGTCTCGTTACTCTTTTTATCCAAACATCAGAATATATTTCAGGTTTAGAAACAAAAGATATCCGATGATGTCACAAGAGGATAGCTGGAAGATTAGGGAGAGATTCTTGTTCCGGATTTCACCAACTGTCGCCAGTGGAATCATTGTCCATTGATATTAATGCTCGTTCAGTTTTGTTATCACTTTGTTTTCTTCCGAATTGTAAAACTAGTTTAACCCGTAACATTACGTAAAACTGAAAAAAAAAAAAAAAGATATAAAATAATATACATATAACTAAGGTAAGTGGATTTTCTCCATTGGTCGACCCCTCTTTATAAAGGCCATGAATAAAACATATAACTGGTCGATGCACCTTTCAAACTAACCAGCCTCTGGCATGCATACTTTGGTATCAGATGTAAATGAAATGGAAATGTACTAAGCTTTTTGCTTAGATGTGGCACAAGGCCATATGAAAGAGGCACCCAATGAGACTCGAACTCACCTGTGTAGGTTTGCTAGCCGAGCTTGCTAACCATTATACCACCAGAGGCGCCTTCAGATGTAAAAGAAATGCCTAGACACTTTTTTCGACTGATCTCTGTTACAATTGCAGATATGAACGTCAAGAGCCGTGTGAAATACGTTCAACTTTGGTTTATACGACACAAGTACTTCAAATAAGTGAACTATTATATGTTTATTCTTGTATGATATCATATAACCGCAAAATGAAAAATGTGTTTGCAACTGTAATAATAATACTATAAAAATTCCTGATATCAACTTTCTTAAGTTTTCAACTTAACCATCATATTTTGCGGCCTAAAACACCATATTTGATAAACAAATTACTATATTTGGCATACAAATTGCCATATTTAGCATACGAATCGTCACAAAAAAAGCCATAGTCTTGTTACCAGTCTTGAACCTTTTTCCAAATTGGGAAAATAATTTCTCACAAGTATCCGATATTGTAAAACTTCTTGAGGGAAAGATCACCAGTCACCCAGTTCAGGTTTTCTGCAAAAAGTGAAGCTACATTCAGAGGAAAAGTTGGATGGTTTAGTTTTCCGAGCAATATTTTATGGCTTCTGTCTTTTTGTATTACATTAGTGTCACCTGTAAAATAAGTTATTTGTGGAACACACTAACCCAAACATACATACATACATACATACATACATATTTACTAAACTACTATCTACCAGCATTCACGGTTACCAGGTAAAAAGAAAAAAACCCGCCAGGAACTCCCTGATGATCCGTTAAGGTGAAAATTTAGTAGGAGAATTCCGACACATGATTTAAGTTAATTTTTGTATATATATATATATATATATATATATATATATATATATATAGACACGTATATATATACACAAGAATGCTGCGTGCAATCCTGAACAAGTCCTGCCAGCAACACCCCACAAGACACCAACAGTACGGCCACCTGCCCCCTATCACGAAAAATATTCAAGTTAGAAGAACCAGACATGCAGGACACTGCTGGAGAAGAAGGGACGAACTCATAAGAGATGTACTCTTATGGATCCCCACACATGACCGCGCAAAAGCAGGACGACCAGCAGGAACATACATTCAGCAGCTATGTGAGGATACAGTATGTTGTCCTGAAGACCTACCTAGGGCGATGAACGATAGGGAGGAGTGGCGAGAGAGGGTCAGGGATATCCGTGCTACCAACGCGATTCGATGATGATGATGATATATATACACAATCATATTTATATATACACGTATCTATACACAAATACACACTCACACATATATATTTATACACACATATACACACGAATATATTTACAAATCCGTTAATATCATACAAAACATCAACATTCATATACACATACACCCACACATAAACATGTATGCACACACACACACATAGACACAAACACAAGCATACATACATACATACATACATATATGCGTAGTATATTCAATAAGTTTCCAGACTTTTTTTGTACAGGCATTTAAAATGGTCGTAGACTCTTGAAAATTCCCTATGTTATTGCAATGAATCCTTTGAGATGACTGACCAATTTTTATGATTTCAGCTTTAAATCAACAGCTAGAGCAGCAATTGGAATACACCCTACTAAAGCCTGATTTTCACAGCTGGTGAATTTCAAAAATGCAATCTGGACGTGAGGACACTTTAGAAGAACGATATGCAATAAAATTCTGTTTTAAACCTGGAAAAAAGGCCACAGAAACGTATGGAATGCTTCACACTGCTTTTGGACCATCTTCCATGAATCGGGCATCAGTTTTTGAGTGGCATAAGACATTCAAAGAAGGCAGGGAGTCTGTGAGGGATAATGAGAGTTGTGGGACGAGCAAGGAAGTCAATACACCAGAGGTGATTGGCCAAGGGGTTAGGCTTAGGATTACTATGTTAAGGTTTTATGTTAAGGTTTTATGTTAAGGTTTTATGGGAGTTCAGGAAGAGATTCTGCCGGAAGAGGCCAGTATTCTTCCAATCAGGTCAGTGGCATTTCCACCATGACAATGCACCAGTACACAACTTCATCCTTGTCACAGACTATTTGAGCAAGATGGGCATCAAGACAGTTCGTCACCCTCCCTATAGTCCAGAGCTTGCTCCTTGTGACTTTTGGTTATTCCCTTAGCTTTTGGTTATTCCCTTAGCTCAGAGGCTGTCGTTATGAGACAATTGAGGAGATGGAAGAGGCTGTGACGAAGGTCATTGACACGCTCACACGATAGGACTTCCATGGGGTCTTCGAGAAGTTGTTGGAACGGTACAGCGAGTGCATTGCAGTCGGGGGTGGTTACTTCGAAAGGGCCTAGAGTTTCATGTGTGTACTATTAATAAAAGTGCCCATACGAAAAAAGTCTGGAAACTTATTTAATGAAACTCGTATATATATATATATATATTGACACACGCGCATATATATCACAAACATAAATAGACACAGATGTATATATCGAAGCAAACATATTTACACATGTATATGTTAGGTAAACACACACACACAAACACGCGCACAAATATATATATATGTATATATATATATATATATATATATATATATATATATATTGTCATCCACAGACAGACTGTTTCGCTGTATCACAATTCAGTGTGGCTAGACACGTAGAACACTTCAAGCTGGGATTGAAACCCGCCCAACTTTACGTTCGACTTAGTATCATACCGCTCGGTATAGCTCGGTATAGGTCAGCTAGGGAATTATGCATTATGTAGTAACTTTCGTTTGTTTACATTTTGCCTTACCTGATACCAGAGTGCTCAATTCATACAAAGAGCTTTGCATTTTGCGCGAGGCAGCCGTTAATTCCTTTTATTTTGCTGACAGACAAGATGTATAAAGTATTTTTAAATATATATTCTTTCTTGAATACGTACAAATCTGCGTGTCAAATATCTCAGGTTCAAGTGTGGAAGTTTCGAAAATATTGTTAATTACGAAGGCTTTCTTTTAATCCCAGAGCCATTTTGAAAGAATATTGGAAGAAATATTTATACTAAACTGCTTGTTGTATTGAAATGTACATTGATGTGTGAGGATTCTTTCACTTTCTCTTTCACTTTCTCTCTACGTCATATATTTATATATGTATATATAAATATATACGCATATATATGAATGGGTCTATGGGTGTAAATATATGCATACTAAGAGATAGAGAAGGAGAGAGAGAGAGAGAGAGAGAGAGAGAGAGAGAGAGAGAAATATGAAGAGAGGGAGTATTTAGCAGGATTTTTCCCTTGTTTATTTGTTTTAAACTTATAACAAACAAGACAAAACTTTCTCTCTGTATTAAATATTTCTTTTTGTCTTTAATATTTAGAATTTGAATGACGTCACTAACACCTGACGCGCTATTAGATATATTCAGAAGACACCTTAAGAAAAACAGTGAAATCTAATAATTCATTATTTCCTTACTGATAATGATCTATGTGGGTTTAACGTCATCGGATATCATACATCCATAAACTCCAATTTAAAATTGCCGCCGCCCATGCACTTTTTGCATTGAGAGGATAGAAAAATGTTTTTATTCGGCAGCCTCTATGCCCTTTTCTTGTCATCATGGCATGGTAAGTTGAACATCATGCGTTTGTGAGGGTTGGCATCGCGTGATCAAGTCACAAAATCTATTCCGATGTGTTACAGTGAACTTCGATTGTCTTCACCATGAAATTGCAGCAATACCAGAAGAGCTCTGAAATGTTCGAAGAGAGTCTTCAAGTGTGTATACCACGTGATGTCATGCATCTACAAGATGTGTCCAGCAGGACTCATAGCGTAACGGTTATAGGCGTTGGTTCCCTAAGCTTTTAAGGAGACAATCATCTGGAGGTTGCATGTTCAATCCTGACTGCAGGCGAGTAACAATACTGGAATACTTAACACTTGTACTCGGATATGGCAAACAGAATCAGAACAGGCGACTCTCGTTGATTCAATAAAGGACGTAGTTCGAAGTTCCGTGAAGGTTCCCGAGTTCGACAAACACCTGAAGAAGGCCGGAGGACATATCGGCCGAAACGTTAGGGAAATAACAATAAAGATGAAGACAATAGTCCGAAAAACCTTAATGATAAAAATCGAAATACTTTTGGATATTTTATTCCTTTAAACTAAACTTCCTATTGTTTGGAGTTGGTTTGCTATTGAATTATTGTAAAAATCATTTCAATCAAACAAAATTATTTGTTTTGAGGTAATTCTAAACAGCGGACAGTCAAACATAGTGCTCCTAGCTTGAACAAAGGCTTGTCATCAAATTTTAGGACGCTAAGAATTGCGAACCATGAGAAATCTATAGCAAGTTGTGTGAAGTGTACGGAGAAGCTTGTTTTATAGAAAAATGTTTACAGATTATCTAAATATGGGTTTGCCATTACGAGACTATATTGATAAAAGGAGCTTCTGAATGGAAACGCAATGACTCTCTTGCAAAGAAAAAGTTCCGGACGCTACGGTCAGTAAAGAAGGTCATGCTGGCAGTGTTTTGTGACATGAAAGGACCCATGACTTGATTTTTGTAGCTATTTAAGAATGCTGCCAGCAATATTGAACAAATCCTGGAGGCAGTACCCAACAAAGTAACTGCTGCACAGCCAGCTACGACCCATCACGAAAACTATCCAAGTTAGACGAACCAGCCTCACGGGACATTGCTGGAGAAGTAAAGACGAAATCATAAGTGACATACTCCAGTGTACCCCTTCACATGGACGAGCAAAGTCAGGAGGACCAGCTAGAACCTACATACAGAAGCTCAATGTCGATACAGAATGTAGCCTTGAAGACTTACCGGAAGCGATGGACGATAGAGAAGGGTGGCGGGAGATCTGCGCTGGTGGCGTGACATGATGATGATGATGATGATTGAATGACTCACTTATATTGAACATTTTTTCTTTTAAAACTAACTCATAGGAATTCATGTCTTTAAAAGGTGACTTAACATTGAGAACATTTGATGTCATTTTGTGTTACACAGTATAAAATGAGTAAAAATCAAAACTGCAGTATTAAAATCTGGTGATTCTACCAAAAAAAAAAAAAAAGATGTATCTTTAATATTGGTTATTAAAGGAAGAAAAAAAAGAGGCAAGATAATTTCAAACAAATTTCTTTCTTTCTTTCTTTCTTTCTTTCTTTCTTTCTTTCTTTCTTTCTTTCTTTCTTTTTTTCTTTCTTTCTTTCTTTCTTTATTTCTTTCTTTCTTTCTTTATTTCTTTCTTTCTTTCTTTCTTTCTGTTTATGTAAAGGAATATGCCGATAGTGACCCGTGTAATTTAAACACGGATCTCTAGCCAACAAACACCAGTGTTAAAATTGATTGTGCGCCTGGAGTTCACGTGACTAGAAGTGGTGGCTATATAGATGGGTCAGACATAGGTTTGACGAGTGATGAGTTGCATAGATAGGAGATGTATGCAAAATAATTGTAGAATGTAATATTGAGTGTTAATGCTGTTTCGGATTCCACACGCACTATTCGGCATTGTAGGAGATTAAAGAGATTAAGTAACGTCCAAAATTACCCACTTCACGAGACATTACAAAAATGGCGACGAATAATTAGTTCCGAACATTGTAAAATTTTCTTTCTTTCTTTCTTTCTTTCTTTCTCCGTCTGTTGCTATCTATGTTTGTTTCTTTTCCTATCTATCTATCTATCTATCTATCCCTATTTCAAACGAAGTGGTCACCCATGTAAGGTTTGATCTGGGGAGTATACTCATTACCCAAACCAGTTTTTAATACAAAGCTTTGTCCGTAAGATAAATCATACCTTATATATTCAATTCTGATAATAATATAATATTTTACCATTTCCTATTGCAAGCCAACTCTTCAGTGAGGTGAGTGTGGCGGGTCCGATTTCCAATGTATACTCCTTTACTGCGGCCTGGTTTCGTCATGAAATAATGTTGAATGAGAAGAAATCAGAGAAAGATAAAGAAAAAAGGCATATATATATCTATATATATACACGAAGATCATTAAATAAGTTTCCAGACTTTTTTCGTATTGGCACTTTTATTGATAGTACACACATGAAACTCTAGTCCCCTTCGAAGTAATCTCCTCCGGCAGCATTGCACTTCTGGTACCGTTCCAACAACTTCTGGAAGGCCCTATGGAAGTCTTCTTGTGTGAGCGTGTCAATGACCTTCGTCATAGTTTCTTTCATCTCCTCAATTCTCTCATAACGACAGCCTCTGAGGTCAGGAATTAACACAAAGTCACAAGGAGCAAGCTCTGGACTATATGGAGGGTGAAGAACGGTCTAGATGGTCAAATAGTCTGTGACAAAGATGGAGTTGTGGACTGGTGCATTGTCGTGGTGGAAATGCCACTGATCCGACTTGAAGAATTCTGGCCTCTTCCGACGGAATCTCTACCTGAACTCCCATAAAATCTTAACATAGTAACCAATCACCTCTGGTGTATTGACTTTACTACTCCTTCCACACCTCTCATCATCCCTCACAGACTCCCTGCCTTCCTTGGATCTCTTATGCCACTCAAAAACCGATGTTCGATTCATGCAAGATGCTCCAAAAGCAGTCTGAAGCATTCGTTTCTGTGACATTTTTTCCAAGTTTAAAACCGAATTTTATTTCATATCGTTCTTCTGAAGTGTCCTCACGTCCAGATTGCATTTTTTAAATTCACCAGCTGTCACAATCAGGCTTTAGTAGGGTGTATTCCAATTGCGGCTGTAGCTGTTCATTTGAACCTGAAATCATAAAAATTGGCCAGTCATACCAGAAGAAGTATAGCAATAACATAGGGAATTTTCAAGAGTCTACGACAATTTTAAATGCCTGTACAAAAAAAGTCTGGAAACTTATTGAATGCACCACGTATATATATACATATATATATATATAAGCAGCTGAAACAGGGACGAGATAAGGAGGTTAAAAGCCGGACTATATACAATAAAATAAGCTGTATCTGACATTCTCGAGTGGAAACAATAAATGTAGGTTTGCAGGAATGAATTATTATATTGGAAAATATTTGGAAATTAAAATTCAATGTTGAATACTGGAACGTGCTACACAATGGATTCAAAAATATTAAAGTTTAATATAAATTAAACCATAGGGAAATCAAAAATGAGGAATGCGATTTAGGGGTTGGGTTTGACGATACATTTTAATTTGACAATCGTATTTGATCCTATGTGTCAAAAAAAAAATGAAATGATTTGCTGGTTGGAAATTCGATTTGAAAGGTTGTTTTTTAAAATATGTGAAACCCTAAAAAGACCTTAAGTAGAATTTTGAATTCAGATCTGGGCTCCAGTTTCTAGAAATGAAAATTGAAATTTAATATTGACGTTGGACGCATCCAAGGAAGAGTGATAAAAGTAATAAAATGAGTAAGATATTACAGTTGTATGGAGAGATTTGAGAATGAGAGAGAATTACTTTACGAGAAGGAAGGATGAGAGATTGTCTAATTGACAATTTCAAATAATCGATTAACTTTATAATTATCGGAGATATTTTTTTCAATATCTCTCCTAGAAATGGAACAATTCTGTTAAGGTAGATTTCAAAAACTAAGTCTATTGATGTTGTGGCCTTGAAGGACCAGAAATGAATACCACGAAGGAAGGTTTGCCGCAGTATATATTTGCAGAAATACAGACCGTAACGGTTACCGGTAACTGAATAGACTCGCTTGTCTCGTTCATCGAGTCAGTCACTATTTATAATATCGAGGATGGTCCATGCAGTGACCTCATTGGGTATATCACCATAAAAATGAACCAATTAGATATTTTTACAAATAGAGGACTACATTCCTGGAACAAATTGACTTATAAGATCAAAAATAGCAATAACGGAGAAAATTTTCTGAATAAATTGCTTGATTTCAGAAAAAAAGGGCTAGAAAAAGAATTTAAGAAGTAATTTTTTGGCACTATCGGATGAATTAATTGAATTTGAACTGTATTTATACATTCACCCAACCCCTCTCTATGTTCAGGATGTGACTCAAGGTCAGTTCATATGCGGAGTTTAACCGGTCTAGATTCAGAGTTTTACTTCTCCAAGACTTGTTTCCATACCAAGGGTAAATAAACCAGTCAGCCCTACTATTTATCACTAGCTGGAGAGAGAATAGTCGAATTCATACTTTTCCTGAGCCTATTAGTGTTATGTGAAATCCATAGGGTCTCGTCTAATATTTCAACTTGGGCTACCCTGTCTATTTACTTCGACGAGGATTGTTACATAACCGTGATGAATGAATGTTAACACTTATATATCTCTCTTCATTTTTTGAAAAGATTCGAATCTTCGATATATATATATATATATATATATATATATATATAGAGAGAGAGAGAGAGAGAGAGAGAAAGACACACACACACACACACACACACGCACACACACACACACAAAAGACTTGAAGGACTTATATATCTCTCTTCAATTTTTGAAAGGGTTCGAATCTTCGATAGATAGATAGATAGAGAGAGAGAGAGAGAAAGAGAGAGAGAGAGAGAGAGAGAGAGAGAGAGAGAGAGAGAGAGAGAGACCCACACACACACACATACACACACACAAAAGACTTGAAGGACTTGCAGGACATAGACACTTGGACAATGCTATATTGACCCTTATATTCTTAGCCATGTTGTGCTATATTCCTGACCTTACTAAGCACTTCTTTTTAACCACACTGTGCTTCCATAGTTATATTCAGTGCCACACTTAGCACTTCTTCTGCTTCTTGCCTAGAGAGTACTTAATCGAAGGCCTGCTGTGAGCTGCCGCCCCAGTGGGGCGCCCAACGGGACACCCTGCGACTCTCTGACGGTCTCTCCGTTACTGACCGAATCTCTTCTGGCCGCAAGATTGACATAGACCGTTAATTTGTGGGTATCTTTCTATTTATGATTTTAACAACTCCTCCGTTCAACCCACGTACTACTTACACCTACGTATCACTGCATTCCTGTTTTCACAGGTGCATTCATTGACAAATCATCAGCAGCAGCATCATATCGCGCTGGTAGCACGGATATCCCTGACCCTCTCTCGCCACTCCTCCCTATCGTTCATCGCCCTAGGTAGGTCTTCAGGACAACATCCCGTATCCTCACATAGGTGCTGAATGTATGTTCGTGCTGGTCATCCTGCTTTTGCACAGCCATGTGTGGGGATCCATAAGAGTACATCTCTTATGAGTTCGTCCCTGCTTCTCCAGCAGTGTCCTACATGTCTGGTTCGTCTAACTTGAATAGTTTTCGTGATAGGGGGCAGGTGGCCGTACAGTTGGTGTCTTGTGGGGTGTTGCCGCCAGGACTTGTTTAAGATTGCACGTACCATTCTTGTGTAATTGCCGTCTAGCTTCTTCTCCAGCCGTTTTGTTAGCGTCCATGTAGTGCAGCCATATAGCAGTATCGATGTGACCGCTGCCTGGAAGAAACTGCGTTTCATTTTATCGGTTAGGTCTGATTATTGACAAATAAATGAATAAATAAATACTCCATCAGTCATGTAAACGATCGTGAAAGACGGTCAAGCCTACTACTTATACGAACGGAAGTTGGAACTCACAGTGTGAAAGCCCGCAATAAAAGAAAGTAGGATATTTTTCCAATTTCGTCCATTTTTTTTTTTGGTGCCTGATAACTACAGCGGTTCTTACTACATCAAAGAAAATCTCTAAGTCTCCGCTTGAACAACCAATCTCTGTCACCCATTTCCATATATTTGCATTGCTTCGGTAACTGAACGAAATCAAGAGAATAAACAATAGAAGGTCCTTTATTTAAGGAGCCTTCTATTTTTGTATTCTCTCTCGCCGACTTGACGATCAGATAAAATAATCAACATAGAAGCCATCGATAAGAATACCACAGTTTTTTAGCCATCTATCTTTAAATATCTTTGTGGATCATTTGGGAAAAAAATCCCCAAAATAATAATCTCAAGATTTTTTAAAGAATGTTAATAGATCTTGTTATTTCAAATATATTTTTTAAAGTTTCATTTAGGCAAATATATGAGTATGAATAGCTCTTCGCAAGAATTGAGCACTCTAGGTTGCCGATAACGTATACGGAGAAAGACACCCGTAAAATATTACTTCACTAACGCAGAGTATAACGACATATTTAGGGGTAAGACTTCCGACTGAGGTAGAGTCAACCGGGTTTCTATCCCAGCAGGTCTAGCCACACTGAACAGTTGTGATACAACAAAATAGTGTGTCAGTGCATGACATTACATATGTTCCCCACTGGGTTGAGCACACTCGAGGGGGTATTTGCTGGTTGTCGCACACGCTGAAATGAAATAGTTCTTCGCAAGAATTGAGCACTCCAGGTAGCCGATAACGTATATGTTGAAAAATATGCAAAAAAAATTACTTCACTTATACTGAGAATGACGTAGTCTCTTGGGGTAATATGTTCGACTAGTGCCGGATTTCGGTCCCATCTGGTCTAGTAACACTGAAGAGTTGAGAGTCAACGAAACAGTGTGTCTGTGGATGACAATAGACATATACATATACATATATATATATATATATATATATGTGTGTGTGTGTGTGTGTGTTATAATAAATAAATCGATATTATATTTATGTATTTAATCCCATGGAAGTTTGTCTGCAGCCTTAAGTTTCATGAGGTTTTACAAACAACAATTATCAGGCATATAACGAGAGGAAATGGAGAAATCGAAAAAATCGAAAAATACAGTCAAAAACCGTTGGAATTGTGGACATATCTTTATGTGTGCTAGTGAATGTCTGTGTGTGTGTGTGTATGTTTGTGTGGGTTATAGTTGCGTATTATTTTGTGTGGACGTCTAAGTGGTGTTTAGTGAATGTGAGTGTGAAGGGCAATAAACTTGAGGTAGTTTTCCGGATAGGAGAACTCAGTCGTAGCAAACTTTTCTACAATAGGGCCGAGAAAAAATTCTTTATTTATATCTTCATGTACTTATGTGCATATGAGTGGAAGTGATTAAAACTAAGTAATAAAACATCATCATTGCATTTTGAAGAAAATAAAATAATGTTATGATTTGTAAGCGTAAATAGGCGAATGTAGTATGGTAGGCCGGAACCGCAACAGGGTATGAGATAAATCCCAAACAAATTTCAAACCGTCAACTCCAGGAACAGAGGAAAATAGGTAAGGGGCAATGAGAGTTCCCCCTAGCTGATGGCTTATCACTTTCTCTGATACGTTCAGCTATCTTCATGGCTCGAACGGGAAATTTTTCCTAAATGTTGACAAAAAGACCAAGAATCATGTTTGGTTTTATTTCGGTCACTTCTTGCCAAATAACATCTTTTAATTCTTCCAGGTGACTCTCATTTAATCGATGACCTTCTGGTTGTGAAATTTTCTACTTATAGCTTTATCAACTTTCTATCCAAAACAGCATCATTTCGATGTAACATAAAACGAGCAGGAAAAGTTCTCTGTATAGTGAAAACTGATTCACTCGTATTAAGATGTTTTTCAAATCTAAAACAAATGCACAGCGTGTACATGATTCTTTGTTTAATGACATATCAACCTTTGTGGGTTATTTAATACCAAATCCTTCCTTGGATATAGAGTAAAGTGATACTATTTAACTCATGTATATATAAAGGGGCTCATGTCTCGTGATTGGAATTCGAATACGCTTTTTACAATTTTGCAGTTTTGCACGTTAGCCACAATATCAAGGGAGTCATGTATCACTATATTTACCTGGGATTTATGTTTTCAACATTTACCTTACGGAAACATATATTCGATCACGTCACAATAGACTGAATTGGGTATATTATTTGAACTAATCAAATCTGAAACTTGAAGAATCTGACACAAAATCAATTTTTTAGCGGAGAACAGTCGGTTTGAATTCAGAATTTTCTATTTCCAACACTGGTTACCTAATTAAGACTTAAAAGCCCAAAGAATTGAAGAAACGCTGAAGCTCTTAAGATCTTAAATGGGTGACCACTTAGTAAGAGTAGGTTTTGAAAGCCACCACAGAACGGTCTTTCAGAAAAAGAAAAAAAATTAGCAAATAACAACTTCAGGATTTTTCACAGGGAAAAATGTATTAGCGAAATATTCTTATAATATTTATTTGTAAAAGCAACCCCTATATGTTTACAAGACTAGAGAAGACTGAATAGTTCTCAGACTCACCAAGGAAAGAATGACCATTTTTAATTGATTATTTTGCTATAATAAAGAAAAAAATAAACTTTGTGTGTTGTATATTAAATGGCAGGATTCCTAAATTAATAGTAGGTATGTTTTTTGGTGGTGGGGGCAGGATATTCAGTTTGGTCGGGCTAAGAAGTTGAAGTTTAAATGGGTTTCACGGCATATCAGTCACAATAGGTTATTTAATGCCAAACCCTTTTTATAAAAATATACTAAGTATATATGATTTATAAACAGATTTTATAGATGACATTTTTAAACGAACCTGAACCATTTTTGGCACACAGTTAAATGGGTTCAAGTATTGCTACGTAACAGTAATATTATAACACCGACTGCACCTCTGCAGAGGGGTAAGACCCACCCACCAATGTGTGTCCTGGATATTACACTAAACAATCTGATGTTGAGGTTCCAGTGATCCTGGGACTTTGGGGAATGCGGAGCACCCCTTCATTTGTTTGCATAGAGTTTAAAATGGTCAAACAATTTTATTTGACCCACCGATTAGGTTCTATCACTTTGGGGCAGAGGTGACCTGGAGCAATGAAAATTAAGGGGTACTTCACATTTCCCTGAGCTCTAGGGATGCAGCCTCAACATTATGTTGTTTAATGTCATATCTTGGGCACTCGTTAAGGGGGTTGTCTTACTCTTCTACAGTGAGTCAGTCATGTATTCTACAGCCCTAACCAAAGGGGGATTAAGACCAAGAAATTTTCAACATGACAACGTGGATGAATAAAGATCTTTTATCATAAATATGAAAAAACATTTTATTTTTATTCTATTTTATATATTTTGATGTCACTCTGGTTTTGTATAGAATTATGTAGAGAATCCTGCGTGAATATTTTTACACGAGCATTTCCTAAGTGTATTGAACTGAAGAATTTATATATGAAATATATATTTACCAAAACCACTGCGACGGACAAGATGTGACACAATATTCATTTTAAAGCAAAGTTCAGCTGGTTTGATCTTAGAGTTTTTCTTCTCCAAGACTGATTGCTTTGTCGAAGTTAAAGAGACTAGTTTGCATTGTTGTTTAACCCAGTGTTGATATTAGAAAAATTAATATCTTTCCTAAGGTTTGGATTGCTTTGGTTTTATGACATATCAACCATTGTTGGTCATTTAATGTGAAATCATGTTTTTACATATATATTAGATATATAATTAGTAAATTCGTTTTGTAGATACACACAGTTAAATGATTAAACTGTTCTACTTCTAACAATTCAGTTTCACATGAGTCAAAATTAACTGATTCCAAGTATTGCTATGTATCACTAAGAATTCAATTAAAAATGTATTTTATTTACACCCAGTTATATGATCAAACAGTTCTATTTTAAACAATTCAATTTAGCATTAGTTATTTATTTGCACTCAGTTCAAATGCCAAACAGTTCTATTCGACCCATGGACGGGACATTATCAGGTGCTACCACTCCGAGTCAGAGGGGACCTGGAAGCGATGGCAATGAAGGGGAACTCTGCATTCCTCAAAATTCCAGCATTATTGGAGTATCACCACCAGATGGTTGAGTATCATATCAATGACATGTGTTTGGGGTGTCATACCCCTCTTACAGCCACAGACGACTGGGCAGTTTCCTTATTGTTGGGTATCACCCACCTTTGTCCACACAATGTCCATCTGCCATATATAGCAGTTGCTACTAATACCAAGGCAGACTAGAAGGTGAAGAGCAGTTTCTTATAGGAATAGTATTAGAGTGTTGGAGACTGGAGATTGTACTAGATCCCCTTACTTGCTACCGTAATAACAGAATCCAATACTATCCTTGGACTATATCTTTATTCTGTACTCACTAATCCTAAGTTCTTGTTTATTAATAGTCTCTCTATTGTATATACCTTTTCCTGAGAATATATCTCTATTTCCTCTCATATCGTGGTTTGTCCTTTATTTAATATTACAAGCGTTCCCTAACCAGAACGCAACACTTATTATCCCGAAGTGAGACGCAGAAAACTTCGTTCAAAATTTGAACTTGAATCTCCTATTCCATTTAATTCGACGATAACCGTTACGCTAAGCACTTCTTCTGCCTGAAAATTTGTTAATTTATTTGTTAACTTTTTTTGCGAGACAAAATGTAATCAAAATATAAAACTTGAATATCTAAATAATAAAATTTCCACAATTTTTAATGGAAATTAAATATTTACGCTTCTTAACGGCTGTAATTGCACAGAAGCAATACAACAGTAGCAGAAAGCAGAAGAAAACATAAAAATTAATGTTGCTGTTTCTTTGCACCTGAACAGTTAAAATAATCACGAGGAAATTAAGCCGTGTACTCATCTCAAGGGCTGATTTTTACAAGAATCACAAAATCTTATTAGGGAAAAAATAAACTACCAAAAAAAAAATACAATAATGAGGTTTCGTAAAACTAAGTCAAGTAAAAAATACATCCGCCACTTAAGAAAAGATTCGAATCAAGCAACCAAATTCTCCAATGGTCTATCTATACTAGTTGTTTCAACTTTTGTTGAATTTTGATTTAGATTATCCAATACACACCAGTTTACAATCCATAAAATCTGTTCAAAGTAAACTTTAAAATGTAACGTACAACTAACAAAAGAACAAGAAAATATACAGTATCTCATTAAACTGCTGACTGAGAGTATCAAAATTCATCACAAGAATTTGAGTGCACTATATAAAATACGTTATTCACGAAATGAGATCGCATGCTATTTAAAGAACCACGTAAATTTGCTAAAGTTACCCGAACATTTATGCCCATGCGTGTTAATTTTCTCATCCTATTGATAGAAAAGTGGTTGGTGATGATGAAGTCATTTACAGTCAGAAGGAAAAGGGAAAGATTTAAAAAGCAATGTTATGGACGGCGAAATATCCTGATATAAATCCAATTGAAAATTGGAAAAGTTTCCAACGACAAAATGTTTTTTAACATTCAGGAAAGATGTAAACACTTTGATGAATAACATTCATTTAGTGAAATCCATGATTGAAAAACTTCACGTTTTTATGAAAGATTGTTGAGGGACAATAAAGTATATTTTGTAAATAAATTCCGTATTTTTCCTCACCAAAAACAAACGTTGCTCTTTATAATGGTTCCATAGAAATAGGTGCTTGTCGAACAAGAAATTATTCAGTCTCATTAAAAGAAAATTGATGTATCTTCTAGTGGGAATGTCACCCAATTCAGAAAGGTGTTTTTGTTATAACCAGACATGTGATACATTCCTTTTCAGTTTATTGCTAAGAAATAAATCTTTGAGACATATAATATTTCAAACAAAGAAAACAGAGAGATAATGAATATAAAACTATATATATATATACCGGCTCATTGGCACAGTGGGTAGAGTGTTCGCCACACACACACACACACACATATACATATATAAATATATGTATATAATCAAAGGGGGAAATCCAAGGGGGTAGGAGTATCCAATTTGTGTGCTCAGTGTCAACGGCTATCGAGGTATACTTAATTTGGGATTAAAGATGCATCAACATTCAACGTGCAGAACTAAAGTATTTTTTTATATAACAATAAAAAGAAAACAGTTCACTTCCTTCGAATCATTATAAATTTATTTCGGATCATGATGACCATCATCAGATGGAGAAGAAAAAAGAAAGAACATTTTTATTTGGTTCTTCTTATATTGCTTCCGGTAAGAATGAGATTTGAAAAAAAAATTCATTTTGTAATCGAAATAATTTTTTGCTAAACTGGTGTTTAATATATTTTTCTTTCGTATTATTTAATCAAAATTTAATTTAAAATTTTACGGTTGAGATATTAAATCTATTATATTTTTCATTTTTACAAAGTTTGATAATCTTATAAAAAAACAAAAAAATTCGTTACCCCTAATTTGAATATCACTGAAAATTTTTAAACAAAAACTAATTTAGGTTAAATATCTAGGTTTAGTATAAAAATACAAATGAATTGTCACTAAAATCTTGAATAGTTCAAGATATATTTTAAGGAAGAACTCATTAGATAATTGAATGTTGTAAGAATATGAAATATTAGAATAAAACTATCTTTATACACTTTGACATTATTGACTTTTAGCCATCTATAGCTAAAGAATTTTTATTACAAAGCATCAATTTAGCTAGGAATTATACAGATATAACTCAGGAAGATTTAGCTTTATATTGGCATATAGGAAATCTGTACAATTTTGCAATAACGTTACTTAGGAAAAGATAACACAAAGGAACAATGGCAGACTTGAGGCCTTTAAGTCTACAAGTTTCAACTAGGCTACTTCCGGTTGGGCGAGCTGCATTTTTGTCTCCTTTGGAACACCTTGTATGGCACTAGACCTCGCGTCCAGTTTAAGCCGTAAACTGGCATACGTGCCTGGACCCATCCCTAAGTGAGACGATGAGCAACACATATCAGCAGGGTTCGAGCCTGGGCTCGTTCTCGACCCCCCTCCCCTTTATCCCCTCTTTAATCGGTCTTCGGGCTTTTGATCTTGTGTCAAGCCTTGCCTAGTGGGGGGGAATACAGGCAAATATGGACAACAACTGATAATTTTTTTACGTCACAATGGTGTCATTTGACTTCGCCCAAATTGTAAACTTAGTAGAAATGTAAATTTTTGATGCACTAGGAAGGTTTTTGAATTTGAATAACGTCGGAATTTATTGAGATGATAGATTAATTTCTATCCCTAATAGTGACGGACCCCTAACATGAAAAATACAAGTCATTAGGGCAATCTAATATATGGGATTATATATAGAGTGATTAATTCTACTTTGAAAATAGTTAATTTTTTTAGATGTAACCATCAATTTATAGGCGGTATCATCGTGGTGTAATGGTTAAAGCGATGGACTGCGGAATCGTAGTAAGTGAGTTCGAATTCCAGTCGCGCTATCATGTTCACTTTCGGATGAATACCATTGGGGAAGATATTAACCCCCTTATTCTTCCAGGTTAAATAGTACCACTACTGATCTTCTAGAAGGATGGCTTGGGCATTAAATAACCTACAAAAGGTTGATATGCCATTAAACAAAGAAATCAAATCAAACCTGAATTTAAATGACAATTCTTATAAACCATTAAGTAAGACTAAGGCTACACCAACATACATTATTGTTAGTTCAAACCACCTTGTAACAATAGTTAAAGAAATTCCTAATTCTATTGATATTAGAATTAACGGACTATCCTCTCCGAAAAACATATTTGATAATCATAGGGGATTTTACAATGAAGCTTTACATAACATCAGTTATAAAAATGAACTTATGTATTTAGAAGTCAATAATCGGGGTAATAATATAGGAAACAATGGTCACAAAATTAAATAAATTCCTAATTCTATTTATATTAGAATTAACGGACTATCTTCTTCGAAAAACATATTTGATAATCATAGGGGATTTTACAATGAAGCTTTACATAACATCAGTTATAAAAATGAACTTATGTATTTAGAAGTCAATAATCGGGGTAATAATATAGGAAACAATGGTCACAAAATTAAATAAATTCCTAATTCTATTTATATTAGAATTAACGGACTATCTTCTTCGAAAAACATATTTGATAATCATAGGGGATTTTACAATGAAGCTTTACATAACATCAGTTATAAAAATGAACTTATGTATTTAGAAGTCAATAATCGGGGTAATAATATAGGAAACAATGGTCACAAAATTAAATAAATTCCTAATTCTATTTATATTAGAATTAACGGACTATCTTCTTCGAAAAACATATTTGATAATCATAGGGGATTTTACAATGAAGCTTTACATAACATCAGTTATAAAAATGAACTTATGTATTTAGAAGTCAATAATCGGGGTAATAATATAGGAAACAATGGTCACAAAATTAAATAAATTCCTAATTCTATTTATATTAGAATTAACGGACTATCTTCTTCGAAAAACATATTTGATAATGAAGCTTTACATAACATCAGTTATAAAAATGAACTTATGTATTTAGAAGTCAATAATCGGGGTAATAATACAGGAAACAATGGTCACAAAATTAAGGGTAACAATAGAAATAATAATAATATAAATATGTATAATAGAATTAATAAAGATGGACGTAGAAATGTCTGGTTTAATACTTGTTTTTGCAAACTCTCTAATATTAATATAGGGAAATATTTTCTAGTTTTAATAAACAAATATTCTATAGATGATAACCCCTTCAGGTAAATAATAAATAAGAATCATGTTCAAATTTGATATTCTTGTACTAACAATATATATAAAATAATTGACAATCTTAAGAAATTAATAAATGAATTGGACTGGAATAACAATGACAACTTAAAACATTCGTGTCATGGTAAAATAAAATTAAAAAAAAAAATAAAAAATGAATTCCCACTAAGAAATAAATGTTACCGTCGTAATATTGTATATAAAGCCAACATTTCAACTAAAGAAATGATACCAATGAAAAGGCATACATAGCTATGACCAGCTTAAAATGGAAATTAAGATATTAAAAACACCGACAATCATCTAAAAACCCAACATTAAAAAAATAAAACTGCCCTATCAAGGCATAACTGGGATCAAGAAGAACTAGGACTAACCCCTATTATAAATTGGAAAATAATTAAAAGATCCCCATCGACAAATAATTTACATGGCAAGTGTTATTCATGCTAGCCGAGAAAATATGTATATCAAAATATTCAAGATGTAGCAGTAGGAATTTTTGTATTTTTGTTTGGTGCGTAATTTAGTTCGACGCATAATTTGACCCAAACAGGATGACTTATCCAGTTCAACCGAATCACCTTTCTGGGCAGCAGTAATTGGGGAAAACCGTCAAACACTCTCTTTGGCTGAACAACTTCCTTCAGTGCAGACGTCTCACTGGCTGCTCTTCAATAGCAGCAGCAGCAGCAGCAGTATGGACACAATGAGGGAAGCTATTTAATTCATGGACTCCTTGGTTATTTTTCTTTGACCGAGGTTTCTCAGTTGAATATGGATTAGATAAATTCAATACGCCCCACACAGGAACAACTTTACGTCACCCCCAAAATTGGCTATGCCGACTGCGATGTCTAATTCCGCTCCGGCACCTAGTAACTACTTCACCTCAGGGCAACATTTTATGGAGACATTCACGCTTCTCCACGAATAACCAAAACCACAAAATCACGGTGACTTCAACGTTTATTTCCTCAAACAGCAAACATGACTTTGCTACATATGGCGAACATAATCCCTCGCACGTCCAACGACACGCGCAGGTTTCTCTACTCTCTCATAACTCCATTTCATCTCTTTACTTCTTCCCTTTCCCACGAGGCTTGCAGCACAAACGCAAACTATTTATTCCATGCTGCCATTAGAAACCTTCATGTAAAAGCTAACGGCGTCTTCGTCTTCTTACTTCTACATCCTTCTTTATTTTACAACAACACATAGCGTGGGAATAACACACACGCGCAAGAATACATTTCTTCGCCCAAAAGTAATAACAAGCATCCATACTCGCCAAAAATATAGACCATATGTTCCCCGCTAAAAAGAGAAGATTTGCTTAATACAGAATAGGAATGATTTCAGCATGTAGACATAGAAATAAATTCTTAGAATAATTTAACTTTATATATTATTAAAATTGAATATATTCAACTGCCATTAATGAAGTGTTTTATGTATTTTAATTCTATTGTAGAAATTTTGGTAAGGAACTGGTGATCCTGTTTCACCGAATAGCAGCAGCCCCTTGGAGTCACGTGGCGTCCATTATAAAACGGAGCTCCACTGGAGACTCTCTCTCTCTCTTTTGGCTCCACTCCCACTACTGTTAGCAACAGGTCCCTTTTCGTAGCAGCCCCTTGACGGCACACGTATTTGTTACCTTCCACCACAGCCAGGACCCAAGAGCGACGAAAGCACGTCCTGAGTTAAAAGGAACAGGACACACACAGTTAAGTTCCAGCAGGCATTTTATCTGCAAACTCACTTTACCAAACCTTCCTTACCTTCAAACACCTTACCTTCAGTCACCTACTTTACAACCTTCACAACAAACCTAACCCTATTTTACATCTTGAACTCTTCCTGTAACTCTCTTTTGTGAACTCTTCCAATTCGTTGTTTATTCCATTTGGTGTAAAACCCTATTTATTGTTGTTGTTGTTGTTGTATATAAATTTTGTTGCATGTAAAAGGCGTTCGTCTTCCTTTCTTCAAAAGCTGTCACCATCTCTCTACTGCTGTTTAAGTACGGTTTATTCTTTTACAAAACGTAGGAATAAACCGGGCTTTTCGGGGCTTTATAAAAATCCCCATACTTTATATGGAATATTAATCCATAATTTTTGGAAAATAGATTAAATAATAAATAATGTAAAATATATATTTCTAATAAAGAATGAAATCAGATTTTGTTTACCGGATTTTCTGACCATGGTAATTCAATTTACAATATAATTCCTCTACTTAAAAGAAAATATCATCATCATGACGTGCGGCTAGCACGGATATCCCTGACCCTCTCTCTCCACGTCTCCCTATCATTCATCGCCTCCGGTAGGTCTTCAGGGTTACATCCCGTATCATCACATAGCTGCTGTATGAATGTTCAAGCTGGTCGTCCTGCTTTTGATTGGCCATATGCGGGGGTCCACAGGAGCACATCACTTACGATCACGTCCTTGCTATTCCAGCAGTGTCCGGCATGTCTGGTTCGTCTAGCTTGTATAGTTTTCGTGATAGGTGGTAGGTGGCGGTACAGTTGGCGCCTTGTGGACCTGTTCAATATTGCTCGCAACATAAAAGAAAATATACAACAATTAAATTTAATGAATAAAGTATAATAAGATAATAAAATGAGAATTAAAAAAACTAATAAATAATTAAAAAAAAACTAATAGATTTATAACAAGTTGGGATTATCCAGGTCGTACACCGTTTTCATTACACCCTTTTTTCTATATGTAAACAAACTTTTAGGAAGCGAATTTTGAATTTATTTATATTATACATTATTATATTAACAAAATATCTATTAAATATTAATTCTTTACTAATTACGATGGGCTTAAGATTCAATATGTGAATTACACATTAATTCTTTGTTTATTACAACTGACTTAACATTCGATATGTTAATTTCTTCCAAAAATAATTTGACATTATATGAGAAATAAAATATGCAAGATATCAAAAACAAAATATGCAAGCTATGAGAATTCGTACTCAATTAAAAAAATATGCAAGGTTTTAGGTCTTAAATTATAACAACTAATGCACGAAAAGTTAACACATTCATCTGAATATTAGTTGACGTCAAATACAATTCTACCCAAATCAAGTCAACCTTATCTTTGTTCAATGCAAGAATTATTCTACCAATAACTGTCATGCCTGGACAAGGGAGAGAGAAAAGTATAAAAATAAAGGAGATAAGAAATAGGGAAAGGTTGCATACTTTTGTTACCTGAAAGGCGTGTCTGTATTTCTTAAAAACAAAAAACAACTAGTTCCCACAAAGGAATTTATTTCAAGAGAAATAAACTTTACAAAATTCGGCTTTGCATATGTTCCTCTATGCATGTCGAAAATATAGAATAAGGTAAAAAAAATAACATACGTTCAAGTAACGACAATATTATAACAAAAAAAAAAAGATGAAGGGTAAAGAGAAATACAAACAACTGACTCGCTCGAAGCCATGCTGTCAACTACCAACTCTCAGTTTAACTTATGTTAATAATAAAATACCTTTCATTGGTATTTTATGTCAAAGTTCCTTTAGAAGCCAATTCTTAGGATTTATTCTTTTTCTCGGCGTCTCCTTTTGTAGAATAAACCTAAATAACTGTTCTTTTAGTTTCCTGTGTAGACTTGTTGAAAACAAAATTTACTATTTCTTAAAGTGAACTTCGAGTAAGGCACTGCATCCTCCTCTTAGATGAATATATTTCGTTTCAACTCGAATTTTCATCTGTTGATCCCACGGAGGCTTTTACCACATTTTCTGACCAGAGCTAACGGCTTCCTTTGTCGGTAAAATGTCCAATAATATTGCCTCAAGACATTAGATTCAACTTTATTTAAAAGGGGACAACATACTGTAGCACTATGGGGGTAGGCTGCCAAAGCAGACGATTCAATTGTCTGTTTTGGCGCGAAACCAGACAAAGGATTCTTGGACATGAAATCTCGCCGTATCCGGAAGTGGTAAGGGGACCCGAGAATGAGAGTTGACGACGCGACCCAGTAGAGGCAGAAGGTAGTTGGTGGCTGGAGAGCAGAGAGGCAGGCAGCAGAAGTTGGCGTGGAAGAACGGAGGGGCAGTCAACACCAGACACCGAGCAGAAAGGCGAGGAGACAAGATAGGGTCCAGTGAAGAAGAGTCTCAAGATGTCTGATCCCAGTAGCATTGTGGAATTTTCGCTAGTAACCCACGCTAGCGTTAGTCCATATCATCTGCTATCAGGAATGCACATGCATGTAGTGTTGCATACCTCCCTCTGCTCTTGGTAACCCCAAGTTTGTTCTGTTTGTTCGTTTGTCTTTCTATTTTCTCCTGTCTCCCTCGATCGTATTCTTGTGTAGGTAAAGAAATGTGCGTTACCCCCTCAGCCACTAGTTGATAACCGGCCAGCTAAGAAGTGAAATGGTTAGAAGACTGAGAGAGATAATGTCGGGGGGGGGTGAGGGGGTAGCGTTTCACAATGGCGCCGTTGACCAGGATGAAAAAAAAAAACCTGATGAAAAAAAATAGGAATGAATCGAGGGATGAAGGAGTCGGGAAGCGAGCGGACGAAGAAGAAACAAAAAAAAAATGCAATAAGGACCCTGCGAGCAACGAGAAAAGAAAAGAAGGAAAAAGAAAACGAAAGAAACAAAGAAAAAGAAAAAAAAAAGATTGAAAAGGAAGAAATCTACAAAGGTAGGAATACGCATTCCCCACCCACCTGCACTCGAATATAAGAACAAAAAAAAAATTTTTTTAGATTAAGGATATCTAAAATGTAGAGAAAAAAAAAAAAGAACCCAAGTAATCTATTTCGTTTGTGTGTGTGTGTATGTATGTTTAAGCCCCTCATAACTGCTGATTTTTTTTGTTGTATTTTTGTTAGAAGGGAAAGAAAGAATTTATTCCCCTACCCTCCTCGCACACTTATCTTGACCAGTAGAATTCAAATGATTTTTTTTTGCGTAGCAGTTTCCATAGTATAATCATCCTTAAGTGATAGGACCAGTGGCTTAAAAAAATATTGTCCCTTCTGGGAAGTTTTATAGTAATTTTTTTTTATGCTGGAAAGGTGATAAGTCACTGATTAAAAAAAAGAAAGATTTGTTAGATTAAGGAAATTTTAAGATGTAGAAAAAAAAAACAAAACAAGTAATCTATTTCGTTTTTGTGTGTGTGTGTATATATTTAAACCCTTGATAACTGCTGATTTTTTGTTGTTGTTGTATTTTTGTTAGAAGGGAAAGGAAGGTTTTCTTCCCTTACCCTCTTTTCACACTTATCTTGACCGCTAGAATTCAAATGTTTTTTTTCTCCTTCTTCGTAGCAGTTTCACATAGAAATTTTTATACTTAAGTGTTAGGACCAGTGGCTTAAGAAAGAAAGTTAGTCAGTTCTGGGAAGTTTTATAGTAATTTTTTTTATGCTGGAAAGGTGATAAGTCACCGATTAAAAAAAAGAAAGATTTGTTAGATTAAGGAAATTTTAAGATGTAGAAAAAAAAAACAAGTAATCTATTTCGTTTTTGTGTGTGTGTGTGTATATATTTAAACCCTTGATAACTGCCGATTTTTTGTTGTTGTTGTATTTTTGTTGGAAGGGAAAGGAAGGTTTTCTTCCCTTACCCTCTTTTCACACTTATCTTGACCGCTAGAATTCAAATGTTTTTTTTCTCCTTCTTCGTAGCAGTTTCACATAGAAATTTTTATACTTAAGTGTTAGGACCAGTGGCTTAAGAAAGTTAGTCCGTTCTGGGAAGTTTTATAGTAATTTTTTTTTATGCTGAAAAGGTGATAAGTCACCGATTAAAAAAAAAAAAAAAAAAAATTTTTTTTGCTGCAAGGTTCACTAAAAGAAAAAAAAATTGTGGTATTTCAAAACCCCAAAGAAAGGGAAGATGAAACGAAAAATTAGAGAGAAAGTGAGATTTCTAGGTTAAAATCGACTGGTCAAAGTCGGATCATCCGAGTGCAGAGGGTAGAAGGTGGAGGAAAACTTCTACCACAAAAACAAAAAAAAAAATGGAAAATATAAAAAAAATTAAAAAAAAAAAAAATGGCGGAAAAATTTGAACAAAGAAAAAGAAGGAAGAACAGATAAAGTCATGAAAAAGAAAGAAAAAAAAAAGAAAGAAAAAGAGAGAACGAAAAGTAGAAAGAAAGATTGCTAGGGAATTTTTGTCACTGCATCCATGCCTGTCTCTGTTAAAAAGAAAATAGAAAGAAAGAAAAAGAATAAGTAAACTTTAAAAATTAGGAAGAAAATAAAGTTTTTGTTTTTTTTGTGGATTTAAAAAAAAAACGGTTGGAAGCAAACGCTATCCCCTCCCACACCACCCCCGGTAGAGGGAAGAATTCAAGTGGACAGGAGAGAAGGAAAGTAAGTCGCAAAGAGAAATGGTGGAAGTGGGCAAAGATCTCAAGGGAAGAGAGACAAGGGTTAGAAGGTGGATGCGTGACAGATTCCTTCTGAACAATTTTATTTTTATATATTTGTCAATTGTAGTTATTTTATTTCTTTTTTATTTTTTGTCTGTGAATTGTTTATTATTAATTTTTTTTTGTTTAACTTGTGTGGATTTTTTTTTTGCTATCCTTTGTTTTTTTGTTTGTTTTTTTTTTGTTATACTTTGCCTTGTTTTTTGTTGGTTTTGGGGGACTGGGCTTACCGTGTCATTTGCTTTGTTGTTTGATGTTATTTGTTTATTTTATTTTATTTTTTTTTAATTTAATTTATTTTTATTTTTTATTTTTGTTTTACCTTCATGGATTTTCTGGGTTTATTTTTCGTAAGTTTAACTGCTCTTGGCACTTCTTCACTTCGTCTGATCGTGTTCCCCTGGGGGGTTGGGTGCACGGGAGCCCCGTTTCGCGGACTGGTATCGAGGGGTAGTAAGTTATACAAGTGATGATTTGGGAGGGCGAGTGGCCTGGTTGACATGGAATTGATGAAATGGTACCGAGGAAACGGTTGACGATGGGTTGGGAAGACGATACCTGGGCGCGGGGCGGTGTCCGGTTGCTCCTCCCCCCTGGCTGGTCATGGCTGGACGAGCTGGGAGAAGGTGTCAATTGCTTTGTTTTTTGTTTTTTTTTTTTTTTCTTATCTTTTGAAAATCCATGGTGATTGATGGCTGAGAGACTTGTTTTGTTTGTTGCAGGGGGCAGTGAAGGCCCCCAGGTTGGGAAGTGAATTCCACAGTGCTTTCTGGAACATTATTCCTGTTACGACACCGATCGAACTGCGGAGATTACTGATGCTCCCACGTCGTAAGGAAAGGGGGGAGACAAGTCCAAAAATACTCCTGAATTGTTGGGTAGGGGTGGTTAAAATTCCCCTGTGTTCTGATGGGTTGGAGAATGGGGTGAAATGTTCGAAAATTGAATAATGTTGGAGGTGAATGGAAAAATCCTCCTGAAATTGTTGGGTAGGGGTGGTTAAAATTCCCCTGTGTTTTGTTGGGTGGGGGCGGGGCGAATTGAAAGAAAATTGAATAATGTTGGAGGTGAATCAAAAAGTCCTATTGGAATAAAGAATAGGGATGAGTCAGGAGACCCCAGAATTGTTCACAGGAGAGCAAGGTGGAAGAGCTTAATCCAGCAATATATATTTTTTTTTTTTTTTTTTTTATGTGTGTATGATGATGTGGTGTTGTTATATTATTTATTATTTTTTTTTTAGGGGACGACCGAACCCCCTTAAAATTTTGTAAGTTCGGTTGTTACTTCCTGTAAATGTTCTTGTTTTTTTTTTTGCTTGTTGTTAAATCGTGATGTAATTTATTGAGAATAAATGACAAGGGTAAGAGAGGGAGGTATGTAGCACTATGGGGGTAGGCTGCCAAAGCAGACGATTCAATTGTCTGTTTTGGCGCGAAACCAGACAAAGGATTCTTGGACATGAAATCTCGCCGTATCCGGAAGTGGTAAGGGGACCCGAGAATGAGAGTTGACGACGCGACCCAGTAGAGGCAGAAGGTAGTTGGTGGTTGGAGAGCAGAGAGGCAGGCAGCAGAAGTTGGCGTGGAAGAACGGAGGGGCAGTCAACACCAGACACCGAGCAGAGAGGCGAGGAGACAAGATAGGGTCCAGTGAAGAAGAGTCTCAAGATGTCTGATCCCAGTAGCATTGTGGAATTTTCGCTAGTAACCCACGCTAGCGTTAGTCCATATCATCTGCTATCAGGAATGCACATGCATGTAGTGTTGCATACCTCCCTCTGCTCTTGGTAACCCCAAGTTTGTTCTGTTTGTTCGTTTGTCTTTCTATTTTCTCCTGTCTCCCCCGATCGTATTCTTGTGTAGGTAAAGAAATGTGCGTTACCCCCTCAGCCACTAGTTGATCACCGGCCGGCTAAGAAGTGAAATGGTTAGAAGACTGAGAGAGATAATGTCGGGGGGGGTGAGGGGGTAGCGTTTCACAATACCAAAACGATAAATAGCCTGTAGTAGGCTGCTTGTTTCAACAAGTAACAGTAAAAAACCCTCTAACGAAAAGAGGCTTATAGCAACTTAATAGACCTATTTGCTCAAGTTACCCTGCTTAAGAAAAAACTGTCTATAGGCGAAGGTGAACAAATAAGAGCTCGAAAGGCAAAAGGAGGGAGTCACGCACGGTTTCTGCGCGTGCTGAAAATAAAAACAACAAAGGGCTAACGGCACAACTTCAAAACAGCCAATAAGATTCGAGTAGACATTAACTATCGAATATACAATTTTCAACATCATCCTGAACAAAGAGGAAAAAAAAGAAAAACATTTTTTTATAGAAACATACGAATCAATACCATACAAAGTTTTTATCTTTTTTGTACATTTCTATGGTTGCTCTTTAGGGGCGTGAGGGAACTAATACATCTGAAACTGAATTTTTATCCGAGGGAATAATTGCTTAATAAGAAGAAGTGATCGATAACTTCAAGGGATATAATTACTTTATCGAATGCTCTTGCAACTTCCTGTTGGACTTCGTGACTTTAGCTGATCTAACAATGTCATCATCCACTGGAGTAACCTCTATTACCTTTCATAAAGACTAATAAGGTCGAGACTTTACAACTACGTCAGCTACTTTTATGATATTATTGTTGTCACACACGTAAAAAAAAAAGTGCACAGAATCGCCTCGTCAGTGATGTTCTTGGGTTCCTTACAAGTTTCGGGTCTTCCAACATCATACTTGCACTCGCAAGTGACCCAACCGAAACTATTTTTCCAGTCGGTGATCCTGCAGTAAAAATACGCCCAGCATGCAAAATCACACAGTTCACACAAAAGAAAAAATTTAAATGCGACTGCTAATGAGTTTTTAAAATGGTATTGGCCAATGAGAAACGACTTACGTCACTTCCCTCCCAGTCGCGGCGAATTATAAAGGTAAACATACTGCAAACTGTCTTTATTTTATATCTTAATCTACCTGAAAGAGATCCTTAGACTGATCTCTAAGGCTCAACAGGTATTCCTTATACCATAAATCATGGAATTCTTTCAAATAGAGGTCCCTGAATTCTAAACTCTCCAACAGAGCTTCTCTAGAAGGAGGGCTCAACTCATGATTTTTTCTGGATCTCTCAAAAAAGTCCGGTATTGAAGTGGAGATGAAGCAAGGCATTAGGTGTAATAACGTCCAACCCAGCATCTTCTGAACACCGAGAGGTCATATTTACCAACCCCTCCGCTCGGACAGGATATGACACAAGGTCAATTTTTTTAAGCGGAGTTTAACAGGTTTTAATTCAGAGTTTTCCTTCTCGTAGACTTGTTGCCTTACCAAGGCTGAAGAACCCAGTCTGCCCTACTATTTACCCATAGCTGGAGGGAGAATATTTGGATTCATACCTTTCCCAAGGGTATTAGTACTATGTGAAATGCAATCAGTCAGGTCTGAATACCTAGAGGTAAGCCGTTGAGAATTGATAGAACATCGGACAACAGAGTCAAAATTTCAAAGTACTCCACGCTTTACCTGCCCACTAGCTAAAAAAAACAATACTTAACCTACTTTATAAGTCTCTCCTAGACGCTCCCAAACCAAGGCGAATACAAAGGAATGGTGAAATGTTTTATGTTAAAAGTACAAAACTTTCCCACAAATTCATCGGACACAAAACCACTAAGTTGCAACCAGCAAAAAAAGCACGTGCATTGTCAGAATAAATGTGCAAAAGTACTTCATACAGATTGAAGAACCACACCAAAGCAATATCACTGAATGAGTGGACATGTCTTTGACCAACTCTAGATAAATAACTTCGATATTGAGGCACGTGAACAACAAAATATACATCGTTTTTTCTTTCTCCATCTGCCCGTATCCACAAATGACCAGTAAAATCAATTCCCGTAAACGGGAATGGTCTCAAGTTTGGGTAAATTGGTCACCTTGACGTACTTGAAAGAAATGGTATTATACCTTCTACACAAGTTATGACTGCCTTAAATCCAGCTTTATGAAACCAAAAAATCTCAGTTTACAAAGGGCAGCTGCGATACCTAAATACTTACATTTTACATGGCAGTCCATGATGACTAACTCTGTAAGACGAGATAATCTGAACAGCAATATAGGAAATAAAACATCTTCAGAGTGAAATTCAGATTTACCTATTCTAGCTCTGGAACGAATTAACCCTTCCTCATCCAAAAAGAGGTTAAGGCAAGCAACCAGGAAAGGAACTTTGCTACCGGGGGGATTTAACAGAAACAACTTTTCCTTAGTTAAGCCTAAAGACTGCTCTACTTTCAATAAATATAACTTGGCAACTAAGCACAGATCTGAAGAAACATTCTTCAGAGTAAACAGAAATCGGAAAACATAAGTTTCCACCCTCAGTATTTTAGCCAGAGATGATAACCGTACCTATTCAACCGTAGCAGAGCTTGCAAAACCTAACGAAGAAATTACAACAGCACTATTTAAAACTAGCATGCGACTATTTGCCCTCAGACAGCTCAGTTCAATGACAGGCCATTGTAGGGCTTCACCCACCCGCCAAGAAGAAACATGAAGCTAAAATAGGAATTGTGTCTTAAACTTATCAGGAGACACACCTCTTGTTATCAAATCCGCAGGAATATCATTTGTATTCACAGAATTGAATTTCACATCAATACCTCCTTTACTTAACTTAGCAATCACTTTGTGGATATCTGTAAGTAAAGCAAAACGACTGCATTTAAATTTCCATAAAAGATCCCACACATCTGTTAACAAAATCACTCCGGGCTACACGTAATCATTGAGGGACAGTATGCCCCCCGTTCTCAGAGAACAATTAAATACTGGCCTAATCTTGGTGGTACGAATAGGATCCCTCTTTATGACAGGCCTATGGGGGACCCATATGCATTTAGCAAGATCATCAGGGGATACATCCATCCTCTCGATAATGCCTTCAGATTCCTTATCCAAAAACAGCTTACAGTAGTCATCATATAAATTCTGCCTCTCAAGTTTGATCACAACATGATCTAAAACATTCAACGCCACCTGCTGGTTAGAAAAGACTTCTACCAACTTATCTTAATTCCAAGAAAGATGAACAAAATAACATCCCTCTCTAAAGGTTATTGAACTACGGAGAGAATCTATCTTCTCGCGGGCATAATCACTGACCGAGTCTTACTTAATAAAAAATTTTTCGACGGTCCTTTTCATAGAGGACTCCGCGAACCTGTCTTAGGGGTCCAGATACTTAGACTTAGGTTTCAACACAAAATATATATGGGTAACTAAGCAATCAGAATACTGAGAGATGACCCCAAAATAGTTCATACCAGAAATCTGAGGATCAACTCTGGATTTTTGAGCATAGCGTGAAATCTTATATGTTGTCAAAAGGCACAAACCCCTGAGTCAATTCGAAAGCTGCACCGCTCATAAAATGAGACAGCTTCTTAGGTAAAAGATACTATAAGAAATTTACTCCTAAAAGACCGCTTACTGACAAATTGTCCTCTTGAACACTCGAAAAATCTGCGGCCAACTTACAACATCTAGTCTGCATATCAAACACTGCGTGACTAAGCTCCTTCACCTTAGAAACGAGATCCATGTCGCTATCCACCGGGAAAGATATGGAACAGACACAATCCGGTAATTTCACCAACAATTTCAATTCCTGCAAACGCTTCCTAGCCGACCCCAAGAAAGTCTTCGTTCCAAATTCTCGAGTTGGCAATTTATTAACCCTACAATTTGAAACGTCTAGCAAGAAATCCGCTAAATAAGAGCGCTCGCCACCATAAGGGGATTAAACCTGTATTCGACTCTATCATATACCAAAAACTCCTCTATTATAGGTAACAACAAATTGCTACGGCCATTATAATCTCGATAACAAGTATAGGTATCTATTGTAGACTTATCTAGACCGGGACACATAGCACTAGCATGGCAGCAACTCTTGCAATCCCAGCAAAGTCTGGGGGGTCCTTTTTTACCAAGGCAGTTAACCTACGAGTGACGAGGGTCAGTGGATAGTGTACATAGCCCCAGCACTTTTTAACAATCCTATCTGTCTTTTACCGGGATGTAGTTTTTACAATCTTAGATAGAATGTGCATTGTTGCAGCAAAAAAACTGCAGCTACACTTATCCTGCTTAGAAAAATATCAAACTTTTCGAGGGTAGCAGGTTTTTTACTAATCACTGCAGATTTTGATTTACGGGTATTACTTCTACCCCATTTAGATTTCTAACTCTCTGCATTACTCGCTTTGAGTTTAGATAGTTCCATAACGCGCTGCACATTAGAATAAGTATCAAAAATTCCCCCCAACGAAGGGCTAGTGTTGCCCAAGGCTCTAAAAATATTCTGTTCTTAAAAATATTGGCAACTTATGCATTATCCATATTTACCAACCCCTCCGCTCGGGTAGGATATGACACAAGGTCAATTTTTAAGCGGAGTTTAACAGGTTTGAATTCAGAGTTTTCCTTCTCCAAGACTAGTTGCCTCACCAAGGCTGAAGAACCTAGTCTGCCCTACTATTTTATTCATAGCTGGAGGGAGAATAATTGGATTCATACCTTTCCCAAGGGTATTAGTGCAATGTGAAATGCAATCAGTCTCGTCCAGGATTTGAACTCGTGTCACCGTGTACATTTCCTACGACGATAACCATTACATCACGGGCAACTTATGCATTATCAAGTGACTAAAATAACGGTTGCCAGTCGTCCCCTTCCCCAAGAAGAGCAAATAAAAAGATTTTTTTAAATTCGCACAACAAAGATTATATCTCAGTAAAAACATCTTTAATAGAGGACCCGTCATTTACCTGTAAAGGGCTGTTGGTTTGGATTTTATGGTATATCAATTTTGGTAGGTTATTTAATGCCAAGTCCATTTTTATACACTTCTATTTCAAACATTTCAATTTAGTAAAAGTCATTCATTTGCTCACTGTTTAAATGTTAAACAGTTTTGACCCATAGATAGGAAACTATCAAGTGCTACCACTCCAGAGAGATGTAAACCTAGGAGCGATGGCAATGAAGCGTTTTTCCACGTTCAAGATTGTTTAATGTCATATCTACGACACTCGTTGAGGGGGTCTTACCCCAATGCAGAGATGCAGTCGGTGTAATTTACCGCCCCGGCTAAGGAAATGGAGTGATCTTCAATGTAACTGATGCTGTTCTATGCTAATCTTTGTTAAACACTATCATCCGTCCTGAACATACAACAATCACCAAAATACCTCTGTACTCTATGCTAGAAAACCTACTTAAACATTACATCCTTGGTTTAAAGGCTGGAATTGTTAGAAGACAGATGCGATAATGAGGTTTCGCAAAACTACATCAAATATCTAAGAGACATGCCATTTTGTTCTGGAGCAGATTAACACCTTACAGTAAAACCATTAACTAGCTGCCAAGCGTTTTCCCTTGTTTCATTTTCTTTCTGTTCATCCAAATTTTATCTCACTTATCTATTAGCTCAAACAGGATGTTCCCTGTCACAAACCTTGGAATCAAAAAATATTACATTCCTATCAAATCAATCTTCACCAGGACCAAAGAGTAATCCAGCCATTATATATCTCTTGAAGAAAACACCTGCAGAGCGCAAGTACATGAAATAATAAAAACCAAAGCTACAAACCCAGATTCATTTGCGAACCTATTAATTCTAATTATATATATATATATATATATATATATATATATATATATATATATATATATATATACCCCAGGACAAAATTATAAGACCACCCTCAAAAATGAAGAAAATTATATTGTTTACAATTTTTGAATTATAAAAATCAGATATATGAAAGATAAGGCATTAAGAGAATTAAATTTAAAATAGGAAGAAATTTCAACACATTTTTATTAGTATATTAGCATTTATGTTTAATTTCAATATCTAGTTTTGACATACATATAAAACCAATGATCAGAACTATAGAATATAAGGTAATCTTTTTTATTTAATATTTTATAGATTCGCCGTGAGGTTTGATAACCTCAAAAATGCAGCTAGGCATACTATAAATTAGTTTCTGAAGTTCAACTAAAGTTATTTTCCCCATGCGTCTAAAATTGCATTTTTGAGTTTAGAAATAGCTGAGTAATGTCGACCTCCTTCATAAACTTTGCAACAATCTATTCCCACAAAGTGAGGTTTCGAGAGCACGCTGGGCAGTCAAGAAGTCTTATTTTTTGTCTAAGCAAGTATTTATTTGTTGTTGATGCATTATGGATAGCAGCATTATCTTGCTGGAAAACCCATTCTTCTCCACATAAATGATGCCCTTCTTGTGCGAGATATAAATCATTTAGCATCTCTACATAATCTGCTGCTTTTTATTAACCTCTGAAAAATTGTTGTTAAAGTTTTGCTGAAGATGAAAAGCCTCCCCCATCCACGATCCGATCATAAGAGAACCTTCTCTTCTGAGCTTTTTTGAGTAATTCTTTGCTGGAAAATATTTTGCGTGCCAGTACTTCTGAAAGTCATCTGGACCGTCTAAATTGAATTTCTTTTCGCCATTCTTTACCTCTCATGGTTTGATATTGACCAGCATATTCCAGTCGTTTCTCTTTGTTCTTCCTAGTTAACCTTGGACGATGAATACTTTTCTTATGCTTAATTTTTTCGTTGTTTAAATGACTTCTAATTGTTTTAGTAGTAGAAGAAGCATCCTAGAGATGTCAATATTTTTGATGTTGATGAATATTTTTTTTTTTACTTCATGAACAATTCTTCTCTGGAATTGTGATAATTTTTTCTGGCCTGCTAGTCGGTTTTCTTCTTCAATACAGAGGAAAACTTTTACGTAATTGCAGATAAGTCTTACTGCGTCCTAAGGCTTCGAAATTTCCCGGAGATTTTCTGACTCTTTTCAGAGCTGTAATTTCGCCTTTCTCAAATTCAGATAATTTAGTTCCTTTAGCCATTTATGTTTTTAGTATTTTAAGTATTACTCTTTTAACATCTTTTGTATAACGTAGGCTGTATATAATAAAAATTTTCAATCAAATTAAGTCTTTTTTTTCTTTAGTTTTTATGAGTGGTCTTATATTTATGTCAAAAATTGATTTTGAAATTTTGCTTAAATACTAATATACATATAAAAATGAATTGAAATTTCTTTGTATTTTAAATTTAAATGTCTCTTAATCTTATCTTTCATATATCTGATTTTCATAATTTTGAAATTTTGAAACAATACCTCTTTCTTCATTTTCGAGGGTGGTCTTGTATTTTCGTCCACACACACACACACACACACACACACACACACACACACACACAAACACACACACACACACATATATATATATACATATATATATATATATATATATATATATATATTAGTTCTTTCATTTTCATTTTCTGTCTCTTTTTGTGCGTTTGTAATATTGCAATATGAATAAAAGTCCAATTTTTGACCAATATATTCTGATTCGATAAGTTTTACAATGTAGCTTTCTTAATTGCATTATTCGAACAGAAAAAAATGCATGTATAGCGTTGCAATATGACCTTATGTGTTGGAAGTTGAATATGTTAGTTTCTGTGGCATCAATTGATATCAAATTCTTATCTTACTAAAAAGAAAGACAAAACAAAAAATAAAAGAACAAAAACAATAAACAAAAAAAGGACATCTTTTGAGTATATATTCTATATTCATAATTTATTATGGAGAAACTTTTCGATAGTGTAAATATATTTTCTTTGTTTTCTTTGAAACGAAAAATATTCCCCAGCAAAGCCGTTGGCCGATTCTATCAGGCAACTGCGAATCGACATATGGGCCTGGCAGTGTCCATCAATAGATCCAAGTATTCTTCATTCATTATCTACGCATTTAGAAAACTGTCGATCAGCACTAGCATTATGTCTGACTTAGTTTCTGATGTAAGGCCTTTTAGCATTCAAAAACATCTCGACCTATTATTCTATGAGCAATATCTCTCTCTCTCTCTGTCTCTCTCTTTTTCTCTGACCAGTCTCAGACATTCTGAAGAACAGCACCAAAAATAAATTTCTCTCCAGAAGAATCTGTGTGGCTTTTTTTTATTCCTACACGCAGCTCTCTTTTTTTATTTTTGGTTTGATCGGGAGGGTTAAAAACGGCATCTTTAAGTTACTTGTCAGCTTAACTAAACTTAGATTAGTAAAAGTGCTAAGAGTGTTTCCGATCCTCCTTAATCTAATCCTGAACAGTACGATTGGGTTATTTTTAAATCACAATTTTCCTTTTTGCTGTGGTTGTTTACTTAAACAAAACTCTCAACTGTAGTAAGAGCTGACCGTTCCTCGCAAATCTCCATGCTTCAACAACCCCGAAGTAGAGAAATACAATGAAAGGAACAACGAAAGATCCTCGGTTAAAGAGTTGTGTTTATGGCGCATCAACTTTTCTGCGTTATTCAATAACAAATTCATATATATATATATATATATATACAGCAAATTGTTATCTAGACAAGTTCTGTTAAATACCACGGACTGTCTCTTTTTTTATGAATTTCAAGTGGAGACGTTCATGTCTTCTTACTATTCTTCGTATTTCCGGGTCGAAATGGTGGGAAAAAACCTACATTAGTTGAAGCGCTTTCGAATATTTCGAACTGGTCAAAAGCAGTTGGACTCCAACATCTTGACTCGAAAATACGACGAATAGTTAGAAGACTTGAACGTCTTCCCTTGAAAATCATAAAAGATAATCCACAGACTGACTGCTTCGTTGTATCACAACAGTTCTGTGTGGCTGGACACGTAGGACGCTTAAAGCTGGGATCGAAACCCGCCCAACTTTACGTTAGACTTAATATCATACTGCTAAGCCAGCAAGCGAATCACGTCAGTTTGGGAATTATAAGGCATTATAGCTTTCGTTTGTTTACACTTTTGCCTTACCAGATACCAGAGTGCTCAATTAATTCGAAGAGCTTTGCATTATGCTAGTGGCAGCCGTACATTCCTTTGCCAGAGTGCTCAACCCACGTGGGGGAGAGTATATAAGGATATTATTGAGGGCTCAGAATCTAATCAAAGCAATTAAATTTTCATTTATGTTACGGCTAAAAACATTAAAGAAATCAGTGACCAATTAACTGACCGGTTTCGTTCCTCACTCAGCGGAGTAAAGTCGAGGAAAATATCGCCTAAAATAATAATAGAAAAAAAACAACAACAAAAAATGGAAATATTTAGGATAGGAAGAAAACTTGTAATGGAGACTATATCGAAATGATATTAAGTCCCAGCAAACATTCCCTCTGTTTACAGGGAGACGGTCTGTCGGACAAAATATGAAAAGACTTCAATACTATCAAATGAAATGAAGAGTGTGACTTACTCAATATAGTGCAAAAGTCCTCATTAAACTTTTTAGCACAGTCACGAATATTCATAAGGTGTTCTGCAATTGATGACTCGTATGTATTCCTAAGATTATCAGTCGGGCCACCAATAAAGTTAAATATTTTTGTCTTCTGGTCTTTTTATTGTTTGTAATATATATTGTCATTAAATGACTGATTGTTTCTTTGTATCACAACTCTTCAGCGTGGCTAGACACACAAGATGTTCCAAGTCGGGATCGAAACCCGTCTGAACTATACGTCAGGCAGGTGACGTACAGAGAAGCCAGGCCTGTGACTCAACTCAGCACAGACATTAACGCACATGTATTAACTTTCGTTTGTTTACATTTTGCGATCGGATACCGAAGTGATCAATTCATTTAAAGTGCTTTGCGTTACGCGAGTAACAACTAATAATTCCTTCGGTAAAGTGATCAAACCCCGGTGTGACGAACGTATATATTGTCATCCACAGACTGTTTCGTTGTATGACAAATATTTTGAGAAAATATTTTTTTATAAAAAGCCAGTGCTCATTTGTTTCCAGACATTTAAATGGTTTCACGTATTAATACGTATCACTGATAATTCTCAAGATTATGGATTAAATTGTACCACTACAGTTCTTCTAGAAGGATGCCTTTCGTATTAAAAAACATGGTTAATATTAAAACAAGCAAACCAAGCCAAAATAATAATTCTTTTTAATATCCAACATTCGTTTGCACACACTTAAATGTGTTCAATTAATACTATTTAACATTAATAATTTAATTAAAATTTATAATAAAAATAAGTAATAAAAATAGATGACTGAAATGTCTTTAATAGAATTAAGAAAAATTTGACCGAGTAAAAATAGGTCATCATCATGTCGTGTAATCAGCACGGATATCCCTGGTCCTCTCTCGCCACCCCTCCTTATCTTCAATTGCTTTCTGAGGGTCTTCAGGGCTATATCCCGTATCGGCACAGAGCCGCAGTATGTAGGTTCTCGCTGGTCGTCCTACCTTTGCACATCTATGTGAAGGGGTCCATAGAAGTACATCACTTATGAGTTTATCCTTACTTCTCCAGCAGTGTCCTGCATGTCTGGTACGTCTAACTTTAATTGCTTTCGTGATGGATGTTAGCTGCTGTTTTGTGGGGTGCTGCTCGCAGACTTCTGGTGTATTTGCCATCAAGCTTAAAATGTATCAAGTGATGAAAGTTGAGAAAACTTCGAAAGGGTATAATATTTGTTCCAATGATATCTCGCCATATTTGTGTAACCTGTTATGCATCATTATAGCAATGGATTCCTCATGTTAATGTGTAACTGCCAGAAAATGCATCCACCAATAAAGATAAGTCACTTGTGTACACCCTCAACTCGAAGTTCGCTTAATTTTACTCAGTTTAACTCAGTCAAAGTTCACTCAATTTTACCCAGTTACTAAATAACGGGTTACACAAATATGGTGAAACATCAAAGAGATGTCATTAATCAATATAGAGTGGCCTCATCTTAATCTGAGATGTAAACGGTTCGCTTGACGCCCTTCCATCTGCTTAGTATAGTTTGACCACAGTTGCATATTTAGCAATGCAGTGATGTTTGGAGCCAATGCTGCTGTAGCCTACCACAGAGTATGAACCCGGAAGACGGCTGTGTCATAAGGTCAATTAAAAGCCAAAATGACACAAGATTCGAGGAAGTGAACTTTGTCACTGACAAAGTGCATGTGTCTTTCTGGGACCTATCTCTAGCTCTGCTTATTTCCTGGCATGAGGCACGAACTCTAGCCTGCTACTCTATGTCAGGTTGCCGCAAACTGCTTCCATCTTTAATTCTTGTCACAGCCAACGATGTATCTATCATCAAATCCCTCTCACAACTCCCTATCCTGAACTTATCTCTGAATGATATGAAAAGATTCGGATCTTTGTCGCACTTCCCCTGCCCTGGGATAATCCCTGTATTGGCTGTTAATTAGTTTTTATAGCATATCAACTCTTTTAGGGTATCTAATTTGAAATCCTGTTCATAATTCAATTTTTGCACATAGTTAAAGATTTTCAAGCATTCCAATTCACGGTAATAATTTCATTCAGCATTACTTATAACGAACCGCTGTAGGCATAGGCCTCCATGTCAATGCACACAAGACGGAATATATGGGCTTTAAGGAAAGGGGTGACATCTCCACACTAAACGGTAGCTCTCTGAAACGCGTAGACAAGTTCTCCTACCTAGGAAGAAGTGTTTCATCAACCGAAAAAGATATCAACACACGACTAGCAAAGGCATGGACAGCTAACTATAGATATCAGTCATATGGAAGTCAGACCTGACCGATAAGATAAAACGCAGTTTCTTCCAAGCAGCGGTCGTGTCGATACTGCTATTTGGATGCACTGCACAGACGCTAACTAAACTTATAGAGAAAAAGTTTGGCGGCAACTATGCAAAAAGGCTGAAAGCAATATTGAAAAAGTCATGGAGGCAGCACTACACAAAGCAGCAGCTGCACGGCTATCGAACACCCATCACGAAGACTATCAAAATTAGACGAAACAGACATGCTGGACGCTGCTGGAGAAGTAGGGACGAGTTCATAAGTGATTTACTCCTATGGACCCCTACGTATGGACGAGCAAAGGGAGAACGATCAGCTAGAACGTACATACAGCAGCTCTGTGCCGATACGAGATGTAGTCCTGAAGCCCTACCGGAAGCAATGGACGATAGGGAGTGGTGGCGAGAGAGGGTCAGAGATATCCGTGCTGATTGCGTGACATGATGATGATGATGATAATGAAATGGTTTCAAGTATTGCTATGTAACACTAACAATTCAGCTTTACATCTATCATTTATTTGCACACAGAAAAATGGTCGAACTCTTCTATTTGGCCAGTAAAGCCATTTGATGGTTCAGAATGTTATCCAGGACATTCGTTGGCGGAGAGTCTTACCCTCAATAGATATCGAAGTCAGTGGATTCTACATCCCCGGCTGACTGGCCTCGTTAGTTGTTGAGATTAATGGAACACTAACGTTAAGTGATAGACGGGGAGGGGAGATTTCTCCATCTCACATTAGTACCAGATGCTCGGTATTTCTGCTCGCCTAAGAACGGGACCGGTGTTTTTTTAGTCTTGGCCGGGGTAGTCAAGCCTTCCAGAATTTTGAAGAACATTCGACTCCACTCGAGAAAAAGGAAGTGCTTAGTTATTTCCTGTTTCTTTGTTCCTATTCCCGCGAGTAGCCTCATGACCATTCAAGGTTTTTTTTTCTTCAAACCCACATGGTGACCTCATGGCCACCTCGGCTGAGAGGGATGAATAAATTACTTCCTCCTTCCTCATTTTCTCACATGGGACATAACTAAACATTTTACCCAAGTTGATCATATGTTTAAATCTATTATCAACTCGTAATCACACATAAACAAACTTACGTATTAACATACCAACTGTTTCTAGTGTCGGGAAGTATCAGTAATCTATAATTTCTTCAGAAAAAGATCTCAGCATACAAACATGAGTATCATTGTAGGAAAATTAATCTTCCTTGTTGGAAGACTTCCTCCTATTCTAAGGGAGCATTATCGAGATATTTCAATGAGGGTTGCCTGGAGGTTCTTTTTTCTTCTGGTTCAGAGCAACTAAATACACAAGACAAATTTTTGTTATGATAAACTAAAACTTCGACCAAATTAGTTGCTATTATATTTGTCTTCGTATAAATATACTGATTTCATAGTCGAGTACACAATTACCTAAAAGAAAAAGAAACCATATCTGCACCTGATAGACTCTTAATAAAACAAAACAATTAAATAGAAATATATTTAGGCGTCTTTAGGTCTGTCTAGGAAACGTCAGCTGAAATTAAAGTGCGTATTTGTTTTATTTGATGAAACTATTAATATAAAAGAAATCACAATTCGTCCAGAGAAAGACTTTTTAGGGTGGGGGGATGGTGGTAAACATAAGAAACCTCAGCTGGGTGATTTCTTGTCTTTTTTTTTTTTTTATAATTATGTCTCTTACGTTATTGTTGGACGAATATTAGTTCTTGAACAAATATAATATAGTTGCAATGGCAAACACCATTTTTATATGTTGTGTTATGAATTACAAAAACAGTATACGAGATATGATTAGAGAGATATACATTGGCATTATAAAAAAAAAGAGAAATAGTTATTGAATTCTTTTATGAAAGTCTGATACAAGGCTTAAGGGAATAAATAAAAAAAAAAGCTACCCACCCCCTAAAAAAGACGAAGGAAAAGAAGAGACCTCTTTAGAAATGTTTCAAATCGCTTCAGAATTCGTCTGGAATATATAATTCGACTGAATACTTGATTGTTATATATGCTTTCTCTATATACATTGGATCCATGTGACATCTAATAACTCTACAACTAATAATGTTGTCCTTTTTTGTTTCAGATTTGAAAATGATATACCACAAAAAATATTAACTTTTTATCACAGTGCCTTGGACAAAAGAGGAAAATATTTTGCATTATTACTTATTTGGAGACAATATCATTCTAAACGTTTTCAAAATAGATGCAATCCATTAATATAATAAAGATTTATTACTAAGACAAGAAACTAAAAAAAAACATTGCAGGTCCTGGAAGCTGATATGATAAAAATTAAAAGAATATATATGCATTTTTACAGGACGTGGTCTAAACGATGCTCATTGCCCTTATCTCAGTTATAAATCATTAACATATTAACGGGTTGCATCTATTTTAAGACACCCTGAATAGGTATGAATTATTGGGGTCAATAATAACTACTCTGAACTATAATTGTTTACTAAGGATTGTTATTAGTTACTTGAATCCCTCAACTGTGTACAAAAGAATGACAATAAATCAAAATGATTTCTTGAAACCATATAATTCTTTGTATTATATAAGGATACATGAAACCATAAAACTGTGAGCAAAAACTTATAAACAATAACAAAATCTGTAAATTTAATTATACAATGTGCTGTATAATAATAAGGGAAGATACATAAAAGAATGATGACCATTATACAAGTTTAAAAGAATACAGCTCTTGCACTTTATTCTAAAAAGGAGGTTGAAGCTACTGTGGTGTGTGAGACAGAAGGACGGAGGAAAACGACAGAGTTTGCTATATTGACCCATAACTTCTTCTCTTGACCATACCTCGATGTGTTATCTTCAAGACTCTACGTAGCACTTCTTTTGCTTCTCAGTCGGTGGTAGTCAACCGGTATCCGCCACCCAGGCAGATGCTCTCAGAGACGGCAAGCTGGCACTGACTCACACTGACCCCAACTGACTCAACTGCCTCGACCCTCACGCGGCATTTGCATATATCATTTCATAACGCCCACCACTTCCGATCAACCACGTGTCTGCTTCCACTTGTTTACCCAGGTGCGTCCTGTTCAGGGAAATTTCTGTTGACAGCTCAGTTAGGGGTCCATATGCAACTAATGCATACAGTTCCTTAACTTATGTACAGAATAACCATAGACGGGTTGACAAACCATCGAAATCTTTCCAAATAGTAACAGATATGGAATGCTGTTAAAACGGGAACCAGCATGATTTCTTAATAATCTAATTAGAAATAAGAATAAAGTCAGTGATTTATTAGGAATATTTTGAGTGTTCTCGTTTGTTGTAGTGATTTGCTGATTATGTCTTCGTTTCACTTTAATATCATGCTCAACGGGGTAGATCAACTTTTCGTATCTCACAACACGGGGAAATGATAAGGTTTTATTTTCTTTGTTGACCTGACACTTTCTAACAATTCTATGTGCTTGCTCTTTTGAGGTGCGTACTTTCTTTTTATTGGTGATTGAGGTTTGAACACTTTATCATAGTTTTCCAATTTGTGCACATATCCACCATAATTTTTTCCTTGACTGTTCGCTTTTGCCATCAAGTTTTTCTCATTTTCTAATTCTTCTTCCATCTGTACGTTTTCGTCCATTGTAATTTGATCTGTGTGAGTCAGCAAATTTTTTGTTAATACCATTCCCTTGAGTCATTTTTGCACTAGGAATTCCCCTTTTCAAGACTTGATTCTCTTTCTTTTTTGTTTCATATTTTTTTCATTTGTCGAATTGGATAGGATATTTCATTTGTCGTACCATAATAATTTTCCAATCTACTTGCATGTGAAACGGTTTTATAACAAAGAAATAGTCTCGATTCGTTGCCATATTTGGTAGCTGTAGTTGAGAAAAATACCTTCAACCCCATTTTCACCGTCTGTATCATCCTTTCAATGATTCCATTTGATTTCAGGTGAGAGAAAGGTTTTATAAGTGAGGCACCCAATTTTAACTCAGGCCTCAAATTTTCATCACAAATTTCTGTTGAATTGTCAAAGCATCGTTTTTTGGCACCACAAATTTTGGAAATTATCATTCGTAATGTTTTCTTCATCGTGGCTATCTTCCTATAACATAATGAGGTAGTGCGACGGGGACCTGAAGCGATCGAATCTGAGAATAATTTTAATAGTAAAAATATAATCAGAGAGGATTTTAAAAGAGTGAAATGAGTAAAATGATTTTAGAAGAATGATGCAATACTTTGTCAAAATGGAAAAAAAGCGAAGGAAATATTGTATATTTTTGACTGGGTAAAAAACGAAATATGGAAGAGAGAGAAAAAATTAAAAATTAAATATATATTTTGAACTGCTCAAAAAGTGTCATCGAAAACAGCGAAGCCAAAACAATGTCAAGCAGGACAGGAGATCAGATGAGGGGATAAATCGTGACCTAGGTGCGGATATGAGTTTTCTTGAGAAAATTTCAAACCCTGAGAATGTACTGAGTAATTTGCATGACGTGACGTGTTGGTCTCGTGATGGAGAGGGCCGTCCACTGCGGGGAGAGGCACAGTATGTGACATGTGGAAGTGTGAGGAAACCCCTCCTCTTTTGATTAATGATCACAGAGAGGCGCCGTTGGAGTGGCAGATATGCAACCATCAATTGAATTATCTACTGAAGTCTGATTAAGAAAATTTGATAATATACGCCCACTTGGAAAGAGGAAAGAATACTTATATAAACCAAGAATTTTTTTCCACAGAAGAGAGACAGACAGTAGAGACAGTTAGCAGTGGGCATAGTAAACCCCCTAACGCTCCGCATTTGAGCTCTAACCCAGACCTTCTGAGACAGAGATGCAAGAACCATGAGTTTGTAATAAAAAGCTGACGAAAGAGAATTGATAGCCGTATTGGGAACTACTAAGCGACTTGGCTCAGTGTAAACCTGTACCGACCACTGCAACTAGACTGACTGCTTAGCTAGAGGGACCAGATCCCTGAATCGCATTATTTTACTCAATGGGGAAGAGACTTGTATATAATAGCATTTAAAAAAAAACGGACTTTGTTATTTTTCTTGTTTAGTAAACATTTTTAAATTAATTATTGAACACCCCTGTTTGTTTTGTCTCTTGCATTGCGACCTAAATTTTTTTCCCAAAGGATTAACCCTGTTGGATTTATTTGGTGATTGGCGATTTCAGTTGTCTGGATGCAAGAACACAACGTGGACAGATAGCCAGACACGACTAGAATTGATCCTTCATTGGAACAGTGACCCGCCGGTGGTCGAGGTAGTCGACTGAGTGACATTCCTACCATGAATCCTAACGATTTCATAACACGCAGTGATTGAGTCGACGGAAATTAGAAAGTACAGTGCCTTTAACATATACACAAACCATAAGAACACAAACCAAAGACTCTCACCAGGTCATCAGTTTATCTTGATTGACTGAAAATCTATCTTATTTTCATCCATTTTGGCCATTTCTGTACATATTTTTCAACATTACTTTATTATAAGACTTAAAATTTTAGTCCTCTATGTGTAGAGTCGAAACAGACTGACCCAATAAATGATAGGAGGAACATTGAACTTGATATGGTAACTGCTCCAATAATATAAAAGATCACAATCTTTAGAGACAAACCTTTTTTTTTTGTATTCGTTTGATGCTGAATAAAATTATTGAGACTTAATACTACTAGTTGGTCGTTGCTATTATTATAACATAATCCCTACCATGCTTACTTTGGGTGTCCTCATGGTGTAATGGTAAAGCGATGCACTGCGGAATCGTAGTACGCGAGTTCGTACTCCAGTCGCGCTATTACGTTCACTTTCGGACAAATACCCTTGGGAAAGGTATGAACCCCCTTATTCTCCCTCCAGCTATGGGTAAATAGTAGGACGGACTAGGTTCTTCAGCCTTGGTGAGGCAACTAGTCTAGGAGAAGGAAAACTCTGAATTCAAACCTGTTAAACTCCGCTTAAAAATTGACCTTGTGTCATATCCTGCCCGAGCGGAGGGGTTGGTAAATAGTGCCTACAGTTCCTTAACTTATGTACAGAATAACCATAGACGGGTTGACAAACCATCGAAATCTTTCCAAATAGTAACAGATATGGAATGCTGTTAAAACGGGAACCAGCATGATTTCTTAATAATCTTGTGTCATATCCTGCCCGAGCGGAGGGATTGGTAAATAGTACCATGCTTACTTTGAAATTTTTTTTTTTTGCATTTTCAAATGCTACATCTTGTCATTTAGTCCACTAAATAGTCGCCATTCTTTTTACGTTATCAGCAAAAAGTTTTATAAACTCATATTTGGTTCATTATTTACTATAACAACTCAAATTATTTCATCTATTTGTAGGTGTCTTCAGGGCTACATTCTGTATCCTCACTGAGCTGCTGTATGTATGTTCGAGCTGGTCGTCCTGCATTTGCCCGGCCATATGTGGGGGTCACTAGGAGTACATCACTTATGAGCTCGTCCAGCCAGAGGCGATGAACGATAGGGAGAAGTGGCGAGAGAGGGTCAGGGATATCCGTGTCTGCGGCACGACAAGATGATGATGAGGACGATGATGATTTGTCGGTGTAAATATCTCTAATTTTCCTAAATCAGATCTGTGTTTTGTGAAATTCAGTCTTTAGACAATAGGTAACCTAGATATGATATTGTGTCACAATTTTAATTCACATTAAAACCAGAACAATACACAATTTTATATAAACATGATGCGATTTTGTTTAGTTGTTTATAACTAGCATCGATACACATATCTTGATAAATGACCATATTTTAAACATCAGTTAGAACCTTTCTAATTGTACTTACTGTTTTGACCTCATAAATAGAGGAATTGATCTAAGTAAAACTATTAGAGTGTTAATCGTATTTCCATTGAAATATAATTAAGGATGATGACTAATTATATTTGTTAATTGTTTTATTTGTATTAATATATTGTCAGTTAGCTAAAACCTTGGATTGGAAATAAAAGTAGCGAAGGTCATATGCGTAAACGGGTCATAAAATATGGGACCACAGTCAATTTGTCATAATAGGTTTTGCTTTGAAATCGTTGTTGTCGACCAGATATTTAAAAGTAAACATTATGTCGCCAGATTTAGGAAGGTGACATCACACTGAAAAGTTAAAGACACGAGTACTTATATCATTTGAGGATGAGGTAATTAATATATCATATAGGTAAGAGATATTTGGAAGTTATTTGAGAGAGTTGGGCTGAAAAAATCAGAGTTCAGAGTCGGAAGCAGATGGTTGAATCTGCGACAACCCATTGGGTCGAAGGACGCGTTAGGCGCGAAGAAACGAAGTCGCTATCTTGTTCATCTATCACAAATGTATCCGATACCGTTCCTACGTAAGAAATAATACCTTTCACTGTTTCTCTCGAGTTTCGATGACCGACTGCTGTATGAAATGTTGCGATCAGAAATAAAATTCTCTGGTCTAAAGAAACAACGGGACCGTTTTGTATTTGAGAAGTGTAATACCTGTTCATAGCTTATATCGAGCCATGGTGTTAGACTATCTTTAAATGTTTCATCAGTTTGTTTATAGGCAGATTTGATGTCAACTTTGTTTAAGTATTTCATGAACTCATGAACTCAGCCCTGCAGAACAGCTTAATTACACGCACCTGACGCGAGGGAGAAGTAGGCTAGTGTAAAAAAAACCAAAACAACCCTTCTTTAGAAACTTAGTAAACATTTTTGCTTCGATGTGGAACAAGTGTTACATAGCCATGTGGTGCGAAATGGGTGAAATGGACATTGAATGTTCATTACGATAGAGCATAGAAATCTCAATATTCGAAAACACGTAACGACTTCTTGTTCTGGTACGAAAACTTTTTATTAACTTTGAGTTAAAGGTTTTGACGTAAGGAGGAGAGACACAATCTTCTATGCTGTCTTATTCATTTCGCCCCCATCTCGTGCGGCCCTCATAGGGCGCAAGTTCGTCTCGCGTCTGCGAGCACCAAAATCGATCCTTCTCGTTTGGCGTCTAGTACCCAACTCTCTCTTTCTTCAAATTCTCACACAAACCTCCGCGCGTTTCCGGTGCGTGACGTCACCCGCACCCTGTCACTGCGTTTCGTCTCGGACTATTATGACATCTGAGTGACACCTCCATCCATCCGCCAACGCGCCAGCGTTAACACCTGCCAAAATGTTGCACCTAACTAACCCATGTGCTGATCCGAAAGGTTCTCAGTCTAACTAAACTCAAAGATATGAACCGAAATCCCTCGGTAATTATAGACCGAATGAATGGGACTCCCAATGAGACATGAATTTACTCGTGAAGGTTTACCAGTCTAGCTTGCTAACAATTTCACCATCCGAGGTGCCCAAAGTCCTTCGTCTTTCAGTATTCAACTGACTTCAATCAAACCAGAATGCGGTGTTAGGCCATTTTGTAGTGGGCAATGGTTGTTCTTTTTTTGGATTCATATTGGGTAAGTCAATTTTTGCACTTCTCACTACAAAAACACTATTTCTACAACTTTTGTGGAAGGGAAGCAAGCCAATGGTTTTTTTAGCGGATCTGTTACCAATGGTTGTGTCTTAGATGCTTGGGGATGCCAGATTTGAGAAGTGATCAATTTACTTATTGGCAGGCGTTTTAAGTCAATCGTTCATAGAGGATTCAGCAAGGGCACTAGAAATTAGGGACGCTTTCCCTAGTTTAAGTTTCAACTCGGAGGTTGACAGCAAAATATGAATAGCTGTTCCATAAAGTGGGTAAGGGTAGAATTCGTAATCTCATTCGGTCCAGTGACCTTACACAAACTCAAAGAGGGCTGTATAGTTATTTAATAGAGGGTTCCGTTTCGGACTCGCTAGAGAAACGACTGTCTTGTCTTTGAAGGAGATTCAATTATATTTGATAAAAATCTTTCTATAACTTTTCAGTTTGAATTTACATTATCACTGTTCCGAATCTTTATTTTGATAGCGAAAAAACTGGGAAAGAATTGTGGAGAAAACGAAGAATTAAACGTAGCGTTTGCGCATGAGTCAACCAGTCAAACGACTTCCTGCCGAATAGAACTGAGAAAATTATGTAGACAATACGAATCGATATTTTGAATAACAGGTTAATCACTTCTTCAGTGAATAATTTTATTTACCTAGTTTGAACTGATGTAGATAATGCCTTTCAAAGTGACAAATTAAAATTATTCTTAATTTATTGACTGATTTCTCAAACGTTGTAACGAAACAATTCAAAAGAAAACGTTTGTCTAAATGAATTGGTCGCCATCTTTATTTCTTCTTTTAACGAATGGACACGTATTTAAATCTAATTGATATTTTCTCTTTTGCTTTTTCTCTTAAATGTTGGGTTTCTAAATTGCCAATTGCTGAAACCTCACGTTGAAATATAGGTTAATTTTGTCCATGGGATGAACATACACCAACTAGCTGTAGTACCCACCTACACCAATTGAGAGGTAAATCATTAGGAATTTTAGTCTTGCTTAGGGAGCCAAGGTAGGAGAAGAAAAACTTTGCTCTGCTTAAAAATTGACCTTTACCCCATTCTGCTCGTGCAAATCGGTTGGTAAATACATACATGCAAATACATACACACACAATATATCTATAAACATACAATAACAAACCTATATGAGTGAGATCAAGTCTCATTGGATGCCCCATTGTTATGGCCTTGTGCCACATATGTTCTCTGACCAAAGCAATAAGCTGAAAACATATACGTATGTAAGAACGAGATTACAAAATCTTAAAAAAATTATTTGTGGACATTTTCAAACATATACACATACATATACACCTGAATCAACATGCATATACACTTTACCTATTTATACATACTCATACATATACACTTATGTCTACATGCATATACACTCTGCCAATGTACACACACACACACACACACACACACACACACACACACACTATATATATATATATATATATACACAGACACACTTATATATATATATATATATATATGCTTAGAACGTCGATTGATAAAATCAAAGAAAACAGCTTCGAGCTGACAAAGAAAAGAAGCAGATGGTACCCCGCAAAAAACAATTACCGACGCCGACTACAAGCGATTCTGGCAAATACACCCAACCAAGCCGAAACACTACTGTATAGTTTCGAACAAGCCGTTGCAGGCATTGGCCTCCATGTCAGTGCACACAAAACTGAATACAGGTGACCTTTCCACACTAGACAGAAACTATTTGAAACTAGTACACAAGTTCACCTACCTAGGAAGCAGTGTCTCATCAACCGAAAAAGACATCGACGAAGGCATGGACAGCTATCGATAAGCTATTGATCATATGGAAGTCAGACCTGTCCGATAAAATGAAACGCAGTTTCTTCCAAGCAGCGGTCGTATCGATACTGCTATATGGATGCACTACTGTGACGCTAACAAAACGATTGGAGAAAAAGCTCGACGGCAATTACACAAGAATTCTGCGAGCAATATTGTACAAGTCCTGAAGGCAACACTCCACAAAGCACCAACTATACGGCCACCGACCTCCCATCACGAAAACTATCCAAGTTAGACGAACCAGACATGCAGGACACTGCTGGAGAAGCAGGGAGGAGCTCATAACGGATGTACTCCAATGGACCCACACATATTGCCAAGCAAAAGCAGGACGGCCAGCTCGAACATACATACAGCAGCTCTGTGAGGATACGGGATGTAACCCTGAAGACCTGCCAAAAGCGATTAACGATAGTGAGAAGTGGCGAGATAGGGTCAGGGATATCCGTGCTGCCGGCACGACATGATGATGATGATATATATGTATATATGCTTGTACGTACATACATATATATATATATATATATATATACTCTATGTATACCTACCTACGCTAGCTAAGATGTATAGACTTGAAATGTTTACTGTTGGTTAGGCAACCAGTATAAGAGAAGAAAATTTCTGAATTTAAACCAACTGTACTTCTTGTAAAAATTGACCTTTTCATACATTCTACTTTATTGATATATATTTAAGACAATAAAATACGAGAGATTTACATGATTGAATATTTTTCTTTTTTCCCAAGTTGTTCGACACACATAAGCTTTAATCATCCAAACTTGAGATTAAAAACTATCAATGAACCTAATTACAAATACTTAATTAAATATAAACGATCATGCTCATTGAATGAATGATTTCTTTACGCTTCTTATATTTTAAAGAAATTTAGGAATTTAAAATTTGCAAACTTGTCTTATCAGGTTAGAGTAACGGTTGTCGTCAATGAAATTGGAATAGGCAATACAACTCCTGAACCTGGATTAGGCTATTTGTGTCTCCCTTCGCGCTAAGGCATTTAGAAAAAGCATGAATGAATACTTCTTTCGCCCATTTATGGTGAATATAGTAGGAGCGACTGAGTGGATTCGCTTTGGCCAGGCAACCAATCTAAGAGACGGAAGTCTCTGAATTCAAACCAGTTGTACTTAAAAATGAATTACCATGACCCGAAAATCAGGCAAGCACTGTTTGCAACATTCGGAACCACTGGACTGCTGTTTTGACCATATTAAGTTTCTTCAGCAATGTATAATAAGACCGAAGGAGCTGTCCAGTGGTTCCGTATGTCACGCAGAGAGCTTGTTGGATTTGCTGGTCATGGTAATGCAATTTATAATATAACTCCTCTATTTAAAAAAATGTACGGGGTACTTAAACAAAAATTGACCTTGTGATGGATCCTCTCCTACTCACGTTGTGTTTGACTTTTAAAAAAGGTTTCTGCCGCCGGTTTTGGTCGGAACTATAGAAGCTGCATGTGAAATCCACAAAGTAAAAAGAAAGAAAGCGAAACCAAGAAAAAAACATCTTTGTTAATGACAGTTGCAACTGTTTTCAGACAAATACTTTGGTGGTGTATGCAACACTTAGCCTTTTCTATTACTGACGCTGGAAAGATCCCTCTTTTTAATATGCAACTGTACAGTATTTTTAGTACTACCTAAGACTTATTCATCTTGCCTCAAACTGCAACCTACTGGCGCAAACCACAGCTTCTGTTAAATATATAGGTTCGACTCTCGAGAAAAAAAAAACTCGGTTTTTCCGCTTCAGTCACCCGAGATATTAAGAAAATAACATTCTTGTCAGCTTATCTAGGATCATACTTGTACTGCATACTTCTATTTATCATAGAAATTAAAAGCATTTCTTTAATTTCCATTTTATTAAAATAGAGAAATACTTTTCGTACCATTTTATAATTCAGAAACGCTGTTCTTTATATTTTAGTGTATCTTTTAAAAATCTTTTGGTTTGGTTTGGTTTGGTTTGGTTTTTATGGCATATCATTGTTCGTTATTCAGTGCAAAATCTATTTTAGCCCTATAAACAATTATATTTCAAACAATTTATTTTTGCATAAGTACACAGTTTAAATGTAAAAAACAGTTTTATCTTAAACTATTCATTTTAGTCAACAAAATTAAATGGTTCCAAGTATTACTATGTATTACTAACTATTCAATTAAACATCAGTCATTTGTTTACGCACAGTTAAGGGTAAAACAGTTCTATTTCAAGCAATTCAGTTTAGCATAAGTACACAGTTTAATTCTACTTGATCCATAGAAAAGACCATATCAGTTCCAACCAGTCTGGGCCTGAGTGAACCTGGGAGTAATGCCAATGAAGGGGTACTCCGCATTCGCCAAAGCTCCAGCATTACTAGAGCGAAACCAAAAGATGATTTGTCATATCTAGAACACTCATTAGGGGAATCTTACCTCTCAGCCATGATGCACTTGGTGTATTCTGCAGCCCCATCTGAGTGGTTTAACAACATTTTTGACAACAACTTTAATTGTTTTACATACGTACACCCATCAACGTTATACCAATACAGAGACATACCCATACAGATACAATTGTGCATTCATGCATTATCATGGCGGTGAACGGAGTGTAATCGTTATCGTCGTATGAAATGGACACAGCGACACGAGTTCAAATCCCGGCCGAGGCTGATTGCATTTCACATAATGACATAGACTGGCATGTAGATTCACGTACCTACATTAATATGTCCGTAGAATCATGATGCAAAATCATCAATTTTACGCAGCTAACAGTAACAATTTTTTGACGAATAATTGTTTTTAGTGGACAATTATCCAATGTAAACGGATATTATAAAATATGCATTCCCGAACATCACTTCATGAATGTGTAGAAGCTCAAAAGTAAGTACACCCATTACATATATTGATGTCATTTAATATTTGGCTACGGTTGCTTTAGTACGGGTAGTACCGTTGTGTAGAGGCTAAAGTATTGGACTGCATCGTTGAGGTGGATGAGATCAAACTAGTCGCTTTATTATGGTCACTTTTGGATTAATCCACTTGGGAAATGTATGACCCCCCACGTGGCTATAGGAAATCTATTGTGATTTTTATCATTACGGGTTTTCAGATTATTGTCTTTATCTTAATTGTTATTTCCATCACGTTTCGGCCGATAGGTCCTCCGGCCTTCTTCAGGTGTTTGTCGAACTCGGCAACCTACACGGAACTTCGAACTACGTCTTTTATTGAATCCACGGGGTAGCTGGTTCTGATTCCGTTAGGAATAACCGGGTACAAGTGTTAAGTAATCCTGTGTTATTACTCGCCTGCAATCAGGATTGAACCTGCAACCTCCAGATAAGTCACTCCTCACTCCGTTATGGCGAATATTTAAGAATCGCAAAATCTCTAAAAAAATGTTTTTTTCTTACTCTTGAAAAGTGTCTCGGTCTTGTATTAATAGCAGCTGTAAAACTTTTCATATTTATTCATAGTTTGATAGTTTTATCTCTGAGATTGAAAAAAAAAATGCCTTCAAGCAGGCGTTATAAACGATGAGAGTGGGGGGCTGGTATGTTTTAAAGTAGCAGCAGTAGCATCAGCTGGCTTGTCATTTCAGTCTCTGTGCACACGCAACTAGTATCCATGGGTGTTTTCAGATCAATTTTTTCAATTATGTGATCTGATCTCTCTCCGCTGTGAAGCCCAATTTCAATCCCTTTGTGATTTCATTTCTCGAGGAAATGCTGGACCACCAGCAAAGAGTATTCTGTTCTGTGCAGACGCTGGATGCATTCTAGAAGACCTGACGAAAGCACGTCTTAATAATTATATATATATATATATGTGTGTGTGTGTGTGTGTGTGTGTGTGTGTGTGTGTGTGTGTGCGCGTGCGTGTGTATGTATAATGCAATTAGTAGAAAACTCAAACCTGGATAGGGAATATATAACAATAGCCATACATCGAGCACCCCCATAGATTTATATGAAATTCCTCATATATTTCATACGCGAATAATCGACACCTATTTTCTTCGGACACTGACTATATATATATATATATATATATATATATATATATATATAAAAGGGAGTATTTAATCTAGTAAATTCGGGATTGGTACAATTGCAAGCAGCACTATTAAAATATTAAAAAAATAGATGATTAAATTAAATAATCCCGCTCAAGAGCTCAATGCAAATAAAATCCAGAGAAAATTATTTAAAAAAAACTAAAAAACAATCGGTCTCATTAAGAAAATAAATTTCTTTCTATCCTCTTAAAAAACATTGACATAAATCATTACTCAAAAAAATTAACAGGACTTCTTCAGATCAATCAAGAAAATTGATTAAAGAAACTTTTTGACACACACACACACACATATATATATATATAAATTGATAACAAGGTAATCCAAGTAGGAGAGATTTATTGAGAAGCGTTTCGGTTCTAATGAACCATCATCAGGAAAATGGGGGATGATTTATATATAAATTTTTAGGTCTATCAGAACTTTTTTATTATATAATCAATATTGATAATAATTACATAAACCTTATTTAAATGTCTTTATATATATATATATATATATATATATATATATATATATATATATATATATATATGTCTATGTGTGTGTGTGTATTGCAAATACAATCTTAGCCGTATATATATATATATATATATATATATATATATATATATATATATATATATATATATATATAGTCATCCACAGACAGACAGTTTCGTTCTATCAGAACTCTTTAGTGTGGCTGACAAAGAAAAGAAGCATAAGGTACCCCACAAAAAACAATTACCGACGCCGACTACGCCGATGACATAGCGTTACTGGCGAATACACCTAACCAAGCCAAAACACTACTGTATAGTTTTGAACGAGCCGCCGCAGGCATTGGCCTCCATGTCAATGCACACAAAACTGAATATATGTGTTACAACCAAACAGGTGACATTTCCAAACTAGACGGAACCTCTCTGAAACTAGTAGACAAATTCACCTACCTAGGAAACAGCGTCTCATCAACCGAAAAAGACATCGACACACGAAAGCATGGCTAGCTATCAATAGGCTCTCGATCATATGGAAATCAGACCTGACCGATAAAATGAAACGCAGTTTCTTCCAGGCAGCGGTCGTATCGATACTGCTATATGGATGCACTACTTGGACGCTAACTAAACGGCTGAAGAAGAAGCTAGACGGCAATTACACAAGAATGTTGCGAGCAATATTGAACAAGTCCTGGCGGCAACACCCCACAAGACACCAATTATACGGCCACTTGCTTCCCATCACGAAAACTATTGAAGTTAGATGAACCAGACACGTAGGACACTACTGGAGAAGCAAGGACGAACTCATCAGTGATGTACTCCTATGGACCCCCGCATATGGCCAAGCAACAGGAGGACGACCAGCTCGAACATACATACAGCAGCTCTGTGAGGATACGGGATGTAACCCTGAAGATCTGCCGGAGGTGATGAATGATAGGGAGAAGTGGCGAGAGAGGGTCAGGGATATCCGTGCGAGCGGCATGACATGATGATATATATATATATATATATATATATATATTTGTGTGTATATATATATATATATATATGTTTGTGTGTATCAGTAAATATATATATATATATATATATATATATATATATATACATTAACTTAATGAATTTAACTACAAATATGCATGTGTGCATATATATGTGCGCATTTAGTATATTATATCCAACATTTAAAAATAATTCTCTTTAATTAATTCTTAGTATTTTTCCCTCTTCCTCTCTCTCTCTCTCTCTATATATATATATATATATATATGCGTGTGTGTAACTGCGTGTTGATTGATTTATTTCAACGGCATGTCAACCTGCCAAGGGTTATTTTAGGATAAGTTTTGGAATCTTGTTTATAATACTTCCATATTTCCATTTATTCGGGTAGTTTTACCTAAAGAGTTTTTTTTCCTTAAGAATTATATGTTACAGTATACTGAACATTAATCATTTTAAATAGATATATTTGGCATAAAGGTGAGACCACAAAAAATATTACCACTCAGTGGGTGAACGATGAAGTAATGGCAAAATCCACTAAATAACAGGGGCTTTTTTACTTATTGATCAAGAGAATTTAATGCGTTTCAATTTCTGTTTTGTGCATCTATCATCTTGTAGTATGGTTGAAATTCAATTTCTTGCTCAATTCCCAGTGGATTACCTTTCCCATCCAATCATGTCTAGTCTTGAATTCCCTTAGAGCTAGTTTCATGCATTAGCTAATTATATGATTAATCGTTTCATTTTTTTTTCTCTACATAATCGACACTTTCAATTCTGTCGCGTGTGATCGATTTTTACTTTAATATAATTGGCCCTTATAGTGTTGTTTTATGCTGCTATTAAAAGAGATTTCTTTTTTCTCTATGGATTTGTCATTGTTAGCAAAATATCCAAGTCTTTTGGTGTTCAATTTCACCTGAACGTTGCTTAAAATATTGGAGAAGTTTCTTTTTGTTTTATTTCAGTTCACCTGGACGTCTGGGGATGTAGAATACACTGATTTCATCTCTGCAGCGAGGTAAGACCCCCCAACGACTATCACGGATATGACAGTAAACAATTTGATGGTGAGGTTCCAGTATTTCTGGAGTTTTGGCGAATATGGACTTGATAGGGTCCTATCTATCAGTCAAATAGAACTAATCTATGTGCTTATACTAAACTGAATTGTTTGAAATAGAAATGTTTAAATATGTAAAAATAGATTTTGCATTAAATAACCTACAATGATTGATATGCCACAAACGCAAACCAATCCTCCAACCCACTTACTAAGCTTTTGGGGATCATTCCAAATGTTCCATATGCAATTGGTATCACCGTCACATTCATGTTTTATAGAGTGTTTAGTTCTCTGTCGAAATTTATTTCTACAAGAAACGACAAAAATATCAAAATGAAAAATTTACTTATACTTTACCTGAAATAGCACTCAGTCATAAGCATCGTAAAGTCTCATTTTTCCATCGGATCTTTAAATTACACGATTCTAATCGTGTACAATAATAATCTCCACCTTGAATTCAACAAGAAACATTATCATTATTATCATCATTATTATTATACTCCTTACGATTTTTTTCGACAAGCGTTAGCTGATGGTTTTTCTCTGGAGTGTGAATGACAGCAAGTCTCCTCAAATTTCCAGGAGTCTGGCCTGAATTTTAAAGACTAGAGCTTTATATTTTTTCTACATAAATTCTAAGTCACATATTTAACATTATGCTCTCCTTCCATCTATCTTTCTGACTCTTTTATTTTCTCTTTCTGTCCTTTTCTCTCTCAGTAAATATATGTGTTCGTGTGCATCAATATATATATATATATATATATATATATATATATATATATATATATATATATATATATATATATATACATATATAAGGTATTCTTTAATCCAGTAAATCCGGAGTAGAGAACATTTCGGTCAGGACAATTGAATTATTCAAATTTCGAATATTTAAATATTCCTGGTAAAGATCTTATTGTAAATAATTTCACAGACCAAATATTATTTCAAGAAAAAACAGTATTCGATCACATTAGGGTGATAAATTGATTTCCATCCTGTTAAGAGCACTGATATGAATCAACAACTCGAAAAAATGTCTTTAACAGGATTTCTTCAGGTCCAACATGACAATTTTTTGTCATGTTGGATCTGAAGAAATCCCGTTAACATTTTTTTTGAGTTATTGATTCCTATCTGTGCTCTTAACAGGATAGAAATAAATTTATAATCTCAATGTGATCGAATATTCGTTTTTTCTTGAAATAATTATAAACACACACACACACACACACACACACACACACACACACACATATATATATATATATATATATATATATATATAAACCTAAAATACCACATTCAAATTCATTTGCCCACTTTTTCATATATATATATATATATATATATATATATATATATATATTCATTTGCGGACATTTTTATTTATACATACATACATACACACACACACACACACACACACACATATATATATATATATATATATATATATATACATGAAAAGGTCCGCAAATGAATTTGAATGTAACTTTTTAGGTTTTTATTTCATATAATTACGTTCCAAAAGTGTTTCGGACTTTGTGGTCTTCTTCAGAAACGAATAACATGTGTTTTGATGGGCTTCTTTTTAACTCAAATTTATTTTTTACTCATTTTTTTATGTACCGGATGTACATGCGTGTAATCAAATATATATTCACACACACACACACACACACGCACACACACACACACACACACACACACACACACACACACACACACACACACACACACAAAGTAGATCCGTGATAATAAGTCCGTAAAAATAAAATGAATTAATTAATTAATTAAAGAGGACCTTGAAGTCTAAAACACGTGTGGTGCTTAATTATCTAAAATAAGATCCTTAAGCAACACTTTCAAATTAATTTACGGACCTTTTAATCTAAAAATATTTATTTTTTTCTCATTAGACTGACAATAAATTTATTTACAGCTTGTCTCAATATACTTGGTTGTATAGGGTTTCTCAATATGCATGGGACCCATAAAATTTCTTATAACTCTACTAATAATAATGTTGTGTTTTTTTTTTTGTTTCAGATTTTAAAATAGCATACTATAAGAACTATTAATCCTTAATCGCAATGCCTTGGACAAGGGAGGAAAATATTTTACGTCACTGTTTATTTGGTGACAAAATCATTCAAAACTGTCTCAAACTAAATGTCACCCATTAATATAATAATGTTTATGACTGAGACAGGAAACTAAAAATTTGCATGTCCTGGAAGCTGATATAATAACAATTAAAAAGACCCATTAAGCTTAACCATCAGATTGTTTCGTCTCACATCTAGGACAACCATTGTGGGAGTTTTACCTCTCTGAAATGATGTCAGTGTATTCTATATTCCCAGTCGACTGGGCCAGAAACTATTAGTAATTAAAAAATGATAGACTAGCAGTGAACTTGTTTTGCCATATAGATTATCGATCACAACAGGTTAACATGTTGGTTGGTTGGTTATTTAATGGCATATCCACTTTCTGGGGTAATTTAATGCCAAATCTATCAGTTTTTTTGATGGACAGTGGTGATACTATTTACCCCATAGATGGGAGGATAAGGGGGTTCATACCTTTCCCAAGGGTATTTGTTTCAAAGTGAATTTAATAGAGCGACTGGAATTCGAACTCACGGACTACAATTCTGCAGTCCAGCGATGTAACCATAACATCCGGGGGACAGCCATTTGGTAACATGATTTCAAGTAGAGAAAAATGATGTGTCAGAAGATACAGGTAAAATATGGGATATACGCAGTGTATTCAATAAGTTTCCAGACTTTTTGTACAGGCATTTAAAGTTGTCGTAGACTCTGGAAAATTCAGTATATTATTGCTCTACATCTTATAAGATGGCTGACCAATTCTTATGATTTCATGTTCAAATGAACAGCTACAGCAGCAATTGGAATACACCCTAGTAAAGCCTGATTTTCAAAGCTGGTGAATTTCAAAAATGCATTCTGGTCGTGAGGACCCTTTAGAAGAACGATATGCAATAAAATTCTGTTTTAAACTTGGAAAAATGCCACAGAAACGTATGGAATGCTTCAGACTGCTTTTAGAGCATCTTGCATGAAACGAGCATCAGTTTTTGAGTGGCATAAGAGATTCAATGAAGGCAAGGAATCTGTGAGGGATGATGAGAGGCGTGGGCGGAGTAAGAAGTCAATACACCAGAGTTGATTGGCCAAAGGGTTAGGATTAGGGTTACTACTTTCAGGTTTTAAGGGAGTTCAGGTAGAGATTCCTGGGGAAGAGGCCAGCACTCTTCAAATCTGGTCAGTGGCATTTCCAATACACCAGTCCACAACACCATCCTTGAGCAAGATGGGCATCGACAGATTCTCACCGTCCTTATAGTCCAGAGCTTGCTCCCTGTGACTTTTGATTATTCCCTAAGCTCAGAGGCTGTCGTTATGAGACAATTGAGGAGATGAAAGAGGCTCAGATGAAGGTCATTGACACACTCACACAAGAAGACTTCCATGGGTCCTTCCAGAAGTTGTCGGAACGGTACAACAAGTGGATTGCAGCCGGAGGAGATTACTTCGAAGGGGACTAGAGTTTCATGTGTGTACTATCAATAAAATTGCCCATACGAAAAAAGTCTGGAAACTTATTTAAAGCCGACGTTGTACGCTTGTTGACTGAGCGGTCACTAAGTCTAACGTAAAGTTGAGCGGGTTTCGATCCCAGCTTCAAGCGTCCTACGTCTCTAACCACACTGAAGAGTTGTGATACAACGAAACAATCTGTCTGTGGAGGACAATATATATATATATATATATATATATATATATATATATATATATATATATATATATATATAAGACAATATCTAATCCAGTAAATGGACTGGGAGCAATTCCCAGCGGCATGAGTATGTGTATATGTCTGTGTGTGTGTGTCTGTGTTTACGTGAAAGTTATCTTTTACTGAAACACGTAATTGTGTCTGGTTTATTTTTGTTTTATGCCATATCAACTATTTTAGGTTATTCAATGTCAAATCTTTTTTTAAATATATTAACTATATGATTAACATTTTTAAACAAACCTGAACTCATCTTTTCCCAGAGTTAAGTGGTTTCACTTATTTCTATCTTATACGAAAACACAGCTGAATGAACAAACATTTCTACTTGAAACAATTCAATTTAGCATAACAACACAATTTCTGGTATACACACAATTAGTTATTTGTTTAAGTACAGATTTTGGTTTACCAAGAGTTAAATGTAAAAATAGCCGCATTTCAAAAAATTCCGTTTTGTATAAGTTCATGTTTTTGTTGACATCCAGTTAAATGATCGAACAGTTCTACTTCAAGCAATTTAGTTTATAATGTAAACAAAGGTACATGTTTTCAAGTATTGCTATGTATCAGTAACGATTCAAATAGACAGTAGTCATTTGTTTACATACAATTAAATGATAAAACACTTCTATTGCAAACAATTCAGTTTAGAATAAGCACGATCTTTTTACACATAGTTGAATGTAAAAATAGTTCTATCCCAAGTTTAGCATAGGTTCATAGTTTAAATGTTAAACAATTTTATTTGATCCATAGAGAGGATCCTTTCAGGCACTAATTTTCCGGGCCAAAGTGGACCTGGGAGCGATGGCAATGAAGAGGCATTATGCACTCCTCAAAGCTCTAGCATTACTGGAGCCTCACCATGAGATTGTTTAGTGTCATATCCATGACACTCGTTGGGAGAATATTTCCTTTCTGCAGAGATGCAGTCGGTGTATTTTATATCCATGTGCCATGTTGAAGCTATTTAACGGTGATTAATGAATGAAAGAATAGTGTTCAATAGAATAATGAGTGTTCAATAGCAATACTCGTAACCACTTTACTGTATGCAAACCAATGATTAACATTAGATCGAATGATTAGTGTTAGATAGCAATACTTGAAACCATTTAACTATGTAGAAGCAAAAGCAATTCTAGTCAGCAAACAAATTATTTCTAACTCATTTAAAAATGAAATAACCTACTTGAAACCATTTAACTATGTAGAAGCAAAAGCAATTCTAGTCAGCAAACAAATTATTTCTAACTCATTTAAAAATGAAATAACCTACTTGAAACCATTTAACTATGTAGAAGCAAAAGCAATTCTAGTCAGCAAACAAATTATTTCTAACTCATTTAAAAATGAAATAACCTACTTGAAACCATTTAACTATGTAGAAGCAAAAGCAATTCTAGTCAGCAAACAAATTATTTCTAACACATTTAAAAATGAAATAACCTACTTGAAACCATTTAACTATGTAGAAGCAAAAGCAATTCTAGTCAGCAAACAAATTATTTCTAACTCATTTAAAAATGAAATAACCTACTTGAAACCATTTAACTATGTAGAAGCAAAAGCAATTCTAGTCAGCAAACAAATTATTTCTAACTCATTTAAAAATGAAATAACCTACTTGAAACCATTTAACTATGTAGAAGCAAAAGCAATTCTAGTCAGCAAACAAATTATTTCTAACTCATTTAAAAATGAAATAACCTACTTGAAACCATTTAACTATGTAGAAGCAAAAGCAATTCTAGTCAGCAAACAAATTATTTCTAACTCATTTAAAAATGAAATAACCTACTTGAAACCATTTAACTATGTAGAAGCAAAAGCAATTCTAGTCAGCAAACAAATTATTTCTAACTCATTTAAAAATTAAATAACCTACTTGAAACCATTTAACTATGTAGAAGCAAAAGCAATTCTAGTCAGCAAACAAATTATTTCTAACTCATTTAAAAATGAAATAACCTACTTGAAACCATTTAACTATGTAGAAGGAAAAGCAATTCTAGTCAGCAAACAAATTATTTCTAACTCATTTAAAAATGAAATAACCTACTTGAAACCATTTAACTATGTAGAAGGAAAAGCAATTCTAGTCAGCAAACAAATTATTTCTAACTCATTTAAAAATGAAATAACCTACTTGAAACCATTTAACTATGTAGAAGTAAAAGCAATTCTAGTCAGCAAACAAATTATTTCTAACTCATTTAAAAATAATATAACCTACAAACTACCCGCTTACAGATCATATATGTATATCAATTTTTATGCGTGCCAATAAATTACAAAAATTGTGGCTGTTACATAGCAATAATTGAAAACATATAAATTCGCACAAACAAGGGATTAATAGTTTATAAAATTGTTTGTATAAGATAGAAACACCTGAGGCCATTAACCCCAGTACAAAAAATGAGACTCGCGTTAGCTTGAATCTTTTTTCAATTGTAATGCTGACCGAACCAATCAGTCATTACTGACAAAAAATCTTGACTAATTCCCGCCAAAAATATATCAATTTAAACTGTTATCCTAAGAAATCAAATCAAGTGTAAATAATAAATTAGAATTAAATAACTAAGAAAAGAGCGTACAAAGACAGGCATCTTACCCGGCGTTTATCTTTTAAAAACGAACGCTGAAAAGTTCCCGGACCCAATGAAGAACGAAATTTTATTCAAATGTTGCATTGCTAGATGAATAAGCATAATACTATGCAGACTTAAAATTTTCTTGTCTTTGCTATTATCTAACGCACTGACGTCAAATTGCCGATGGTACTTTTCATTAATTGGTCACACTCCCCGGTTAACCTCAGTGATAATAGTTGACGTCAAACGAAAATACATTGTTTATTTGTCATGATAAATACAGTTTCAGTCTTAATACGTGATCGTTTAGACGTTTATATATTTTTTCATAAGATAAGCAGCTAATATACGAAAAGATAGTAATTTTGATTTTAATTTTGAATTATAAAATTAAAAGACAACTAAGATTTAATCCTAATTATTTTGATCTATCTATCTATCTATCTATCTATCTATCTATTACAAGGTATTGTCTGTGACCCTGAGTTTCATGCTTTACGCATTCGTTAGACTCTGTTACAGACACTATCATGTTATATATATATATATATATATATATATATATATATATATATATATATATATATATATAAGTGTGTGTGTGTGTGTGTGTGAATATAAGCTCTATCATTGATATTGACCACAATTTAATTATACCACAAAATTTGGTCCAGCATTTACTCACTAAATGAATTAGTGATAAAAATAAAACGCTGCAACACACACACACACACACACACACACACACACACACACACACACACACACACACACACAGACACACACATATATATATATATATATATATATATAGTGGGCGATATTTAAAATTAACATTCGTCAATATCTGTGATAGAGCAAATATATCCAATTTCTTGATTACTGTAATTTCTTCACCTATCATCAGACCTAGTGTTTCGATCCCATTGACGTGAAACCGCGTAACCAAGGGCTATGGACTCTCTACCTACACTCGCTTAGATTTAATTCAAGTCGGACCTGAAGCAAATTTCACAGAAGGAAAAAAAATCAAGAGGAGCTATTTAAGCTAGAAATTATGATTTACAATTTGATTTTACCTATAAATCCTTTTTTTACCTTTGCAATTCATGATACTAAAAAACATTCAATAACAATCAATATAAAACTTAATACACGTATCTTTTATACGTTCAATATATCATTTAATATTGTGTTTTGTGGATAACGGTATACTGGTACGGAAGAATCTATAGAGCCCTTTTTCTTTTTCAGCCTTCGACAGTACGTTGTTTGAACTTATCAAAACTTCCGAGATCATCGTATCCTCGTATCTTATCAGGTCTTCTGTAAACTTGTTTACAATAATTTACGTTTACGATACCACTTTAGGAATTTAGCAGAGAGCCAGCTAATCGGAATTAAACACAGTGTTTGATCAGAAGAAGCAATATCTATCAAGGAGAATAACCCAGTTGGTTTAGTGGGACGGAAGAATATCCCACTTGCCTGTCCAGAGGTTATATATGGATGAAGGTGATCTGTCAATGAATGGATGAAACATAAGAAGAATTATATATATATATATATAACGATAAAAGAATGCTGAAATTTTTGTCAATTTTTCGTTTAATTTTTTCTTGTGTTTGAAAATAATTTTGAGGATAACATAATATCACTTATAACCATCAACCTGAGTATGGTTTAAAAAAGCAAAAGTCTTGTCAATGTCATGTCAACTCTATGTAATTAGATACATCCTTGGAATAAATGTCTTTTTATATATACATACATTCACACACACACACACATACACACACACACGTATATATATATATATATATATATATATATATATATATATATATATATATATATATATACAATTAACGCTCGTAAATTTGAATTTACAATCGACCTTACGAAAACTAGGTGTGTGGTTTTACAGTTGTTACTTCTAATTTTGACATGCCTTAACTCATACAACCGGAAACAAAGCATTTTTCTGGTAAAACTTCTTAAAGATAAATCTCTTAAAGTTTCAACCTTAAAAATAAAACAACAAAAAACAGTTTCCTGTTTTTTTTTCAAGGCATAGTTGAGCCGATTTCTGATCGACATATTTTCGCTACATACAGTTGTCCGTCTTATTTGACTAGAAACGGTCGGAATGACATAACTTGTTAGAAAAAGCATGCTTTTTATGTTGTTTCAATTGTACAAACTTAAAATTGGAAAAAAGAAGATTTTGCAAGGCTTAGAAATAAGTTTGGGAAACGTAACAAATAAATACTTCAAAGGTTTATCTCTTGTACACGTCTTTTTGCTCTTTATAATTTTCTCTCTATCTCTTTATGTTATTTACCAGAAACATAGGGGATTCAACAATTACCGTGTATACTTGTGTAAAGGTCAGATTTTGTCGACTTAATCTGGAAAGCGAAACTCTATCTTGTACAAGTCTATGTGATTTACTGATTTATCACGTTGTTATTCCTAAGTAACATATGCGATTCAGGAATTATCGTATATATTCGTAAATATGAGATGCTTAAATGCTATCACATCCATATCTATTTGTTTATCAGATGTAGCTCTAATCTATCAGAGTTCTTTATAAGTAACACTTTCGAGTCCGAAACAAACGCAGTTACGGTTGTAAAGGTCTGGAGGTGCCCGTGGTGTAATGGTTATCGTCGTAGGAAATGGATACGGCGACACGTGTTCAAATCCTGGACGAGACTGAGTGCATTTCGCATAGCACTAATACCCTTGGGAAAGGTATGAATCCAATTATTCTCCCTCCAGCTATGAGTAAATAGTAGAGCAGACTGGGTTCTTCAGCCTTGGTGAGGCAACTAGTCTAGAGGAAAGAAAACTCTAAATTTAAACCTGTTAAACTCCGCTTTAAAATTGACCTTGTGTCATATCCTGCCCGAGAGGAGGGGTTGGTAAATATGGTAAAGATCACATTTTGGAGGCCTGATTTGAAGACCGTACTTTATTCACTATACGTCTTTTGATTGGATTCGCTTCTAACCTTCAAGTACATTTTATAAGCAAAGCATGTCAGAAAAACACACCACATGTACTCATTTATTTGTCAAATTTTAGAGAGCTAAGGTTTTAAAAAAATCAAAGCATTTTTAAGGTCACTGAAGGAAAAAATCTGCCCAGTCCTTTGGATAAATATTCTCAATCTATTTTGGAATTTTTTTGTTTCAGAAATGCTCTTTTATTCCCTTTTGATATTTTTTTGTTTAATTTATTTATTCATTTTATGTATGTATGTGCGCGCGCGCGCGTGTGTGTGTGTATTCTTCAACGCCTGCTAAATTTATTTTGGCGATATTTCTTTCCAAACTTTTTTTCCTGGATCATTTTTATTTTTACTATATCGACGAAAACAGAATTATGCATAAAGAGTTTAAGCTTTGACTCAAAATTATTTAAAAAAAAATAAACATATTTTCCTGCAGCCATCGTATCTCTAGGGATGATAAAAATATCAGCAAACTCATTGTTGTTTCGAACAAAAAGAACCAAACCAAAAAAGCAAAAACCAAACAACAAAAGACAATATCCAAGAAAAAGCGTGATAAATATTCTGTTCATTTTCAGCAAATTTGATATCTAAGAAATATTTCAGCAAATTTAATATTTAACCAATATTTTAACAGAAAACTCTTAAGAAAATATAAGTTGATACATCAAAAAATTTACCTAAACACACATACAAGTCCATAAATTTTGCAGAAAAAAATATTTCCTTCTTCGGAAAGAAAAAAAATAGAGAAAAAAAAAAACGCTGTCCTAAATTCTGATGGTGAACACCTTTTTTTTACTACACCTCATCCTTATCATCATCCTGTCGCGCTGCCAGCATGGATCTCTTTAACCCTCTCTCGCCACCTGTGTCTATCGTCTATCGCTCCCAATAGGTCTTCAAGGCTACATACTGTATCGGCACAGAGCTGTTGTATATAGGTTCTAGCTGGTCGTCCTACCTTTTTTCGATCATGTGAATGGAATATATTGCTTATGATTTCGTCCTTACTTCTCCAGCAATGTCCCGCATATCTGGTTCGTCTAATTTGGATAGTTTTTGTGATGGGTGGTAGGTGGCAGTACAACTGCTGTTTTGTGGAGTGTTGCCTCCATGACTTGTTCAATATTGCTCGCAGCATTCTCGTGTAATTGCCGTCAAGTTTCCTCTTCATACGTTTACTTAGCGTTCATGTAGTGCATCCATATAGCAGTATAGACTGGAGATTTTTTTTTTTCGTTTCTGCAAACAAAAACTAAAATAGATCACTTTCTTTTGCAGTATACAGCCACTGAATCTTGACAAATAACGAGAAACACGTTTATATAAGAATATAATCTTAGATGTTCATTCTTCGTCAGTGAAGCTGGTGTGGAACAGGAGTGTAATCGGAAAGAGTTCGCACACACAAAAGAGTTGTCGGGAGTCGTAAGAGCCAGCAGGAACTGACTTCAGCCAAAATCCTATACCTGTTATAGTCTTAAATATCCGCCCAGAATTATCCTGAAATCAGGTTTAGTGAAAACTAGGTAGATTTCTTCTGACTCTATAGGTATTCATATATGTATACATATAAATTAAATCGTGAGGTGGGACTATCCTACTACAGTTTCGCCTAAAACGGCTCCTCGGGGTACCTAGCACCGACTCGGTGCTAGGTACCCCGAGGAGCCGTTTTAGGCGAAACTGTAGTATGATAGTCCCACCTCACGATTTAATTTTTGTAATTGACTCAATTTAGTATTGAGCACATTTTGTAATTGTAGCATTGCAGCATTTTACGGTGGGTTTTTGTTCTTTTTACCAACTGAATCCATATCTCTTCATTTTTTCAACTTGTGTGACGAAGTTGGTCTTTTCTTTTTTTTTCTCCCGATAATTTTTTTTCATTTTAAATGTGAAACGGTTCTTTTTTACCTAAAGATAGGAACCTATCTGGTGCTTCCACTCGAAGGGTGGAGGGTCTTACCCACCTGCTGAGATAGAGTCACGGTAAACTACTGCCCCTGTTGTACTGTCATCTGCTGATTCATGCAGAAATATACATATATATATCATCATCATCATCATCATATAGTGCTGGCAGCACGGATATCCCTGACCCTTTCTCGCCACTCCTCCCTATCGTTCATCGCCCTAGGCAGGTCTTCAGGGCAACAACCTGTATCCTCACATAGCTGCTGAATGTACGTTCGTGCTGGTCGTCCTGCTTTTGCGCGGCCATGTGTGGGGATCTATAAGAGTACATCTCTTATGAGTTCATCTCTGCTTCTCCAGCAGTGTCCTGCATGTCTGGTTCGCCTAACTTGAATAGTTTTCGTGATAGGGGGCAGGTGGCCGTACAGTTGGTGTCTTGTGGGGTGTTGCTGCCAGGACTTGTTCAGGATTGCACGCAGCATTCTTGTGTAATTGCCATCTAGTTTCTTCTCCAGCCGTTTTGTTAGCGTCCATGTAGTGCATCCATATAGCAGTATCGATGTGACCGCTGGCTGGAAGAAACTGCGTTTCATTTTATCGGTTAGGTCTGATTTCCATATAGTCGATAGCCTATTGATAGCTGTCCATGCTTTCGTTAACCTGGTTTCGATGTCCTTTTCGGTTGATTCGACTAAGCCGAAACATTACTGCATAGTTTGGAACGAGCAGCAGCAAGCATAGGCCTCCATGTTAATGCACACAAAACGGAATATATGTGCTATAACCAAACGGGGGACATCTCCACTCTAAAAGGAACCCCTCTTAAACTAGTAGACAAATTCACGTACCTAGGAACATATATATATACTGGATACATACCAACGCAATAATAAAGACGCAGGAAGACTTCTTTATAAAAATATATATATCTCACTTTATTGCAAGGGTTCGAAAGGGTTGAGCAAAGTTTGCATGTGAGAGGGAGCTGGAGACCGAACATAACTGAAATATTATGACCCGAAAGTTATGGTCGGCAACGTTGTGTCTTTCTCGTTCTTTTTTGGACCCCAATTATATCAGGGTTCCCGAGAGCCCCTTCGGCTGGGTGTGGCTTTCCCTACCACATCTTCTCTCCAACTGGGAGTCGAAGTCAACTGTCTTGATTTCTGTTCAATTCGTCGGCCTTATATTACCTTCAAGCTCCCACGCGGTGATATGAACACGCCTCCACGCCTCCGCAATTTCTTCCGATATCTGGCGATCGGGATGTGTCACTTCCGCTATCTTTGGAATGGCCTGTGTGATCGTCATCGAGCGGAAATAACTGTTATGCTGTTCACAGGTCACTCTCTTCCGGTGCGTCAGTCTATGAGAGTATAATGGGATTTTTTTCTACCTCGTCCTATTTCATCAGCCAATTTCCGCCCACGCGATTTCTTCTCATAACTGCCATTATAATTCGTCACTTCCTTCCGGTGCATCACCGTGAATGGCATTTTTGGCCGGGTCAAAAGTTCAAAACATAACACCCCATCCGACTCGGTAATCATATTCGTCATGTCTCTTTTGTTAGGTCTATAACTGTTTCGCCAGACAAAAACTAACCCTAGAAAGGTTTTGCTTGGCTTATGTCCTACGGCAAGTCAACTCCTCTCGGTTATTTAATATAGAATTATATATATATATATATATATATATATATATATATATATATATATATATATATATATATATGTTTTATGAGGGTGAATAGTTTATGGTAACTTTATTTTCAAACGATTTGTTAGAGCATATTTCTTGTATTCAGTTAAATGGTTTAAAGTATTTATATCTCTAAGAAATTCTTTTTAAAATCAATCATTTATTTGCACGCAGTTAAAAGGATTCAAGTATTGCTATTTAGCATTAGCAATTCGGTTTATCAAGATTTGGTCAGCTGTTTTAATGGGATATCATCCTTCTTGGGTTATCTAATACCAGGTCCATCTTTCTTAGACGTCATTGGTTGTACTATTCGACCCATTGATAAGGTGATAAGGGGTCCTAAAGTAAACGTAATAGCACGACTGGAATTCGATAGAGCTTACTACGATACAACGATACTGCAGTTGAGTGTTGTAACCATTACACCACGAGGATACGCCGTTGGTTTATCAAGTACTCCTATGTAATATTAAAAATGCACCCATCGGTATAGATGCAAATATGTAATAATAATAATAATAATAATAATAATAATAATCCTTAGTTAATGATTGAATCAATCTTTTCACCAAAAGATAGGATAATAAAAGGTGCTACCAATCTGTATCTTCAGGGATCCAGTAGTAATGGCAATGAAGAAGTATCTCCCATTCACCAAAGCACCAAGACTGGAGCCTCATTTTAAGATGGAATTTGGTGCCATGCCCAGGAAGCTCGTTGTGGAGGAGCGATACCCCTCTGCATAGCAGCAGTCGCAGTATTCTACAGCCGAAACCGACAGCGTGGAACTCTAAACGGGTTGAGAAGCCGTAAAACAATCAATTCATCGATGTAGCTTGAAAAGATTTCAGCTTTGAGTTTTACGTAAAATATCAGTGACCAATGAGTAGCAGAGGTTTGAGGATTGTTTGTTTGGATTTTATGGCATATTAACCGTTCTAATTTATTTAATGCCAAATCAGTTTTTATACAAATAAACATTTCTATTCAAAACTATTAAGTTTATCATAAGTATACAGTTTAATTGTCAAAAACATTTCTATTTCAAGCTATTCAATTTAATCAAACAGTTCTAATTCAAACGATTCAGTTTAGTATAAGTATAGTTTTTTTTTTACACACTTAAATGTCAAAACAGTTCTATTTTGAACAATTAATACAAAAAACAGTTCAATTTCAAACAATTTAGTTAAGCATAAGGTCGCATTTAAATTTCAGAACAATTCTATTTCAATCATTTCAATTTTGCATAAGTACGAATTTTAGTTCTATTTGACCCAAAGATAGGACCCTCTCAGGTCCACACCGGGCCAGAGTAAACCTGGGAGCGATGGAAATTGAAAGGGTACGCTGCATTTCCCGAAGCTCAAGCATTACATGAACCTCACCATCAGATTGTTTAGTCTCATATCCAGGACACTCAATGGGGAAATCTTAACCCTCTGCAGATATGCAGCTGGGGTATTCTACAAACTTAGCCGACTGGGTGAAGACGTTAGAAGAGGTGTTAATACTTCAATGTTGAAAGAATTGGGTACTGGTTGAAAATCATTTCAGAAGAGTAGCTAGCAGATTTTCTCATCGCTTCCCCCCAAAAAATCATCACTTATATTTATCTGGGTCCCTGTTATGTTGCTAAAAAAAGGTTTTCCTTTCGTTCTTCGAGACGTTCATCGAACAATGTCTTGCTAATTAAACGTTCTACCTTTTCTAAGTCCGGAATAGATTCTCTTTTCTGTCATGATTTACTGTTGGTTAAGATCTGGTTTTCGTGTCGACTAATTTAAAGTCTTTCTTTCTTTCACATTTAAACCTCTGTTTGTTCAGTGTTAAAGAATTCGGAGTTTATTTGAAAAATTTCAGCAAGTCCTAAATAGTAGCATTAGAATTGGTGCGTAGGTACTAAGTTTCTGGGGGTTCCCTTTTCATTATCCCTGTGACGCTGCATAAATTATTATCCCAGGACGAGAGTTCATTTTATGTGCATTTAACGTTGAGGGCAGTCTGGCACTTGACTCTCCGCAAAATAAGTCCTAGTCAAGATTCCTATTTCGGGTATATGGTAAACTAGCAAATAATGTGATGGTTAATTTGGGGCCAGACTGATCTCCGATGCTGGTAAGGTGGTATCCAATTCACTTTCACATACCTCACCAAGTCCTTTATCTTCCTACCCCGTCAGATATCGGAAAAACGGACTTCGAGGTTAGAAAATATTGGCTGCAGTCAAATTTCAAAAATTCCCTTGTCCTGTTTTAAGGTGCAATAAGACGTTTAGCGAGAATTAATGACAGCGATACGAAGCTGAAACAGATATGTGTGACAGAAGACGAATTGATAGTGGAAATAACACATCCAAAAGATTTCAACACAAGGGAGCATTTGAAATATAATAAAATTTTAATAGGCGACTACCAAACAAATAATGATAAGATTTAAAAAACAGTTCCTTTTTCATTTCTTTTTTCTTCTTAAAATACTGGTAATAATAAGCCGACAGGAAGTATCGAAAATAAATGTCTCTCACCAGTCCTTTTCTTCTTTCCCCTTTTTTCTTTCTTTCTTTTTCTTTTCTCTTTTCCTTTTAAAATACTGGCAATATTAAGCCAACAGGAAGTATCAAACATAAATGTCTCTCAACAGTCTTTTTCTTCTTTCTCTTTTCTTTCTTTCTTTCTTTCTTTCTTTCTTTCTTTCTTTCTTTCTCTTTTACTTGAGACAATGTCTAAGTCACCGGACTGAAGCAGATAACAAAGTTCATTCACTAACTTGCTAATGATGAAACAGAATCCTTTCCGTTTCTCTCTTTCTTTTTTGAATACATATAACTTCCCAATGTTTAGGAAGGGTAGAAGGAAAACAGTTTAAGTTGTAGATATCTTTAACGCGGTCTATGTTCCTTTCTCTCTTTTTTTACGGTCGAGTGACATACCCGGAATCGGCTGAATCAGCGTCTTTTTTTGCTGACTGCTGTCCAAAGACTCTGTTCTACTCTCTTTACAGGAGACTTTCCCAGGAGTTGGCTGTAAATCGGCGTCTTTCTCCACCGACTTCTGTCCCCAAACTGGAGATTCTTTTCCAAATTTATCTAACGGAAAAATGGCATTTTGGCTCCTAGGGTCTATGGGCCAATCATTTGACTTTTTCCTTCTCCCAATATTCCATCCGATCTCGATACCCGAGTGACCTGAATTCATTTCTTTGTTCAACAGGCTGCAGGTCATAGAGTGCGGGGAGTTGACCTGCATTCATATTGTTTTAACGGTCAGTCTTAGTGCATGTTGAGTCAAACACAGAAGAGTAGAGGAATTGACCTCCCCTTCCCTCTCTCTGAAGCGTACCACGTCACAATCCACAACACTGAAGTGAAGGAGAAGGTGCTACTCCTTTCCCTGAATTTCAACACTTTACTCTTGATCCGTATCTGAGTGTTAATGAAGGTGGCCATTTTTTAAGTCTTTTGTACGACTCGACCTGGGATTGAACGCCGGTTTCCGGGACTATTAGCGAACAGTTTAGCCACTACATAATTTATTTTAGGACGGCTGTTAGGTCTGTTTCTTAACTGACTAGAATGTGATGAAGAATTCATTTCTTGGACTGATTTTTGTCGTAATTTATAAGCTTTTTGCTTAGATGTGGCACAAGGACTTATAAATGGGGCACCCAATGAAACTCAAACTCACTCGTGTAGGTTTGTTAGGCTTGCTTGCTCACCATTTCGCTGCCCTTGGTTTTCTTTTGTAATTATTATATTTGTTTATTTGATTGTCGTTATTTTTTTATTTTTTCCTTATACTTTACATGCATTGACCTAACAAAGCGAATTCTACTGAAGTAAAATATTTCGTTCTTTGTTTCGATTTATTTTTATCTAAACATATCACCAGTAAGCATTTCTGATGATATATATTTTTGCAAACGTTTATTTTAACTCGAAATTCTCGAGCTAAGATAGAGTTGGGGCTGTCAGTCAGTTTTACGATTAAGTTGTAGATCTATTTTTGAGGTAGAACGGCACATGTTAAAAGGGAGGCTGCAAATAAATACTTTTCTTCTTGTAACAAAATTATTTTCTTATTCGTTCCTCGAGGGCCAGTTTCCGGATTCGTTTATTTTATGGTTCACCGTTTCTCTCTCTCAGTCACAAACACAAACTCTCTTTCTTTCTAAGTCTCTCCATATTGTCTGTACTTGCTATTTTAATGGGCCCTATCAATTCTAGTAACATATTTAGTTCTCATTGCTGTATTTTAGACTTTTAATTAGGCTTTACTCTGTTTTATATTATGGCATATCAACCATTGTAGATTATATAATGCCAAATTCATTTTGGTACATATACTCAGTTCTATTTCAAACAATTCAGTTTAACATAGATATATTGTTTAAATGTCAAAAATAGTTCTATTTCAAGCAATTCAGTTTGTTATAAGTACACAGTTTAGTTCTATTTGACCTATAGGTAGAACCCTATCAGGTACTACCACCCCGGGCTGAGTTGGCCGGGGAGCAATGTCAATAAAGAGGTATCCCGCATTCAATAAATCAGAATTTCTGAAGCCTCACCCTCAGATTGTTTATTGTCATGTTCAGGACATTTGTTTAGGGAGTCTTACCCCGCTGCAGAGATGAATTCGGTGTATTCTACAGCTCCAGCCGACTGGGCTCGGGCCTTTAATCTATCGATCTATCTATCTATCTATCAAAATTCATATCTTATACTGGCAAAACTATTTGACAGTCCCTTTGGTTGGAGCAGTAGAATACGCCGACTGCATCTCTACGGAACGAGTGTCCAGGATATGACACTAAATCATCTGATGGTGATGTTCCAGTCCTGGAACTCAGGGTGATATGGAGTATTCCTTAATTGCCATTACTTCCAGTTTCACTCTGACCCAAAGTGGTAGTATCTGTTAGGGTTCCATCTATGCTCCCTATAGAACAATTTATTCATTCACTTAACTTGAAACAATTTAACTTTGTACAAACAAATGATCATTAATTACGTTATTAGCATTTAATAGCAATACTTGTAACCCCTTAACTGTGTGCAAGCAAATAAATGATGGTGAGTATAATTACAAAAGTTAAATAGAAATGTTTGAAATTATTTAGTGGAGTGTAAATGAAGATACTCATACTCAAAACCACTTTAATTTATGCACATAAAACAATTACTGTTTGTTAAAATTACTTGAAACTATATAAAAAGTAAAGTTGGCGACCCCTGTCGAGAGTGACCCGAAGGCTCCTTTTCAATAGTTACTATACCGAGGTGTAGAGGGGCGCTATTCCTTCCACTGGATTGCTCTACTTTACCTTATAATGTCGGGTGTGAAGCAAGGAGGTGTCAAGTACTATTTTTAAGTATTTCGTATGACCTAACCTGGGATTGAACCCCTTTCTCCTGGACCATTGGCGGACACTACCCACTAGGTCAAACTGTTTGAAAAATTGTAACCAACAAACAATTCTTCATAAATGGGATGTATTTAACTCTCTCTCTCTCTCCCTCTCTCTCCCTGTCTCTCTCTCTCTCTCACACACAAACACAGAGTTATATATATATATATATATATATATATTCAAGCAAGTTTTGTTAAAGACGTTAGAACTCTGTTTATTTCATTTTTTTCAAGACCCCTTATTCCTTTTTCCATAATCTCTAAGAAAACTTGATTGATTAATAACTTGCTGCTTAAAGATACACTTCAATATATATATATATATATATATATATATGCATGTGTGTGTGTGTGTGTGTGTGTGTGTGTGTGCTTTTGTGAAAAAAAACAGGATTTGGCAATGAATAACCAACAAGGGTTGATATACCGTAAAACAGAACCAACCAAAGTTTTTTAAACAATCGGTTCATTTACATATTAAAGAGCTATTTGACAATTTCCCCTGCTTGATAGATTTATTCGAAGGCTTTTTAAACTTTCAACTTTTTTGAAACTACTTTTCGAATTTCTTAGAACTGCAGGTTGTGTTCTTGTGGTGTAATGGTTAAAGCAATGGACTGCGGCATCATAGTTAGCGAGTTCGTACTCCAGTCGCACTATTACGTTCACTTTCGGACAAATACACTTGGGAAAGGTATGAAACCCCTTATCCTCCCAGGTATGGGTTAAATAGTACCACTACTGTTCTTCTAGAATGATGACTTTGACAAAAGTTGATATGCCATTAAACAAAAAAACAAAAAAAACAAAAAAAAGCTAAATCAAGAACTGCGAGGTCATGGCTACTAATTATAGAAAGAAAAAAAAAACAACACCATTACAATAGAGCAGAAAATGTACTGATATTATTCCGTATTATTTTGATTGATTGATAATTTTTAACGGCGTATCAACTCGTCTAGGATTATTTCATGCCTAGAGCCTACTAAAGCACGTTTATTTTACGTTCCTATTTACGTTTGTGTAGCTGTTTTATTTTCGCGCTGTCCTATCGAATACGAATAATTTTTAAACAAATCTCTTCGACGCATTGATTGAATCCTAAAAGGTACGAACAATCCGGGTCACAGTGGAACTGACTGTAATATCAACGACAGGCTACTTGTGTGACCGTTGTATAATGGTTACCACCGTAGGAAATGGATATGTCGTCACGAGTTAAAATCCTCGACGAGATTGATTGCATTTTACATAGCATCACTACCCTTGAAAAACGTGTGAATCCAATTATTCTCCTCCTCTAGCTATGTGTAAATATCAGGTCATATTAGTTTCTTAAGTCTTGGTTAGGCAATTAGTCGAGGAGAAGGAAAAGTCTGAATTCAAACACATTAAACTACGCTTAAAAATTGACCCTGTGTTTTATCTTGCCCGCTCAGAGCGGTTGGTAAATCCACACTCCTCCGATTTTCAGTTGTGAAGCCTCATCATCTAATACAGTTTAACCTTAAACCAAGAAGGACACCCGTTTTCGTGGAGAGTCTTACTCCACTGCAAGAGATACAGTCATTGTATTCAAAGCCCTTTCAACAGGGTCTTCCCAATTCTTTTGTTCCTACAACAGTTTATAGCGTGAGTTATAAGATTTCATGTTTGAATGTTTGAAATAACCAAAATTGGTAAATCTGGTACCGGAAGCTTTTTACAAATACATCAATAGAGTACTACTTTGGACAATTTCACACATCATCATTTTATCATACACCATGCAACAGAAACAGCGTTTTACATTTTAGTCCATATTTTAATTTATATGTTACTATTTTGCTGCATTTATACATTATGTAACAAAAGTAATTGGTTGGTATGTTGGTTGGTATATGTAATTATATATAAGTATATTATAGTAGATACATCTGTAGTCTTTTGATGCATAGATGAAATAAGCTAAAAAATTGAAATTTGTTTAATAAAAAAAAAAACAACAACAAAAGTCATATATAATCTTAGATGTGTACACGAAATAAGTTTTTGAGTTAATGTCTGTAAAAATCAAAGTCGGTATTATTTAGTCTTTAAATAGCAGGCATATAAATTTTACCCTGAAAGCTTAGATAATTGAAGTTTAATAATCTTCTAAAGACAAAATTGTCTCTATCGACAATCATGATTCTTTATCATGTCTCGAGATTAACGTTGTCCTGTTGGTGCTAGAATATTCGGGAGGGACACTGAGCCCCCTCGTCGGGGACACTCAGTTTTATTTTTCTTTAATCAAAATAAGTATAACTTACTATTAAAGGACGAAAACATTTTTGCAGATTTTTACATAATTTTGGGATAATTTTTTAAAATTCTTCCAAATGCGTAAAGTTTTTTTTTTTTTAAATAACTGGTTATGAACTGGAGGCCGAATAATTTTTTAAATTTTTATTTTTTTTTATTTTGGTTTGGATTGTTTTAAAACTTTGGCATGGACTAGGATAAACCTATAACAATCAGGGTTCATTTAATTTCTTATCCTCTTTTTGGTTTGGTTTGGTTTCTTTATGTAATGGCATCTGAACCTTTGTAGGTTATTTAATGCCAAAACCATTCTTCTTTTAGAAGAACAATAGTGGTACTATTTAACCCATAGCTCGGAAGATAAAGGGTTTTTTCTTTTTGTATAATCGATTAAAAATATTGTTTTGGAGTTTCTCCAACGACTTAAAAATTTACCTTTTATTTCACAGAAACTAAAAATTATCTTTTTTTTCTTCTTTTTAAAATAAATCCTTTGTTTATTTGATGTTTCATTGTTTCTTAAACCAAAAAACATGGAAACCGAAATTTAAAGACTTTGTAGACCAAAATAAATATTGTTTATCACCTAAATTTTTAATGATGATTTTTTTAACAACTATAGATGATAACCAAGTTTTAAAAAAAATGGAGGTTTGGTACAATTTAAAGTTGTTTCTGGATAGTTCTGAAACAGTGGTGGAAATAAGTTTGTCTTTAGCCCTGTGCCATATAATAATTTACCTTTGTAGGTTATTTAACGCCTAATCCATTTTTATGAAAATATTTCTATTTTAAACAATTGAGTTTAGCATAAGTACGCAGTATAAATATAAGTAAAAGTAAAGCTGGCGACTGTTGTCGAGGGCGACCAGAAGGCTCCCTTTTCAATAGCTACTACACCGAGGTGTTGGAGAGGGCCTACTCGTTTCCTAGGTTTGCTCCACTTTACCCTTTATACGTACCCTATATTGCTGAGTGTTAAGCAAGGAGGTATCAAATACCATTTTTAAAGTCTTTGGTATGACACGACCTGGGATTGAATCTAGGTCTCCCAGACCATTAGCGAACACTCAACCCACTTTAAATGTAAGTGCAGTTTAATTGTGAAAAACATTTCTATTCTAAGCTATTTAGGTAACAAACGCAACTCCCACATTTTGGCTTGGTTCTTTGTTTAATGGCATATCAACCTTTGTAGGTTATTTAATGCCAAAGTCATCCTTCTAGAGGAACCCATAGCTGGGAGAATAAGGGGTTTCATACTTTTCCCAAGGGTATTTGTTCGAAAGTAAACATGATAGCGAAAATGGAATTCGAACTCGCTTACTATGATTTTGCAGTCGATCGGTGTAACCATTACTCCACCAAGACACCCCCTCTTTTACGTCTTAAACTATCACTTGTGTCATGAAAGTGAACTTAGGCATATGGTAATGGTAGCTCCATCTAGATAATGTGTTACCATTAAGCAATTGCTTATACAAAATGCAAGAGAAACACCTAGCACGTTTTAAACTGTCACCTGTGTCGAAAAAAACGACTTGGGCAAGCAGTAATGGTAGCTCCATCAAGCTAACATGTTACCATTTACTTATTGTTTATACAGAGTGCATGACAAATACCTCTAACATTTTAAGCTGTCGCTGGTATCATGAATGTGAACTTAGGCGAGTGGTAATAGTTGCTCCATCTAGCTAATATATTACAATTTAACTATTATTCATACAGCGCTCAAAAAATACGTCCCACATTTTCAAATATCACATGTGTCGTGAAAAGGAATTTGGTCAATTGTCAATGGAAGCTCAATCTAGCAAATGCGTTAACATTTAGCTACCGTTTATCTAGCATGTAACTGAATAAACTCCGAGAGTTTAAACTCTCATTTATGTCATGAAAAATAACTTTGGCAAGTGGTAATGGTAGTTCCATTTAGCAAATGTGTTACCATAAAGCTATTGTTTATCCATCATGTGATAGAAATGCGTCTACATTTTAAACTGTCAATTGGGAGATGGAAATGACTTAGGCAAGTTGTAATGGTCAATTCATTTAACTGAAGTGTTATCATATAACTATCGTTTATAAAGCATGCAAGAAAAAAACACCCATATTTTAAACTGTCACCTATGTTGTGAAAGCGAACTACCTCAAGAGATAATTGTAGCTCCATCGAGCTAATGTGTTACAGTTTAACTATGAAACCATAATCAATAATGAATAAAGAAAAGGTTTACTTCAAAACTTTTCATTTTCAAACGAAATAAACCTCACCATTATTCAATCAATGCTATTGTTTCCAAATTACCAATGAGTGAATTTCAGAAAAGCAACTCCATTCAGACAGAAGATTTTGGTTTATAAACAAAACTAATCAAACGGAAATGATTTGTCCAGTTTCATTAAAATCTTTCTTTTTGCTATTAATGATTTGAAAAAGAAATCTAGCCGATTTTAAGAGACTTTCATTTTTCCAATGACTTTTCCACAATAAAACAGATTTCATCTTCATCGGTGTATATTAAAAAAAGAAAAGGGATGATAATTGAACACATGTCATTAGTAATTTTTCCCTATTCCCAACAATACTCTGGCCTGCGTGTGCATATGCATCTGTGTGTATATGTGTATGTAAATGCGTGTTTATGTATGTTTGTGGGGGATGCGTTTGTGTGCGTGTTTGAGGGCGCACATGTGCTTTAAATAATTATATTTCTATTTTTATTCCTTTTTACGAACATTACTATCTCGACACCGGGCATTAGAGTTTTCTCCAATGGCTAGGGAGACCTGGGTTCAATCTCAAGTTGAGTCATACCAAAGATGCCTCTTTACTTAACACTCACCATTATAACGTACGGATCAAATTTAAAGTGGAGCAATTCTGGAAAGGGAGTAAAGTCCTCCCCTACACCACAGCTATTGGAAGAGAAGCCTTCGGGTCTCCCTTGACTACGGTCGCCAACTTTACTTACTTACTATATTGAATATACTGGTCATAAATATCTAAACAAACACGTAATTTGTCTTATATTGCATAAGATTAGTGGGAACATTATGGATATTGAGTAGGGTGGTGTCTAAATTAATTTCATAAGACATGATAATTAAGGGACAATAACATGCCAAACTGATTCATAATGTGCATTCAGGTCGTTTAGATTTATTGATTTAAACGTCATGTCAGTTTATCCGCGATTATTTCATGCCAAGAAGTTAGGGAATTCCGTACTTATATTTACATTTTTGTGTATTTTCTTGAAGGTTTTTGGCTGCGTGATATCAACAATTTTTAATACGAAAAATTTCGAACAGTTATTTTACCCATAGAAGGGGCCCTGACTAGTACTTACACTCCGGATCCGAATGGAGATGGGAACAATGGCAATGTTTTGAATTTAGATTTGTCGGTATGTCATATTGATAACCCTAAGAATTATGAGTCCGGTTTGCCTTATTATTTTCCCCGTATCTAGGGTTGGATTTACGCCCTCAATAAGAAAATTCATGCGAAGTGTACGCAACCCGTTCTAGTCACAGTTTAAATAAGGTATGTTGAGTCCGGTTCCTGTGGCAATAAGCCATACGCATCCACTTTCTTCTGGAACAGGTGATGTCTGAATTATTTTCCATTGCACATCTATACCTATATTGTCGAACTTGTGCATCTATTGAAGGTTCAAGATCAAGTGGAAAGTTAAAGTGGTTCAATTTGCATAGATATTGAATTAATTTCTGGTTTTTACATCCCCTACGCAACGTCGGATCCCAAGATAATTTAGCATCATTTGAAGTTATGCAAATGCTAAATGTACAATTTCTTGCCAAATAAACAGTGATAAAGACTTTGCTATGAAAGTTAAATATTTTTAACGCCAAAAATAGTCAAACTGATGAGGTCATAATCATACTCAACATTATCGCATATGCAGTTTTGATGTTGCCACTTGATCCCGATTATTATTTTTAAACTCATATTCATACTTTTGTAGAAATGCCACGTTATATATAACTTATACCACTAAATTAGACCGGTTTTGATAATAGCGTAGTTTTCATTTTGCACGGTTATTTGAAAAAAAGAGTAAATTTCGTGCAATTTCTTGTTATAGTGATCTGTAAGGGCCTAAAGGACTTTACAGGCTGTTTAAATCTACTTCTCTCAAATTGCATATGTTCGTATTCACCACTCTACATCCATATTTTCTTATACCCTCTTTTCAGTTTCGGTTTTCATAATTTTGCTCCGGAAATATAGGATATTGGACTTCTCAATATGTCTATCATAAATTAGATGTCGAAATTGGCTGACTGCACCAAATGTCCTCATTCATTATTTCACACATATTTTTACATGGCCATCTATATTTTGTATATTCAAGAGTAAATTGCGGAAAAGGATTCTTTATGAATATTAAAAATGAAACAAATTATATTGTGTACAAAAAACATCTCAGATATTAAAAAGACTGTTTTTATCATTTAGTGTATTTGGACTATTGTCTCTAACTATATTGTTATATTCATGACGTTTCGGCCGACGTATCGTTCGCTTTTTTCAAATGTTTAATGTAAAACACATGAGTCTGCCGGGAATTTCGAATCGAACACCTTTTTTTAATCCACGGGGGCATATCTTCTTTATCAACTTTAACCCTGTACATCGGTTAAGCTATGTTTCATGTCATTTAACAGGAGTCTGTTTTCTTCAAATCTGATAATGAATAATAGTTTGCTTCCAAAAGAAATAAACATTTTAAATATTTGTTTGACCAGGATTACTTTATATATCAGCTGTGTCAGAAAAAAGTATCAAGATCGAAGCTACATTGACGAAGACACGAATGATCAATGAATGAAATATCAGTTTTCTTTAGAATAGTCCTTCTTTCATTCAGTTTATTTAACATTGTATTACGTTTAATATCATAAACTCGTAATTTTATATGAAGCAAAATTGTATTACGTATAACAGACTCTACGACATAAACTCGTATTTTGATATGCCACGCAATCGTATTACCTTTGATATCCTCATCGACATAAACATGTATTTTCATATGCCACGCTATCATATTATGTTTAATATCCCCCTCGATATCAACTCGTCTTTTGATATTCTACGCAATATCGTTACGTTTAATATCCTCCTCGACATAAATTCGTATTTTGATATGTTACGCAATCATATTACCTTTGATATCCTCATTAACATAAACATGTATTTTCATATGCCACGCTATCATATTATGTTTAATATCCCCCTCGATATCAACTCGTTTTTTGATATTCTACGCAATCGCATTACGTTTCATATCCTCCTCGACATAAACTCATATTTTGATATGCAATACTACCGTATTACGTTTGATATCCTCCACGACATAACCTCGTATGTTGACATGCGACACTATCGTATTATGTTTCATATCCTCCCCGGCATAAACTCGTATTTTGATATGCCATGCTATCGTATTATGTTTGATATCGTCCAAAACATGTTATCTTACTTTTCTGACATATTCTTTATTTAGCAAACAAGAAAAATCACACTGAGCTAATTCAGTGTCTCATCGACCGAGACAGATATTACGCGACTAAAAAAGGCATGGACAGTGTCTCATCGACCGAGACAGATATACGCGACTGAAAAAGGCATGGACAGCTATCAATAGGCTATCAGTCATATGGAAGTCAGACCTGACCGATAAAATGAAACGCAGTTTCTTCCCGGCACCGATCGTCTCGATACTGCTATATGGATGCACCACATGGACGCTAAGTAAACGGCTGGAGAAAAAGCTTGATGGCAACTACACAAGAATGCTGCGAGCAATATTGAACAGTTCCTGGAGGCAGCTTCCCACAAAACAGCAACTATACGGCCACCTACCACCCATCACGAAAACTATCCAAAATAGACGAACCAGACATGCAGGACACTGTTGGAGAAGTAAGGACGAGCTCATAAGTGATTTACTCCTGTGGACTCCTTCACATGGCCGAGCGAAAGCAGGGCGACAAGCTCGAACTTACATACAGCAGCTCAGTGAGGATACGGGGTGTAGCCCTGAGGACCTGCCGGAAGCGATGAACGATGGCGAGAGGTGGCGAGAAATGGTCAGGGATATCCGTGCCGATGGCACGACTTGAGGATGATTATGAATGGCACAGCATTTCCACAATCCTGTGTTTCATAGAAAAGTTTTGGTAAAGATATACAGTTCCGTAATCGGAAATTATAGAGAGTTAAAACTGACTTATCTAGACATCGAGACATCATCAACTTAACACATATGTTGCTCAGTTTTACATGGTTTTATTTAAATTTATTGAGTACCGGACATTGGCCTAGCGGTTAGAGTGTTCGCCAATGGCCCGGGAGACCTGGGTTCAATCCCAGGTCGAGTCATACCAAAGACTCAAAAAATAGTACTTGATGCCTCCTTGCTTAACACTCAGCATTATAAGGTACGGAACAAGGGTAAAGTGGGGCAATCCAGGGAAAGGAGTAGCGCCCTCCCCTACACCTTGGTGTAGTAAGCTATCGAAAAGGGAGCCTTCGGGTCACCCTCGACTATGGTCGCCAACTACTTATTTAAATTTATAATATTATGTATTTATAATTTCAGTCTGTTGAATCACCGTTCAGATTTTGCCTCTCCTATCAAGAACTGAAATATTATGCGTTTCAATGACTGAGTCTTAAAATCTGTTTTTGGGATATCAACAGCAAAAAATAATTATTCGTATTCATTACATTCTTATTGAAAAGGCGGCAAAAGTGTCTGCTGATGATTTTATACTTTAAAAAGGTAAAAAATGCTTTTTCAAAATAATTAAGGATGGTTAGAGTGTTGGCCAATGGCTCGGGAGACCTGGGTTCAATCTCAGGTCGGGTCATACCAAAGAGTCAAAAATGGTACTTGATACCTCCTTGCTTAACACAAACTATTATCAGGTAATAATCAAGGGTGAAGTGGAGCAATCCAGATAAAGGAGTAGCGCCCTCCCCTACACTTTGGTGTAGTAGCTATCGAAAAGGGAGCCTTCAGGTCACCCTCGACTATGGTCACCAACTTTACTTTACTTTTCGAAAGTCTTGTCAAGACTAATTTTGAGACGTTCAGAAAACACCACTTTTTTATATAGTTTTTTTTTCAGGTTTCTTTGCTTTATGACATATCAACCTTCATAGTGTAATAGTTATCGTCGTAGGAAATGGACACAGCGACAGAAGTTTATATCCTAAACGAGACTGATTGCATTTCACATAGCACTAATACCCTTGGGAAAGGTATGAGTCTCATTATTCTCCCTTCAGCTATGGGTGAATAGTAGGACAGACTTGTTGCATTGTCATCTGCTGATTCAAGCAGAAATACACATATATATACTCATTTGCCGTATCATAACGACTCAATAATAGAGACAGAAGCACGCAGAAAGAGACAGGAAGGACTTCTTTAACAACATATTTACCTCTCACTTTTATTGCAAGGGTTCGAAAGGGTTGTTCAAGGTTTGCATGTGAGAGGGTGCTGGAGACCGAACATAAACTTCATATTTTGGCCCCACTGTTATGACCGTCACGTTGTGTCTTTCTTGTTCTCCTGATGTTGGGGTCTACTCCATCGGGGCTTTTCCGAGGGCCCCCTCGGTCGGGTGTTGCCTTCCCTACCACATCTGGTCTCTACTGTCTGGAAGTCTGCTGGCAACTGCATCAGGGGTTTTCCGAGTGCCCCCTCGGTCGGGTGTGGCCTTCCCTACCACATCTGGTCTCTACTGTCTGGAATTCGACTGGCAACTGCTCTGGGACCCAAACTCAACTGAGTTAAATAATAACTGAACACGCCCACACGATCGCCTACTGGATCTTTGGAATCGAATGTTTAATCGCCATCAAGCGGAAATAACTGTCATGCAGTTCAGAGGTTACTCTCTTCCGGTGCATGACTGTAATGGCACAATGGGACCTTCACCTTGTCCCATATCATAAGCTTTAATCCGCCCACGCGATCTCTTTCGATTACTGGCCGTTGGAATGTGTCACTTCCTTCCGGTGTATTACCTTGGAATAGTATTTTTGGGCCGGGTCGAAGGTCAAAATATAACAAGACTGATTTCTTCAGCCTTGGTGAGGCAACTAGTCTAGAAGAAGGAAAAATCTTAATTCAAACCTGTTAAAGTCCGTTTAAAATTGACCTTGTGTCATATCCTGCTCGAGCGGAGGGGTCGGTAAATATGGACAAATCAACCTTCGTGGGTTTTTAAATGCCAAATGCATCATTGTAAGAGTGTTGTATTTTGGCCTTTGACCCGGCCAAAAATCCCATTCCAAGGTGATGCACCGGAAGGAAGTGACACATTCTAATGGCAGTTATGAGAGGAAATCGCGTGGGCGGGAATTGACTGAGGAAATGGGACGAGGTAAAAAATTCCCATGGTACACTCATAGACTGACGCACCGGAAGAGAGTGACCTGTGAACTGCATGACAGTTATTTCCGCTTGATGACGATCAAACATGCGATTTCAAAGATCAAGTGGGCGATTGAGTGGGCGTTGAACTATTATATAACTCAGTCAAGACAGAAGTCAAGACAGTTACAGTTCCAGTTAGAGTTAGAGAAGGAGGTAGACGAGATGTGGTATGTAAAGCTACACCAGGCCGAAGGGGCTTGGGGCCCTGATGAGTTGAGACCCGGAGAAGATGCTGATAAGATGCAGTAAAGAAAGCCATCGTGTAGCAGAAAGCCGGGTCGCAGAGCCTCCGGTTTAGCATCAGAAGAACGAGAAAGACACAATGTTGACGGCCATAAGAGTGGGAGTGAAAATATTACAGTTTATATTCGGTCACCAGCTCCCTCTCACACGCAAACGTTGAGTAACCCTTTTCGAACCCTTGCAATAAAGTGAGAGGTAAATGATTTGTTAAAGAAGTCTTCCAGCGTGCGTCTTCATTATTGTGTTGTTATGATACGGCATATAAGAATATAACAAGGGAACGGCAGTGGTTCTCTTTCACTCATAGCCGGGATTGGTGCCTAAATCACGGGGTATTATTTAAAAATTGATCGTAATAGCGCGACTGCATTTCGAACTGGCTTACTACGATGTCGCAGTCCTGGACTTTAGCCACTGCAGCCGGCGACTCATCCCTTTTTATACAGGGTGCTACAGTAACACTCCTCGAATTTTAAACTGTCACCTGAATGGTGCATGTAAATTTAGGGAATTGGAATCATTGCTTCATCTCGCTGGTGTCTTATCATTTCTTTTCAGATACGATTAATTACGATTTAAGCTTTCATAAATGCACACAATGCATTTGATCTTGAAATGTATTTAAAACTAGAGAATTTGCAAATGCTACACTCAGAGATTTCCATGCTCATTTAACGTTCCGTCGGAACGATGATGTTCCAGACAGAAAATCGATTCTGTTATGGTTTGAAAATTTTATCCAAAAGAGCATCATTAAGATGTAAAATAAAATGAGCACGTAAAGCTCTTTGGGTAGCAATTAAAGATTACCCTGTCTAAAAAAAAAAAAACAACAAAAAAACCAAAAAAAATTGTTTAACGGTTAATTCCTATACGCACCGGACCAAGCCATCATCTTAACTGATCTGATATGAAAAAAATCGTAAGACATTAACTAGAGTTACCATTGCCATTTGCCTAACTTCACTTTCACTGCACATGTGACCGTGTAAAATATGAGAGATTTTTTTAACCATGTAGGTTGTTTAGCTGTACTTATGTCTTCATTTAAATTCTAATTTTAGAATTGAAATAAATCCCTGCTTAGTTACGATATTCTTGCTGATATCTCGTTTAGGTTTCTTTGTTTAATGGCATATTAACCTTTGTAGGTTATTTAATTCCAAGGCTATTCTCGTAGAAAAACAGTAGTGGTACTATTTAACCCATAGCTGGGAGGATAAGGGGGTTCATACCTTTCCCAAGGGTATTTGCCCGAAAGTGAACGTAATAGCGCGACTGGAATACGAACTCGCGTACTACGATTCCGCAGTCCGTTGCTTTAACAACTACACCACGAGGACTCCCCCTTATCTCGTTTATTGTAAAAAAGATTTAAAAAGGAGAGTGATTTACTTGCACAATCCTGAGTTTTGTAAAAAAAAATGATTAGGTTTCTTTGTGTAATGGCATATAAAGCTTCGTGTGTTATTTAAGGACAAAATCATCCATATAAAAGAAAAGCAGTGATAGAATTTAGTACATAGCAGGGAATATAAAGAAGTTCATGCCTTTCTCAAGAGGTATTTGTTAGAAAGTGAATGTAATAGTATGATTGGTGATGGAACTCTCTTCGAGGCCGCAGTCCAGCATGTTAACTATTGTTCAAGAAGCATTAAGACTGTTGATTCAAACATTTCTAGACTTCTTTTGAGACATCCAGACCTAATCACTTTATTTTATAACTTGCTCAGATAAGAACACATCCAGCATTTAATCAAGACGTCTTTATTTGAATTTTTTTTTTATTAAAAAAATGTTTAAAGATAAACCGTCGACCTCTTTTTTTATAAGCCCAACTAGTGGTTATATAGTAATATAATCATTTTTTCACTAGTTTTGCTCGTTAACCATCAATCCACTGTAGCAACTCCTTAAAAAGCTTAAACACTAAACTAGTTTGCATGCTTACCGTTTGAGGAGTACGTGTGGCTGAATTCTTCGCAGCTCAACTCACTGTGTTTATCTTTCACGTTTTCAGCTCACCATTCAGACAAACTTGACGCATCCTCTGCCACCTTGGGAAGAGATCGATATTCTTAGATCTCTTCAAATTGATTTTCCCTCGGGTAATGGAACATAGAAATCCGATGTTGAGATCAGTTAGGGCATTTCGACTTGATTACATTCCATCGCATAGGATGTATTTCAATTATACAAACCAACACAGAAGGACAAGATCGAGTTACAAAAGAAGATAGAAAATGCGAAATAGAGAATCACTTATAAACAAAGTCTGTATGATGTAGTTGTTCTATGATTTGGTTGGACTCCAAGAAACTACCTGTTTTCGTGGATTCCAGAAATCGAATTGTTTATTTCTTTTTCGGTCTTTTCAAGAGCTACAAAACAAATATAATATTTTGCAGCCTGTAAGATATACGTCCAGTTTTTTTTATCATTCAGCGTTCTCGGACAATTGTCATCTTTATTGTTATATTCACGAAGTTACTCTCCTGCAATCATTGGGAGATTGCAGGTTCAATCCTAACTGCAGGCAAGTAACAATACAGGAAACCTTAACATTTGTACCCGGTTATGGTTAACAAAATCAGAGCAAGCGACGACCCCTGTGGATTAAGTAAAGGACGTGGTTCAATGTTCCGTGTCGTTTTCCGAGGTTGACAGATACCTAAAGAAGGCCGGAGGACACATCGGCTGAAACATTGTGAATAGAACAGTAAAGAAGAAAAAAAAAATAGTCCGAAAACCCTGAATGATAAAAATCATTAAGCTTCTTCTCAGAAATTCAGAAAACACACATTCCCCAATCAAATAAGAAGCATCAATATTGTAAACAATTTCAAAGATTAAATTGAATGATTTCAAAAATAATATGAAGGAAAAGAAATTAAGAATGCAATTTGGGGAACAACAGGATTTGATTTTTGCATAGAAATCCTGTTAATTGTATTCTGTGCAAAAATGCTTTATTCTAAAAGATGAAGTGAAAAGACAGAAAAAATATGAGATCCCTAAGGAGGTATAAGAAACAAACAACAAATAATAACGATAATATCAATAATAATTTAAAACGGTAAACTGGCAAAATCTCACTCTTAAAGACTTTGGTGTTGATAAGAAAGAGAAATCTTCAGAGAGAAACTGAATCTTTTTTCTAAAAGCAGCACAAAACAACGCCTTAAGGACTAACTTCGTTGAAGCGAAAATAGATGAGATGCAACAAAATAGCAAATGTTGGTTATGTGGTGAATGAAACGAATCGATTAATCACATAATAAACAAATTCATCAAACTAACACAAAGTAAGTATACAACTAGACACGATAGGGTGGGAAAGGGGGTTCCTTGGGAATTGTGCAAGAAATTAAAATTTAAGAATATCACTAAACGGTATTTGCTTAAACGAGAATCCGTCCTGGAGAACAGAACACAAAATTCTCAGGGATTTTGCGATAAAAACAGATCTCCCAATCCCGTAGTTAGTGCTAGTTAACAGAAAATAAAAATAAAAAAGAGAACCTGCAGGATTGTGGACGTTACCGTCCGATTGACAACAGAATGGAAATCAAAGGAAATGAAAAGAGAAATAAGTACATAGATCTTGCTAGAGAACAAAAAAACAATCGAGCATGAAAGTGACGGTAATAGCACTTGTAATTAGTGCGCTCGAAACATCCCCCGAAGGCTTGGTAAATAGACTTGAAGGCTAAAAATTCAGAGAACTAGTGAAGACAATCTAGATTCCAGCATTATTAAAATCGACCAGAATACCGAGAAGAGTCCTGGAGACTAGAAGTGATATGCTGTCACTGAGACTCTGGTGAGAAACTTTTAGCTAATGCTTGTGGGAAAAACTTTCAAGGAATGAAATGTTAATAAAAAACGGCAAATAATATATTGGTCCAATACGCAATGATAATGAGTAGGGAATCGTTTACCGAAAGTCGCTAATAAGTATTTATGGAGCTTGTTAGATTGAATGATTTTAACAGCATGTCAACCATCTGGAGTTATTTTATGCCTAGAGGTTAAGAAACTGCGTATATTTCCTTGACAACCTGCTTAGAACGTCTATAGATTTAATGAAAGAACGGTTTCAAGCTGGCAAAAAAAAAAGAAGTAGAAGATACCCAGCACAAACTATTTCGGACGCAGACTACGCCGATGACATAACCCTTCTAGCAAATACACCCGCTTAAGCAGAATCCCAGTGACATAGTTTGGAACAAGCAGCAGGTGATATATTCTTCCATGTCATCGCAGACAAAACAGAATACCTGTGCTTTAATCAAAGAGGGGCCATTTCCACGCTTAAGTTTGGGCCTCTGAAACTAGTGGACAAGTTCACCAACCATAGAAGCAGCGTCTCATCAACCGAGAACTGTATCAACACGCGACTAGCTAAGGCGTCGAAAGCTATCGATCATATGGAAGTCACAACTGACCGATAAAATAAAAGACATTTTTTCCAAGCAGTGGTCGTGTCGATACTGTTATATGGATGCACCACATGGATGCTGACTGAACATATGCAGAAAAAGCTTGACGGCAATTACACAAGAATGCTGCGAGCTGTATCGAACAAGTCCTGGAGGCCACACCCAACAAAACAGCAGCTGTACGGCCACCAAACACCCATCACGAAAACTATCAAAATTAGACGAACCAGACATGCGGGGCACTATTCGAGAAGTAAGGACGAACTCATAAGCTATATACTCCTGTGGACCTCTTCACATGGTCGAGCAAAGGTAGGACGACCAGCTAGAACCTAAAAACAACAGATCTGTGCGGATACGCGATGTAGCCATGAAGACCTTCCAGGAGCGATAGACGATAGAGACGTGGCAAGAGAGGTTCAGGGAGATCCATGCTAGCAGTGCGACATGATGATGATATTTACATTTTTGTATTAAATATTTTTGCATACAGTTATGTAATATAAAGTATCCTACCTAATACAAATTATTTCCAAGCAGATATATTTGACCAATGATTGGGACACTTTACCAGTACTATCAGTCCAAGTTAGAGTGAAGCTGGGAGTAATGTCAATGTTTTGAATTTTGAGTTGTTGTTATCTTAGATTGATAATCCTATGAGTTATGAGCTCTGTTTACATGACTAGTTTCTTCATTACTCGGAGTGGATTCATACTTGTATTAAGTGAATTAGTGTAAAATGTACCTAGACTTTCTTGCTAGACCTTTAACTGGGTGTGTCGAAATGGGGTTTTATGGCAATAACACATACACTGCTCCGTTCTCCTGGAACACGTGATCTCTGAATTATTTTCAAGTACTCATCTGTATTTATATGGTGGAAACTATCTGATCTATTGATTCGACAATAATAATTCTTTGCTGGGACTGCAGAATACACTGACAAGTTTTCTGCAGCGCATTAAGACCTGCCACAACGAGTATTATGAAATTTAACAGTGTCATGGTGAGGCTCCTGGAATGCAGGAGCTTATAAGAATGCAGAGTACCCCTTCATTGCCATCGCTCCCAGGTCCACTCTGGCCCAGAGTGGTAGCACCTGATAGGGTCGTATCTATGGGATAAATTGAACTTTTTGACAATTAAACTGTGTGTAAACAAATGGCTTATGCTAAATTGAATTGTTAGAAATAGAAATATTTGATCATTTAACTATATGTAAACAAACGGCTGATGTATTATTGAATTGTTGGTGATAAATAGCTATACTTTGAATCATTTAACGCTGTTGATTTAAATTGAGAAATCATATATATCTAATATATATGTATAAACCGGACTTAGCATTAAATAACATTAGACTAAACTGAATTGTTTGATATAGAACTGTTCTGACAGTGAAACGGCGTACTTATGATAAACTGAATTGTTTGAAAAAGAACTGTTTTGACATTTAAACAAAACTTTTACTTATACGAAACTGAATTATTTGAAATTTATTCTGCGTGAAATGGCCCGAAAAAGGGTTGATACAGCGTAAAACAAAACAACAAATCAGCCAACCAACATACCAAACATTATACTCATCAGCGACATACTCCTGTGGACCCCTTCACATAGACGAGCAAAGGCAGAAAACCAGCTAGAGCCTATATAGAACCGCTCGGTGCCGATACAGGATGTAGACTTGAAGACCTGCCGGTAGTGATCGACGATAGAAACGGGTGGCGAGAGAGACACAGTGAGATCCGTGCTAGCGGTACGACATGATGATGATGATAGAGGAATATTCGAAAGCGTAGAACTAGGTATAAATTATTTGTATTAAATGGGAATACTTATCATTATATTAATATTCGTAGAAGTAATACAATTGCGATTTAAATTGAAATGCAATGGAACGCTGAAAATATTGTTATAATTAGAATTAATTAATTACAAAAGAATGAAATTCCCTCATTAAATACTCCATAAAATTGTTTGGCTTCATTGTTTAATGGCATATAAACCTTCGTGAGTTATTTGCCATATTTGAGAGCATTCTTTCTACTAAAAATATCTTCAAATTTCCCTGCGTTTAATATGCCATATGTCGGTTTAAAATTCGTGATAGTCTGCCGAAATGTGCTAACTGGAAACTCCTTTTAACTTAGACTTTAAAGTAACTTTCATATACATATTCTCATTATTTAAAAGACTATTATGTAGATCAAAAGTATAATCATTGAAAATATTTATTATATTAATTTCATCTCTTTTAATATTAATTTTTTCTTGATTTACACTACAGAAATTAGGGTGCGTCTTATAAAACCATGTGTCTTATATTCCGTCAAATACGGTAATTATGAAGCTATTTTTGCCCAATTGGCTGAGGCTGTAGAATATACCAACTGCTTCTTTGCAAAGGGTTAAGACCTCTCCAACTAGTGCCCTTGGCGTGACACTAGTGTCCTATCTATGGGTAAAATAGAACTACACTGTTCTTAGGCTAAACTGAATTGCTTGAAATAGAACTGTTTCACATTTAACTGTGTGTAAACAAAAAATATACTATACTGAATTGTTTGAAATAGAACTGTGTTTAGACTTTAAAAACTGTATACTTATACGAAACAGAATTGTTTGAAATAGAACTGTTTATATGTATAAAATGGAGTTGGTATAAAATAACCTACGATGGTTTTCATGCCATAAAAGCAAACCAAACCCCAAACCTAAAACCATCTTTACAGAAGAACAGTAGTGACAATATTTAACTCATCGCTGTGAAGATAACGGGATAAACTTTTACCAATGATATTAGTCAAAAACTGGATGTAATAGCATGATTGTAATTCGACCTCATTTATTACAATGTTGCATTCCATTACATTAGACACGACGCCGCAGAGATCCAGCCCACATAGAAGTACTGATATCTGGGCGCGGCTTTTGCCATTTCACAACGTACAAATCGTCATGGGGAAAAGGCAAATATCCTTCTTTTCTCCCTTTATGTAATCTGTTGATTGATATTAAACTTGGCTTAGCCTTTTTATGGAAAAATTCTGAATATAAAACTTGATGACTGTTGTTTGGAAGACGAGTAGCTCACCAGTGAATCATTATTTTGTTATCAGTTCATCCATCAAGTGTGGCTGGTGTTGCACAATCTTTTGTCACTATAAACAAAATCCCCAAAGTGAGCGGTCTCGCAGTTCACATTTTTTAATTGAATTGATGGACACTCAATCGTCTAATTCGGCAGGGAATACATTCCATGACCTGCACTTTTTCTTTGCAGTGACCAGAGAATTGATTATAAAAATTCTTTACATTGCTTTTTGGGAATTAACTGAGCAGCCGACTACGAGCCAAAATATTTTTTTTTTTAAATCAATTTCTGAAATTATGTTAAGTTGTCATCCTCCTGGGAACATGTCGATTCTCAATAGCAAAAAGGTAACAAATTCATAGAAAGGTCATGGAAAAAGCTAACAAACTAAATCGTCGTTATTTAATATAAAATGCTTCCTTGAAGACTGGTTTTATAGAGCTATGGTTTAGGAAACTGATTCACCCGGTGAGTCTCATTAAATGACGAGATAATTGAACATTTACAAATATCTAAAGGTTCGATAAAAGTCACTGCATATTTAGAAAATTATATTTTTGATATTTGTAAGTGAACTTGGAAAATCTCTAGTAATAATGTAAGCGCACTGAATGAAAATGTCATTTTGATATTTTTGAAAGGCGCCGGTTATATTAATGCATTTGACATTTAAATTATCAAGCCAAATTAATTAAATTTTAATTTACAAAAGATTCAAAATATTTCATAAGTCCATCTTGTATTGGAGCTATATCTTTTCTGGAAAGAACCTATACATACAGTAAGTAATGATTAAAAAACTGCGTCTATCACCAAGCACCGTAAACTCTCTTTTGATGCTAGACTAACCCAGATATATATCCTTTCTCACGGATATTGAACGGTTGTTGGTTGGTTATTGTTTTTTTTTTCACTTCTTGGTTGGTTGGTATTGATCAGTCTTTTCTTACAAGTATTATCATCATTATTATTATTCTCTTTGCGAGTTCTTCACCTGAGCATTAGCTATAGGTCTTTCACAAGAGTGGCAGCAAATCTGTTTAGATCTCCATGACTCTTCCCAGTATTCTAGCCGATCTTAACAACGCTGTTGTTTAGATCATCTCAGTTTGTCCTCTGATTTTCAATTTTTCAAGCCAGCTTTTCCGGCCTTTGAGAATTATTCCAAGTACGCCGATTACAACTGGTATCACTATCACCCACATGTTCCACAGCTTTATTAGTTTTCTAGCAAGATCCAAGTACTTGTTTGTTTTTTGTTTTTTTTGCTTTCTTCAACTTTTACTGTGATCCGCTAGGATGGCAGGTATATGGCAAGTTCTACAGGATGCTTTTGTTAATTATTACAAGGTCTAATCTTTTGGCCGAGATTTGGTGGTCTGTTTGTATTTCAAAATTCCTGTGGATCTTATTCGTTTCAATTTCCCGAATTAATTCTGGTTTGTGCAAGTACCTTATGGTGGTATGATCCAATTTCAATTTCTTGCTCAATTACCAGCAGATCGCCTTCATCCCTCACTCGAATCTAGTCTTTCACTCATTTTGCGCTTGTTTGATTCATTCGCTCATTCTATGATCAATGGTTTCGTCTCTATCACCACATAACCTACATTTGCTATTTTGATTCGTGTTATCGATTGGCGCTTTATACAATTGGTCCTTATGGCGTTGTTTTCCGCAGGTATTAGAAGAGATTACAATTGCCTCCATCGATTTGTTAGTTTTCTGGAAAGATCCCAGTATTTGTCTATCTTTTCATTTTCATTTATTTTCAAACTGTGTTCGGATAAAACTGCAAAGTCCTTGAGATTGCATATTCTTCAGGGCCAGGATGAGGAGATCCGTTTGTATCTCAAAGTTCCAGGAAGTTTATGGATATAACTATCTAGGACGGGTTCTGCTTTATGCAAGCACCATTTCGCTGCATGGTCAAATTTGAATCCCTTGCACAGTTCATTTGGGATAACCACTCCCACACTGATTGCATTTCACATAGCACTAATACCCTTGGGAAAGGTATGAATCCAATTATTCTCCCTCCAGCTATGGGTAAATAGTAGGACAGACTAGGTTCTTCAGCCTTGGTTAGGCAATTAGTCTAGGAGAAGGAAAACTCTGAATTCAAACCTGTTAAACTCCGCTTAATAATTGACCTTGTGTCATATCCTACCCGAGCGGAGGGGTTGGGTAAATAGTACCACTCCCACACTGTAGTGTCTAGTCTTGTGCGAGTTTGCTTATTATGTCAATAACGATTTCATCTTTGACTCCAAATAACCTATATGGCGAATTGGTTAAAGTGCAATTTTGAAGTAAGCGAGTTCGAACTCTAATTTCTCTATTACGTTCACTTTTGAACTAATACCCTTGGAAAGTGTATGAAAGCCCTTATCCCTCAGCTATGAGTTTAATAATATCACTGCTGTTTATATAAAGATAGTTTTCTCTTTAAATAAGCTGCGAAGATTAATATGCAATTAAAAAAAATAACCTACGTATTAGTAATAATTTTGCGTTGGTATTATTAATAATTTTCCGTTAGTTTCTTCCAAGCTGTGGTCGTATCGATGCTGCTGTATGGATGCACTACTCGGATGCTAACTAAACGACTGGAGAAGCTAGACGGCAATTACACAAGAATGCTGCGAGCAATATTGAACAAGTCCTGGCGGCAACACCTCACAAGGCACCAACTATACGGCCACCTGCCTCTCATCACGAAAATTATCCAAGTTAGACGAACCAGACTTGCAGGACACTACTGGAGAAGCAAGGACGAGCTCATAAGTGATGTACTCCAATGAACCCCTACATATGGCCGAGCAAAAGCAGGACGACCAGCTCGAACATACATTCAGCAGCTATGTGAGGATACGGGATGTAGCCCTGAAGACCTGCCAGAGGCGATGAACGATAGGGAGAAGTGGCGAGAGAGGTTCAGGGATATCCGTGATAGCGGCATGACAAGATGATGATGATTAATAATTTTGCTTTAGTATAATTGATTCTTACAGTATTATTTTTAGCTGTTATGAAAAAAAAAAACAACTCAGTATCACTTGCATATATACTTTAAATATATGCCTTAATTATTTAGCGCCGGAGGGTGTCGTCAGAGATGTTTTGCTTGGTTCCTTGGAAAGTTTCGGGTTTTTCAACATCATACACCCCTCTCCCTACAGCGGCGCCATATACATATATAACGCGTATGTAAGAACAAAATAATTTGATAAAAAAAATACAAATCTCTTCGTGGACCTACCTATTTTAAAATATATTTTAATTCTTTCTTTGGACCTTCAACAAACACATATATATATATATATATATATATATATATATATATATATATATATATATATGTATATATACCGGAGCTTGAAGTCGCTTACTCCAGTGTGAGAGTCTCGTACATAAGCTATTATGCCACGCGGACTTCCTCATGAAATTCTTAGAATTATGTAGTTATATTCAAATTATTTGTATTAGGTAGAAATTATTGCAAAATATATAACAGTATAACAGTGGAGAAACACATTGCTATTATTTAAAAGGAATTGGTAATTTTTAACGTATAATTGGGTATACATTGTAAGTATTAGATCAGAATACTTGAAACCATATAAGTGTATGCAAATCATTCATATAAAGAATATTTACATGAAGCAATAATTATTTATCAAACATAATGGAATTATAATTACCTGTAATGAAGACTCATTTAGACATTAAATAACCCACAAAAAGTTTATATGCCGTAAAAATAAAACAATTAAAGAAATATTTTTATCATATGGTATTGTTTGGATTCGCTTTCAACATACCAAGAATCGTCAAACGCTAAATAAGTACGATTTTTTTTAGACGACCATGTAACTGATATCTAAAAATTTTGCTTTTTCAATGACTTTGAGAGGGAGAAAAAATAAGATAAAAGGTCTCTATATTTGAGTCCCTATTCTTACTCAAAACGTTCGAGTTGTTATTAGTTTCTTTGTTTTTCTTTCAAGAACGAATCTGATCCATCCTTAACGCTTTTAATAACCTTCTTGACTTCATTATAAATAGACATTCACTGTAAAATATTGTCGAATATGGTACCAGTACGATGTCAAACTTCAGTCCCGACATTGCTAAAATAGGTATTATAAATAAAATTCCGAAACCTGTTTTAGTCTTGTAGCATATCTTATACAGAAATACAATGGTCGAGATCATAAATCTTCAGATCAACATATAGTCAGAATTTTTTCTTCTTCAAGACCAGTTACCAGACAGAAGCTAAAAAACATAGCCTGTCCTGCTATTAATGGGAATATTTGGGTTCATGCCTTTCCTAAGAATATCAGTGCTGTTTACTAAAAAAGAGAGAATGCGAGAGCATAGCAGTTAACATGCCGGACTGTGACATTGCTGTGACTCGAGACACGCTATTGAGTTCATTTTCAAACTAGTATCCTTGGGAAAAGATATCAGCCCCCTTCTCCCCTAATGAGTTAAATAATGGCATTCTCCTTATTCTATAAGGATTGATTTCCTATTAAATAACCCACAAAGATGTATATGCTATCAAACAAAGAAACCAAAAAAAAAAAACAACAACAAAAAACAGTCGAGTTCAGGATTTGAACTTGAGTTCCCAAGCCTACTACCTTTGAAACAACGATAACCGTTATGCCAAAGCCGCCCATTATTACGATACCTAGTGGGAAAATAATGCTTCTTCGTATACAAAAATGTTCTTAAATGAGAAAAGAAAATATGATTGAGATAACATTATTGTTCCAATCCAGCCAGCAATGTTTAAAAAACAACAACAGCAATAAAACAGACAAACTGAAAACAAAAAACCCGACCAAAGGCAACAAAAACCAAACCAAACAAAACAAAAACACAATTATATATCTTCGTTTCCTTCTTTGTCTTCAATTGTTTTTGATATCAATATGATATTCATAAACCTGTCAAATGAAGTCTTCACTTGTCTTTTCTGTTACTTGATATGACAGTCCAACCTGATCGAGAAGGTGACGTTGAAACAAGTGGATATCCCCGACATTACTTTTGTTATAGTGAGAAGCCTTTCTTACTTGTATAAGAAAAACAAATTTCGAAGGTAGTTGAAGGACATTCACGCTTGTCAGTCATCGATTTAAAACGCATTGACAATTTCGTTAAAGAATCTTCTGAATGAAAATATATGAAAAACGCATAAATGTATTGGTTGCAACTCTTCGTAGACCGACATGACAGTTTAAAAAGAATAAAAGCAAATTTGAATGAAAGGAATATGTTTCCACTTTGGAAGATTTTGCAAATATATGTATGTGCTCGTTCATCATATTCAGTACTTATGGCTATCACTTTTTCAGTGAATCTGCACGCACCCGGACATTTAAATATCTGTAAACAAATACTTATTAGTGTCAGCCTTAGTTTCCTGTTTCCCAACATTTCTGGACATTGCACCTCTGCAGAGGGGTAAGCACCCCCACTAACGAGTGTCCTGGATATGACACAAAACAGTCTGATGCTGAGGTCCCAGTAATGCTGGGGCTTTGGGGAATACGGAGCATCCCTTCATTGCCATTGCTCCCAGGTCCACCTCATAGGACCCTTTCTATGGGTTAAATAGAACTACTTATGCTAAACTAAATTATTTGATTAAACTGAATAGCTTGAAATAGAAATGTTTTTGATAATTAAACCGTACTTACATTATAACTGAGTGCTTATGCTAAACTGGATTTTTTCAAATAGAACTGTTTTTGACATTGAAACTCTACTTACACGACCCCTTGTGGTTGATATGCCGTAAAACAAAACAAAAACAAAAAAATCTACTTACACTAAACTAAATTATTATATATAACTGCTTGAATAATTTGAAGTAGAAATGTTTTTGACAATTAAACTGTGTACTTATGCTATACTGGATTGTTTTAAATAGAACTGATTATTTACTTAAAAATGAATTTGGCGTTAAATACCCTACAAAGGTTGATATGCCATAAAACCCACCCAAACAATCTGATGGTGAAACAAACATTTTCTGGACACTTGTGTCTAACGTGCTAACCTGCGACATCTTAGAAAGCGAGTCTGAATTCCAATCCCGCTATTAATTTCACTTTCGGTCTTGAAAAAGTTATGAGCGACATTAACCCTTTTAGATATCAGTTAAAAAGTACAACTCGTATTCTTTCGCAAAATTGGCTTTGATATTATCTAACTCACGAAGGTTTATATGTCAGAAAATAAAGGTGCTCGTGATGCCCGTGGTGTAATGGTTATCGTCGTAGGAAATGGATACGACGAGACAAGTTCAAATCCTACACGAGGCTGATTGCATTTCACTTAGCAGTAATACCCTTAGGAAAGGTATGAATCTAATTATTCTCCCTCCAGCTATGGGTAAATAGTAGGACAGACTGAGTTCTTCAGCTTTGGTGAGGCAACTAGTCTAGCAGAAAGAATACTCTGAATTCAAACCTGTTAAACTCCGCTTAAAAAATGACCTTGTGTCATATCCCACCCGAGCGGAGGGGTTGGTAAATATGATATGTCAGAAAATAAAGGAACTTTTGTAATATTTAAAACTATTACTTGTCATCACTTTTACAATGTTCCGTGAGATGGGGTAATTTTGGTCGATACTAATAATCTCTTCACATTACTGAATATGGAATGCTAACAAAAAATAACTCAAAATGTTACATTCTATCGCTACTTTTGCATACGTCGATTTCAGACCTATTTATCTAACCACAACTTCTAGTCACGGGAACTCAAGTAGCACAATACATTTCAACAGTTGTGTTTATTGGCTGGAGATCCGTGTTCAAATCACACGGATCGCTATCAGCACATTCTTCTCCATCATCATCTCCTCATGTGACGCTGCAAGCACAGATTTCACTGACTCTCTTTCGCCACCCGTCTATATCGTCCATTGCTCCCGGGAGTTCTTAAAAGCTACATCCTGTATTAGCACAGATCTGCTGTATATAGGGTTCTAGTTGGTCGTCCTACTTTTGCTCGTCCATATGAAGGGGTCCACAGGAGAATATCACTTATGAGTTCGTTCTTCTTTCTTCAGCAGTGTCCCGCAAGTCTAGTTCTAACTTGGATAGTTTTCCTGGTGGATGTCAGGTAGCCGTACAGCTGCTGTTTTGTTGGGTGTTGCGTCCAGGTCTTGTTCAATACAGCACGCAGCATTCTTGCATAATTGCCGTCAAGCTTTTTCTCCATACGCTTAGTTAGCGTCCATGGGGTGCATTCATATAGCAGAAGTATATATATAATTCTTCTATATAGCAGTAACAAAAATCGCAATTTTTTCACCTCACGAAAATTTCTAATTTTTTTATCTTTTCGTATTTTTCATTTCAATCTCGCATCAGCTGAAACGCTACCATCCATTAAATGACTAGTTATTCTTTTTTTGTTTACAAATACTTAGTCTGGTCTTCTTACCGGGATTTGATGATCCGTTTCTTTGATGGCATTTAGGGTTTTATACCCTAGAACATGTTCTGGTTTGTTATTCCTTGTTTTTTTACTAATTTTTTGCTAATTTACATAATTTTCTTATTATGTGATTAACTGGTTCATCTCTTGGTCCACCGGTTGGGTCTGTAGAATTAATCCACTGTAACTCGGCAGAAGAGTGAGAACCCCTCCTCAACCAGCATCCTGTATATTATTTTAACTGTGTTTAAAAAGAGCTCAGAATGTTATCTACAAAATATGATATCAAATCATATATTTCTTTAATATATGATATCAAATCATATGATATCAAATTATATATTTCTTTAATATATGATATCAAATCATATGATATCAAATCATATATTTCTTTAATATATGATACCAAAGCATACGATATCAAATATATGATATCAAATCATATATTTCCTTAATATATACGTATAAAAAGGATTCGTTATCAAATAACCTTAAATGGTTGATAATCCATAAAAGCAAGCCAAACCTAACCAAATCATACATGTTTAATATGTTTGTATAAAATGGATTTGGCGTTAAATAACCTGAAATAGATGATATATCATAAAACCAAATCAAACTAAAATGAATATTTCTTAATATAACCTAAAATTAATGTTCTGTTGCGCATCATCAGTTTTCGCTTCATTATAATTGGTCCTTATTGCGTGTTTTTGTGCTGTTATTAAACGAGATTCTGTTTTTCTTTTTAAACTTCTGTTTCGGCGCCATATTCAGGTAATCTTATGTTTCCTTTCTTTGTCACTTGAAATATCCATAATGTTGTTTTTTTCCCATTTTTGTTTTCAATATTTTTTTATTGTTATTTTTCTGTTTGTTTTTACGTTATTGCTGCTGATAATGCTGTTGTTGGCTACTGTAACCCGTCTTTCTATCCTCTTTTTTCCTTTATTCCTGGAATCCATGAATTTTTACATCAACAAACCCCTCAATGACAGTGAGTGATCTTTGTACTTTTTTAACATAAGGAGTATGTAGAATTTAAGGCTCAGTGCATATTCACCAACTTCGTTTTATGCTACAACACTTGACCGATTTCCCTGCTTTTTCATTTTAAGAATGGTCTCAACTATCTTACAAAAGGAACTGCTAAGGAATTTGTACTTGTGATGAGATTTGTGCTAAAGAGTTTGGTTTCGTAAAGTTTATGGTTCCTCTGAGGTAGTTCTTTTTATTTTGTCTTTCATCTCAGTTTGGGGATATACAGTTTTGATATTTTGCTATTATTTCTTTTTTACCGGTCCATTTACCTAATGAGTTGTGTTTGCCGATGGCTCGGAAGACTGGGGTTCAATCCTAGGTCTTGTCATGCTGAAGACTAAAAAAGTAGTACTTAATGCCACCTTGCTTAACACTCAGCATTAATAGGCACATATCAAGGGTAAAGTGGAGCAATCCAGAGAAAGAAGTAGCACCCTCCCTTACACCTCGGTGTATTAGCTATTGAGAAGGGATCCTTTAAGTGACCCTCGACTACTGTCGCCAATTTTACTTACCATTTCCTTTTTATCACAGTGTTCTTGATAAAATTGTGTTCATCAGAATGTTTCGTCTTGGAACAAATCTTTATTTTGTCTGTTTTCTCATATAAAACACCAAGATATATCTTCGTTGAGCGAACCAATTTTTATTACTGGATCATACGCACGGTGAGGGTCGTTTTGCCCCCACAGTCGCAAAATACATTTTATAAAAACATTAGTCGACAGTGCTTTAATGATCTGCTCCAAGTAAAAAAATTCTGATGAGCTCATTTGAGTTAGATAACAATAATAATTTATATTGTGTTGATGAGATATTGCGTATATATCATAGTGATCCACGATAGTAAATACGCAAGGAATTTAATGATAAGACGTTGCATTAATTGTTAGAATTAGCTATGGTTTTCTCTATGTACGATGGTGATTATAAATGAAGAGCAAAATATTATCATTACAAAAATAAGGAAATAAATGATAGGTTTGGGAGGTGTGAGTAATAGGTAGAGGTTGTGATGGTTATTCTTAATAGTTATCTGTAATTATTATTGTAATCAAACTTAAATATCATTCCAACATAAAATACCAATGTTGTACAATATTCCATATTGCAATACAACATATCCCTTCACCACGATATTCACTATAATTCTGGCCTACCATACTACACTCGCTTATTTACGCTTACAAATCATATCCTTATTTTATTTTCTTCGAAAGGCAATAATGATGTTTTGTTCCTTATTTATAATCACCTACACAGAAATAGATAAATAATTTTTTCTCGCCTATTGTAGCAAAGTTCGCTACAACTTAGTTCTCCTATCCGGTAAACAATCTAAAGTTTATTGCGTTGCGCATATATCTTCACATCCACATACACCAAACACCACTTACACATCCACGCACAATAATACGCAACTTAACCCCCCCCACTTACTCAGAAGCACATATAAAGACTTCTACACAATCCCAACAGTTTTTGACGGCATTTTTCAATTTATTAATTTCCTTTCGTTATCAGCCTGATAATTGTTGTTTGTAAAACTTCATGGAACCAAAGGTCTCAGACAAACTTCCATGGCATTATATATATATATATATATATATATATATATATATATATATATATATAATATTCCTACAGATAATTTTTAAAATGAATTCGGGGGGTGTCCTCGTGCTGTAATGGTTAAAGCGATGGTCTGCGGAATCATAATAAGCACTAATACACACTGGTATATATTACATATTACACACTGGTATATATATATATATATATATATATATATATATATATATATATAATATTCCTACAGATAATTTTAAAAATGAATTCGGGGGGTGTCCTCGTGCTGTAATGGTTAAAGCGATGGTCTGCGGAATCATAATAAGCACTAATACACACTGGTATATATTACATATTACACACTGGTATATATATATATATATATATATATATATATATATATATATACCAGTGTGTTTTCATGTGTGCTTGTGTGTACGTATATATATACGATTTCAGGTGCCCGTGGTGTAATGGTTATCATCGTAGGAAATGTACACGGTGACACGAGTTCAAATCCTGGATAAGGTTGATTACATTTCGTATACACTAGAGAAAGGTATGAATCCAATTATTCCCTTCCAAAACAGGGTAAATAGTTGGGCAGACCAGTCTAGAGGAAGGAAAACTCAGAATTCAAACTCGTTAAACTCCGCTTAATAATTGACCTTGTGTCACATCCTGCCCGAGCGGAGGGTTTGGTAAATATATATATATATGTATATATAACTTGGATATGTGAAAAGATACTGCATCTACCTATCTATATCTGATCCACTAGATTTTAGACCATGAAAAGACGACCTCATTGTTTAATTCTTGGTGGAGTAGGGAAATTTATGATATATTTTCCTTTTCTTAATTTAGTTATTCTTGGAACAGATAAATGCTGCACAGTAAGTCGAATCAATATAGTATTAATATTTTGTTATTCAAGAATTGTGTTCAACGTTCCTGTGACGTCTTTTTTAAATAGAAAATAAGAATTAACAATGTTATAAATATATCTTATATATTAACTCACCATTAGCTTTGCTTCAGCCTCGTATTTGTTTCTGATTTTCTCCCATAAATACATTGGGTATTGCTTTCGGAAGGAACTGTTATTTTCAAAATGAGCTCTATTTTTTATTCCTAATTAACCGACAGGAAAATGATGTCAAAAAAGTGATCACTTAAAATGATTACAGGAGAAAAAGCAGAAGACTGGAAATTAGATTTCCAATCGTTGGCGTCATCAAACAACATTGGTTTATCTTTGACCGAAAGATATTTTGGAATTGCTTTGACATCATTCAGAGATTCTAATTAACCTCTTCCTGCAAATTATTAGTTGTTACTTTCAAGACACGTGTCTTGCAAAATTAAGAAGTTGACCAATGTATTCTCTATATCGTGAAGTGTGTTATTATTTCCATCTGTCATAGGAAAGGTCCCTGTGTCTAATGTGTTGAGGGTTGATATAAAAATGAGTTCAAACTCCAGTCACGCTTTTATGTTCACTTTTAAACAAATACCTTTGGAAAATAAATCAAAACATTATATCCATGACACCTGTGTAGTGAATACAACCACAACGGCTTTTCTACAAGGACGGCTTCAGCTTTAAATTACCCCGATAACTTTGTTATGGCATTAAGCAAGGGAAAACGAAACTATCTGTCTGAAGTCAATTTATACGCAAATTCTGCTTTCGTACCCCTCCCCATATATATATATATATATATATATATATGTGTGTGTGTGTATGTGTGTATGGGCGTTCCTTCGTTCGTAATAATATATCAAAAAATTTATATTTGAAAAATAGTTCAAAGTATTTATGAGCAATACTATATATATATATATATATATATATATAATTTGTTATATTTATTAGTAAATAGTGTCCAATATAAGTGACTGAGATTTTATATCAAAGTTACGATACGGTAAACACTGTGTCAACGGCGCCCGATGACTATTGATTCCTCGTCTACACGATCATCAGACCGATATTTATTGGTTAAGTTTCTTTACTAAATGGTATATTAACTTTCTTGGTTTAATCAGTGCTAAAAACACCAGTTTCGACGAGCTGTAGTTGCACTTAAAGTAAGAAAAGTAATGTTGGTGACCGTAGTGGAGGGCGACCCGAAGGCTCCTTTTTTATTAGCTACAACACCGACCTGTAGGGGAGGCGCCACTCCTCTGTCTGGATTGCTCTACTTTACCTTGGATACGTACTCTATAATGGTTAGTGTTAAGGAAGGAAGCATCAAGTACCATTTTTTGAGTCTACGGGGCCATTGGCAAACACTCTATCCATCATCATCATCATCATGTCACACTGCTAGCACAGATCTCCTTGACCCTCACTCGCTACCGGTCTCTATTGTCCATCAGCCCCGGGAGGTCTTCCAGGCAAACATCATGTATCGGCACAGATCTGTTATATATATATATATATATATATATATATATATATATATATAGGTTCTATCTGGTTGTCCTACTTTAGCTGGTCCATGTGAAGCGGTCCTCAGGAATATATCGCTTATAAAAGTAAAGTTAGCAACCCTGGTCGAGGGTGATCAAAAAGTTCTTTTTTTAAAAGTTGCTACACTGTGGTGTGGTGGACAGCGCTACTCTATTGCTCCACTTTACCCTTGATCCTTACTGTATAAGACTGAATGATAGTAAGGCAGCATCAAGTACCATTTTTGAGGCTTTGGTGTGACTTGACCTATGATTGAAACCCGGTCTCCCGGACCATTGGCGACCACTCTACTCTTTAGGCCAGGGTTCATATATTTCCCAAATGATATCAGTTCAAAAGTGAATTCATTGTTCGACTTGATTTTTAATTCGCTACAACGAATTCGCACTATGTCAGGGCAACTTTCACGCCGATATTTATCAACGTAATTCTATTTTGATTTTTAAAAGTTTTCTTATGAAAATAATAGAGAAATAAAGAAGTATGGATACGTGCCTTTATAAAAAAAAAACGTTCGCGCGAATGGATAAAAAAATTTCTTGAATAGGATTCAAGCATAATCATCAAGTTACTCTGATTTCCCCTCGTTCACTCTCTATCATCAATCTCTCCCGGAAAGTCTTCCAAACTACTTCCTTTGTCCGCACAGAGCTGAGGTAAGTTCTTGCTGGTCGGCCAAAACTGGCTCGTTCATGCGTTGGGGTCTCTATAAGAACGTCACTTACGAGTTCATTCTTGCTTCTCCTGCAGTTCGTCTTGCATGGTTTTTTGAGATGGGAGGTCAGTGGCCGTACAGAAGATGTTTCATGGTATGTTGCCTCCAGGTAACATTAACTGGGCATTCACAGACACAAATCCTGGAATTAAAAAGAAGCACAACCCTATCAAAACAGTTTCCGCAATAAAAACCAAAGGCAACACTAATAATAAACCATTTACTTCCTGAAGACGACTTAAAACGTTAGAAACACGTGTTGAAGAAAAATAAATAACCTAAAGGCAAATTCTCTTGTGGACCAATTCATTTTAAAGTATATATAGGGTAATTCAGAATAATTGATATAATTTCCTGACATAATAACTTGAATAATTCTCGTTTAAATATGCTCAAATTTTAATATACAGTGTAGAAATAACTCAGAACTTAATGTTTAATTTTTTTTTTCAGTTTTTTTTCTCAGTTATACAAATACGATACAATGGAAAAGAAAATGTTTATAAATTAAACATAACTTTCAGTCGTTTCTACACTGGTAGTTTAAATTCAAGATCCTTTGAATGAGAATTAGTTAACTTATTAGGAATGATATAAATTTTTCTGAAAAGCCCCTTAAATATAACATGATATCACAGTTTTGAAAACACACACACACACACACATATATATATATATATATATATATATATATATATATATATATATTATTTCAAGAAAAACCCAATATTCGGTCACATTAGGATAATAAATTTATGAATTTATTATCCTAATGTGACCTATAATTGTTTTTTTCTTGAAATAATATTATTTAATCTGTGAATTTATTTCCATTGAGCTCTTTACCAGGAATAATTATATATTCGAAATTTGAATAATTTATTTGTCCTGAGGGAATTGTTTTCTACTCCAGATTTATTGGATTGAAGAATTACTCATATACATATATATATATATATATATATATATATATATATATATATATGTAGAGAGAGAGAGAGAGAGAGAGAGAGAGAGAGAGAGAGAGAGAGAGAGAGAGAGAGATGGATAATATTGTTCTGAAATATTTCAAATAGAAAGTCATTGTGTTTGGTCCTCATAAATTCGAGAAATAAAAGGAGCGATGTTTCATATAGAAAAAAAAAACAAACAAACTACCGTATTGCAATCAGCATTAGTAAGCGTACATTTAGTTATGTTTCTGAATGTTGAATGACCGGAAAAATACTTTTAAGATAATTCAGTTTTTAAAAGAAAATAAAAAGATGAAGAAACATAAAAAGAAATTGTTTTCTTATAAAACCATCTTCAGAATAAATCACGAAGATTGGAAAGGCGAATTGAATATGTTTTTCTTTCTCATGATTCATACCACTTTATTTAACATAGAAAAAGACGCACGATGCCAATAAACGTGCATAAAGAAAGAAGAAACATGATGCACAACAAAACGAAATTAAAACAAAAACACTAAAAAGGTCATTTGTTATACATTAAAGATCAGAAAGATAAAACAAAACAAGAAAAGAAAACTTATAGCCAAACACTATACTGTCATTATACATACAAAATAAAGGTTACAAAATAAATTTTACAAAAAAGTTCAGACCAGTCTGCTGAGGCTGTAGAATAAGCCAACTACATCTACTCAGAGGAGTATAAACACTCGCGTAACGATTATCTTGGATATGAGAGTAAACCATCCAGTGATGTGGCATCAGTCTTGAAGCTTTGGGAAATTTGGAGTACCCCTATTATTACAACTACTCCCAGTTCTACTCTGACACGAAATGGTAGTACCTGTTACTATGGGTAAAATAGAACTGTTTAACCATTTAACTATGTGCAAACAAATGATTAATTAAGTTGAGTTGTTTGAAATAGAACTATTTAATCATTTAACTGTGAGTAAAATGACTGATGTTTAATTTAACGGTTAGTGATACGTAGTAATATTTGGAACCATTTAACTTTGTTGTCTTATGCAAAATTGAATTGTTAGTAATAGAACTGTTTTATCATTTAACTGTGTATAAACAAATGACTGATGTTTAATTAAACGGTTAGTGATACGTAGTAATATTTGGGACCATTTAACTTTGTTGTCTTATGCAAAATTGAATTGTTAGTAATTGAACTGTTTTAACATTTAACTGTGTATAAACAAATGACTGATGTTTAATTGAATTGTTGATGATATATAACAATAATTTGAACATTTAACTCGGTGCAAACGGATGAGTAATGTTGAATAGAATAATTAGAGTTAAATAGCAATACTTGTAACGTGTTCGCTCAGTGGAAACAAATGATTAATATTGAAAAAATTATGAGTTTTACCAAGAAATAATTGAAACCATTTAACTGCATAGAAATAATAGCAATACTAGTGATGCAAGCAGTGATCGTGTCGATACTGCTATATGGATACACTACATGGGCACAAACTAAGCGACTGGAGAAAAAGCTTGACGACAGCTACACAAAAATGCTGCAAGAAATATTGAACAAGTCCTGGGGCAACACCCTAAAAAGCAGCAGCTGTACTGCCACCTGACACCCAGAACGAAAAGTATCCAAATTAGACGAACCAGACATGCAGGACACTGCTGGAGAAGCAGGGCCGAGCTCATAAGTTATATTCTCATATGGACCCCCTCACATGGCCGAGCAAAAGCAGGGTGACCAACTTGAACCTATATACAGCAGCTCTGTGGTTATACGGGGTGTAGCCCTGAGGACCTGCCAAAAACGATGAACAATAGGGAGGGGTGGCGAAAGAGGGTCAGGGATATCTGTGCTGACAAAATGATGAGATGATGACTTGTGTGAAAACAAATTAGTTTTAACTCATCTATGAATGAAATTACCAATAAACTAATCCCTGACATATTATGTATATGTATTTAAATGTGTGCAAAAAAATTAGTGATATTACATGGCAATACTTGAGCGCATTTAACCGTGTGTGAATATGAGCTTAGGTTCATTTAAAAATGTTATCAAGAAAGTATATTTACAATCATGTATTTTTAATATATTTGTATAAAGAGGGTTTCGCATGAAATAACGTTCAATGGTTGATACGTGATAAAACCAAACCAAACAGAAAAAAATGATTCAATTACAAATGATGTATGTATAACCATAAGACAGTGTTCAAACAAATGACTGATGTTTGATTAGATTGTTAGTAATAAATAGCAATACTTGAACTCATTTAACTATGTTTAAAGAAATAATAAGTTGCAAATAAAATTATTCCTGTTTGAAATACTTGAAACCATTTTACTGGGAGCAAAAGAATGAGCTCGGATTCATTTAAAAATAGGATCTACAAAACGTGTTTACAAATAATATGTATATGATATGTACTGAGTCATTGGCTTAATAAGTATAGTGTTCGCCAATAACCCTGGAGACCGTGGTTCAATTTCAGGTTGAGTTATACCAAAGACTCAAAGAATGGTATTTGATGCCGCCTTGCTTAACTCTCAGAATTATAAGGTGAGGATCATGGGTAAAGTAGAACATTCCAAGGATAGGAGTAGCTCCCTCCCCTACACCTCGGTTTAGTAGCTATTGAAAAGGGAGCCTTCGTGTCAACCTGGACTAAGGTTGCTAACTTCACTGTTATTTATATATGTGTAAAAGGGATTTGACATTAATTAACCAACAATGCTGGATAGGCGATAAAACCAAACCAAACGAATCCAAACAAAACAAAAAAAAACGGATCACAAAATATCGGCCAGAAGACTCAACAAAAGAAAAAGAGAATTTGCAAAATTGTGGACTTTGCTGTCTCGGCTGACAACAGAATAAAAGAAGCATAAGTATAGAGACCTTGCGAGGGAATAGAAAAAAAACTATGGCACATGAAAGTGACACTTATACTAATCGTGATTGGTGCTTTTGGTACACTAACTAAAGGACTATTAAATGGATTGGTGAACTTGGAAGTTGGAGGACGAGTGGAGACTATCCAAACTACAGCATTATTGTGAACAGCTAGAATACTGAGAAGTCTTGGAGACTTGAGGATATTTGCTGTCAGTCAAACTCCAGAGAAAAACCATCAGCTAAAACTGATGTGAAAAACTGTCAAGGAATAAATAATGATAATAATGATAATAATTTCGAGCATAAAAAAAGAAAGCATTTAATGTAAAATTTCAATCCAATTCCAACCATTAACTCATTCACAAGGAAATACAATTACAAATAAACCATAATACATTACTATTAATCTGATTAAAAAAATATATATATTTTTGATGATTTTATTAGATTAAATATACATTTTTGACGGATGGTAAAATCTAATCGAGGAAAATAGGGATTCATAAAAGCGGTATTATCTTATTTCTTTGAGAATTTTTCATACCATCGTTAGCTGATAGCCTTTCACTGGAGTCTGACCGACAGTAAGTCTTCTTAAATTTCTAGGATTCTTCTCAGTATTTTGTCTGACATAAACAACGCTGTAGTTTGGATGATTTTCACTTGTCCTCTGATTTGAAACCCTTCCGGTTCCCCCAGGAAACGTTCCAAGCGTACAAATTACAAACGATACTAGGGTCCTCTTCATGTTCCATAAGTTATTTAGTTCTCTGGAAAGGTTTAAGATCTTGTTTCTCTTTATGTTTTCTTTGGTTTTACCTCTGTTGTCCAGCGGGACAGCAAAGTCGACTATTCGGCAGTTTCTCTTGTTTTTGTTAACCATTGGAAGGTCTGGTCTTCTGGCCGGGATTAGGTGATCTGTTCGTGTCGGGAAATCCCAGAGAATTTTCTTCGTCCCATTCTTCAGGACAGATTCTGGTTTGTGCATATACCATTTATTTATATGGGCGAATTTCAATTTCTTGCACAATTCGGCGGGAACCATGTTTTCTTACGCAGTCATGTCTTATCTTGAGCTCTTTTCCCGTAAATTTACTGAATTCATCTATTATGTAATTAATCGTTTCCTCTCCTTAGTCATGCTTGACCCTTTCTTATATACGTCCAAATTTTCCCGTGTGAGATTTCGTTAGTTCGTCTGTATCACCACACAACCTACATTTGCTGTTTTTGCTGCGTCTTGTCTATTTTTTCAGGATAATTATTTGTCCTTATGGTATTATTTTGTGCTGCTATCAGAGATTCAGCTTCTCTCTTAAGGTTTCCTTTTCTTAGTCATGTCCAAGTTTTCTCGTGTGAAATATCACTTGTTTGTCGCTTGAAGTATCTATACAGTTGTTTTTCTTCCCATGTTTGTTTTCTGTTTTTTTCTGTTCTGTTGATACTTGTGTTGTCTGTATTGTTTCTGGTGGCTGTAATCAGTGTTTCTCCGTGCTTTCCGTAGTCTTTGAGTCGTTTTATCGATGCATCGACGCTATCTTGAATGTTGGCAAGTTCTTTCCATCCTTTTCTTAGAACATAGAGACTGTTTACGTCATCTGTGGGATGTAAGGCTTTTTGTATCATCCTGAATTTCCTTGTTCTCCGGACCATTTATTGAAATTCTCTCGTTTACTTTAAGAATGGTCCTGGGTATCTTACGCGGGGGAGAGCACAGGTGTTTATCCCTTTGATGAAATTTCTGCTATATAGCTTGGTTTCAAATAGTTTTTTTTGTTCTCCTGTGGTATTCTTTTATAATTTTTCTCCCTGAAAAATTCCTGTCTGGATTTTCACCTCAGTTAAGATATTTCCTCCTGCTGTCTGTTTCACTCTCCAGGTTTCCATGGTTTTCTTGATAAACTTTATGACTTCCCTGGATATGTAGTACATTTTGAGACAGTCCATTATACAGCTCTGCGTGACCATATTATATGCTTCTTTGTAGTCAAATCTGCATCATAGCTAGATTTTCCCGTCTCGCTTTGCTCTCCTTGAGGGTGTAGTGTAGATTTCTTGTTCCTCTGGTTTGACTTAGGCAACTTTTCTGTTCCAAGGGGAACAGTCCGCTCTCCTTGAGAACGTGTTGATCTATGTATAGTAGCTTTCTTGTTCCTCATCTTTCTTTGGATCATACTTTTTTGTTCATCGTGGAACAGTCTGTGGCTTATTTGCGAATAGTAAATCTCCTCCGTGATTTATGCTGTTAGTATTTGCACATAGTCAGTTGGCAAGTTATGGGTCTGTAGTTGTTTCTGGACAGTTTCACTTTTGAGATTTTTTTTTGGATCAAGTTAGTCTTTCTTTTTGGCCATCCATTTGAGTATAATTTATCTCACTGTCACCCTCATGTTTCGATTTTTTTCGCTCTGTTGTTCGCTGGAACCATAAAAACCACTTGATGGCTAGTTCTTTCTTCTTGCTAAGTAAAATAATGTTTGGGTTTCTGGTCGGGATTTGTCAATCCATTTGCTTCTCAAAATCCCGGAGATTTTATACGTCTCATTCTTTAGGATAGATTCTCTTTTGTTCATATACCATTCGATATCATTGTGAAATTTTAATTGCAGATTTCTCCTTGGAACATTTTCCCCCACTCAGTCAGTCCTGGTTTTGTACTTCTTTTGTGTAAATTTTCTACATTCACTTATTGTGTAATTCAACGTATCATATTTTTCTCCACATATTAAATTTCTCTTCTGTAGCTCAATATCAGTTTTTGATTCAATATGATTGATTGTTTTGGCGTTGTTTTGTGTTGCTATTTGAAAATATGTCCGTTTCTTTTTGAATATGTCCTTTTCTTTACGACATCTATGCCTTCTCGTGTGCAATCTCATCGGTTTACCACTTGAAATGTCTATACAATAGTTTTTCTTCCTATTTGTCTTTTCTATTTCTCCTTTATTACTGAGCCATTGGCCTAATGAGTAGAGTGTTCGCTAATAGTCCAGGAAACCGGGATATAATCTCAGGTCGAGTCAAACCAAAGACTCAAAAATGTGTACTCGATGCCACCTTGCTTAACAGTCAGTATTATATAGTAAGAATCAAGGGTAAAGTGGAACAATCTAGGGAATAGTCTAGCGTCTTTCACAACACCTCGGTGTAGTAGCTATTGAAAACAGAGCCTTCAGATCACCCACGACTAAGGTCGCCATCTTTACTTATTTCTCCTTTGATTTTCTGTCTGCCGTTTGCAGCCATTGTTGTTACTGGATGCTTGAGTGAGTCGTCTTTGCTTTTTTAAGGTATTCTTCATGTCCTTGTATTGATGTATCCACGTAATCTCTAATGCTTTCTACTTTCTATTTCCCTTGATATATATCATCTGTCAATGTCATCTCTCGGATTTAAGGCATTGTGCATATTCAGCAACTTCAATTATTATTACTCCTTTGAAAAATTCTTTCACTAATGTTATCAGATGGTTTTCCGCTGAAGATTGAGGGTCAGCAAGTCTTCTAAAGTATCTAGGATTCTTCTTAGTATCCTGTCCGATTTAAATAATGCTTTAGTTTTGGTGGTTTTCACTTGTCTCTTATCCCCAAGTCTACCAATCTCTTTATGATTGTTATTAAACTCTGAGCGAGATTTTCACTACATCGATACTTGATAGTCTTTCATCGAAGTCCGAGTGACAGCAAGTCTCCTCAGGTCTCCAGGACTCATCTCAGTCGTCTGGCTGATCTTTACAATTCGTTAATCAGGATCGTCTCGAGTTGTCCTCTTATATCCAACTCTTTTATTCATCATTGCAAGACTGAGGACCGTTTGAAGGGCACAAGTTAAAATTGTTATCACCGTTAGCCTCATGTTCCTCAAATTTGCTAGTTCTCTGGCAAGGTTCAAGAATTTGTCCTTCTTTTTGTTTTCCTTGACTTTCTCTGTGGTTCGCTGGGACTGCAAAATCTAATAAATGGCACGGTCTAAAGGAAGTGCCTTAATAGTATGGTGATCGTAGAATTTTGAAGTTACTGTGTCAAATATTTGTTGGTGGGGTCATAATATAAAGTTTTAGCAGTTATTAGAGTTTGCTGATAACTTGTTTGAAATTAATGAATTATAAAGCTCAAGAATCCTAATTGTTTTTCAAGGATTTCAGTGTTTGTCTATATGTACCAATTATTTCATCATCCATAAACACGGTTTTAGTTTCTTTGCTTAATGGCATATCAAATTTTGTAGGTTATTTAATGCCAAAGCTATCCTTCTAGAAGACCAGTAGTGGTATTATTTAACCCATGGCTTGGAGGATAAGGAGTTCATAGCTTTCCCGAGGGTAAATATCCGAAAGTGAACATAATAGCACGACTGGAATTCGAACTCGGTTGCTAGGATTCCACAGTACATTAAACCACGATAAAATATTAGGGAATTCATTAAAATAATGTCTTTTTACTTATAGGACATTTGATATTGTGACGACAAATTAAAATAAAAAAATCCCCGGATGAGCAACCATTTAAACGCGTATGGAAACTGGTGCATTTAAATATTTTTTATCACCAAACGGGGAGTTTATTTTTTTGCACGTGTGAAGACGGGGCGGTCTGACACTTGATCTCTCGCAGAATAAGTCCTTGTTAATAGTCCTTTCTCGGGCATATAGGAACTGGCATATTATGTGGGGTTTAATTTAGGGCTAGACTATATGCCGTTGGCAAGGGGTTTCCAAATTTCACACTACACACACACCCACCAAGGCCACTAGCTCCTCCTACCTCTAGAATAATGTAAGATATGGACCTCTAGGTTTAGATGTAATAATATTAATTATAGTAGTCGCTAACTCCGGTTTCCTGTATCATATTTTTAAAGGAAAATATAGGACAACTTAGGCGAGAATAACATGAGGCGAAAGAAGCTGAAAAAGAAACATGAAACTTGATAGTAGACGACACAAATGAACAACCTTCGACTCGTGGGAACATTTATATATAACAATCTTTTTAATACGCACGCGGATACACGTGTGTGTGTGTGTGTGTGTAAACTAAAAAGATCATTGCTCACATTCTTATATCCGTTGCTAAAAAATATAAGGTGCACAAATTATCTCTTGCCCAGTCGGCTGGGGCTGCAGAATACACCGACTGCATCTCCGCAGAGGGGTCAGACCCCGCCCAGCAAGTGCCATAGATATGGCACTATACAATCTGGTGGTGATGTTCCAGTATTGCTGGAGCTTTGGGGAATATGCAGTACCCCTTCCCTGTCATCGCTCCCAGGTCAACTCTGGTCCAGAATGGTAGCACCTGATAGGGTCCTATCTATGGGTTAAATCGAACTAAACTGTGTACATATGCTAAAATAAATTGTTTGAAACAGAACTGTTTAAATTTAAACTGCGTACTTCATTTAAACTGCGTACTTATGCTAAACTGAATAATACTATTTGACTAAACTGAATATCTTGAAAAGGAAATGTTTTTGACGAGTAAATTGTGTACTTATGATAAACTGTATTGTTTCAAATAGCACTGTTTATTTGAATGAAAATGTATTCGGCATTAAATAACCTACAAAGGTTGATATGCCATAAAACGAAAACTAGCAAGACCAAATAAATTATCTCAGATAAACATCGGACACGTCATTATTATTCGGAGATTTAAAATATTCTCAAGGTAAAGTGGTCAACAAAATATATTTCAAGGTGTTAATAATACCACAAATAATTAGAAGAAGCAATCTGTTGTGTCTCATGATTGTTAAAATTAGGGTTAAATAAATTTTCATATTCTGAATGAGAGTTTCATACGTGTGTAATCACAGATAATACAAAACGAAAATCCTTAATCTCAATAATACTATAATCAAAGATTTTATTAGTTAATACTAACCGATAGTTTGGTTTGGTTTGGTTTGTTGGGTTTTATGGCATATCAACCTTTGTGGGTTATCTAACGCCAAATCCATTTTTATGTAAATAATCAGTTCTATTTAAAACAATTCAGTTTAGCATGACTACAGAGTTTAATTGTCAAAAACATTTCTATTTCAAACTATTCAAGCAGTTATATATAACAATTCAGTTTAGTGAAATCACAGTTTCAATGCCAAAAGCAGTTCAATTTCAAACAATTCAGTTTAGCATAAGTATGTAGTTTAGATGTAAGTACAGTTTAATTGTGAACAACATTTCCATTTCAAGCTATTCAATTTAGTCAAGAAGTTCTAATTCAGCTAATTCAGTTTAGTATAAGTACAGATTTTGTTTACACATAATCACACGTGGAAACAGTTCTATGTCAAACAATTCAGTTTAGTGTAAATACAGTTTCATTGTCAAAACAGTTCCATTTCAAATAATTCAGTTTAGCATAAGTACGCAGTTTAAATGTAAGTACGGTTTAATTGTCAGAAACATCTCTATTTCAAGCTATTCTGTTTAATCAAACAATTCAGTTTAGCATAAGTATCCCGTTAGTTCTTTTTAACCCATACATAGGGCCCTATGAAGTGCTACCACTCGAGATTAGAGTGGACCTGAGAGCAATGGCAATGAAGGGGTGCTCCGTATTCCCCAAAGCCCCAGCATTACTGGGACCTCACCATCAGATTGTTTAGTGTCATATCCAGGTCACTAGTTGGGAGAGGGTTTCACCTCTCTGCAGAGGTGCAGTCAATGTATTATACAGCCCCAGCCGATTGGGCCAAATACTAACCGAGATTCTGGTCTAAATATTTAGTTGACATCACAGAGTCTCTATAAAAGAAATAAAACAAACTGTTTTGATTGAATGTTGATTTAAGAACACAACGGTTTTAAAATTTAGACTCCCTGACAACACAATTAAACAAAACTACATTTCTTGACAAAGCAATGAAAAAAGTACAAAACTATTAGTTTAGAATGGACTTCAAAAGCATGAAAGATTAATTATTTGTTTTAGAAGAGAATTCATTGATAATCCCATAAGTTTTGTTTTTGCTGGTTTTATTGGTGGTGGTTAGGGGAATCCAATGTATGAATAAAGAAAATAAAGAAAAATATGAATGAATATGAAATATACAAAGAACAATCACAGAGAAACAAAAACAAAAAGCAAAAAAGAAGTAAGTGGGAAAGAAAAAAAAAACGAAATTTACGAGCAGATGCAAAGAAAAGAAGATCTGAAAAAATAGATTAAAAAAATAAAGAAATTAGAGTTAAGAAAGAAATTGAATGAAAAAATAAAAAAATAAAAAATTGAGCAAAAAAAAAAAGACAAATTAACGAAGAAGGAAGACTAATGAAGCGTTGGATAAATGATTGAGTGAATGAAAAACTAAAAAGATAAGAAAGATTTTTTAACATAAAAGAAAGAAAAAACGAAAAAAGAAAAAAAGAAAAAGAGACAAATGTTAAATGAATAAATACAGAATGAATGAATGAATGAAGTATATAAAACAGAAAGTATTGGATAAACAGAAAAATAAAATGTTAAAAAAAGGAAGAAAAGAAGAAAAGGAAAAATGAGGAAGTGTTGCATAAACGAAAGAAGCAGGAAAAAAAAAAGAAAAAATTGGTAAAATAGGATATGTCTAGTTGAATTAAGTAATTAAATAAATAAGGAGAAATGAAGTGTTTTCAGAAACGATTGTAATAAAGAAAAAAGCAAAAAAGAAGTGTTAGATGATAGAAAGAAAAAAGAAAGAGAAAAAGAACAAAAGAAGTAAAACAAAAAGAGGTATTGGTTAGAATAGATAAATAAATAAATGTTGATCAAAGAAAGAAAGAAAGAAAGAAAGAAAGAAAGAAAGAAAAAGAAAAAAGTTGGATAAGAGAAAAAAAGAAAAAATTATGTTGGATAAAAAAGAAAGAAAAAAGTGTTCAATAAAAGAAATAAAAAGAAAAAAGAAAATAGAAAGAAATAAAGAAGTAATAAGGGAAGTATTGGTTAAAAAATGAATAAAAGTTGAAAGAAAGAAAGAAAGAAAGAAAAAAGAAAGAAGTAATCGTTGGTATAAAAGACAGAAAGAAAGATGTCGTAAAAAGTGTAGGATGAAAGAAAGGAATAAAGAAAGACAGAAATAAAGAAAGAAAAAAGGAAGAAGCGTTGAAAGAAAGAAAGAAAGAAAGAAAGAAAGAAAGAAAGAAAGAAAGAAGTTTTTGTAAAGGAAAGAAGAAAGTCTAAAGTAAAAAGAAAAAAGGGCTGGATAAAAGAAAAAAAAATATAGCAAAAAAGGAAGTGTTGGATAAAAAGAAAGAAAGAAAGAAAAAAAGAAAGCAAGAAAGAGAGAAAGAAAGAAAGAAAAAAGAACGAAAGGTTACATAAAAGAAACAAAAAAGAAAGAAAGAAACATGAAAACACTTTTTGGATAAAAGAAAGAAAGAAAAAAAGAATCAAGTAAAAAAGTGTTGGACGAAAGAAGAAAAAAATAAAAAGAGTTTTTGATAAAGTAAATAAATAGATAAATAAGTAAATACATAGACAAATAAAGATTTAACAAAAATATATTTTGGATAAAAGAAAGAAAGAAAGAAAGAAAGAAAGAAAGAAAGAAGGAAAGAAAGAAGGAAAGAAAGAAAATGAAACGAAAAAGAAGTGTTGGATAAAAGAAAGAAAGAAAGAAGAAAAGAAGGAAAGAAAGAAGGAAAGAAAGAAAACGAAACAAAAAAGAAGTATTGGATAAAAGAAAGAAAGAAAGAAGGAAGGAAGTAAAGAAACGCATAAAAAAACAAGAAGCGTACGTAGAAAGAAAGAAGAAAGAAAGAAAGAAAGAAAACGAAAGAAAAAGCGTAGAAAGAAAGAAAGAAAGAAAACGAAACAAAAAAGAAGTGTTGGATAAAAGAAAGAAAGAAAGAAAGAAAGAAGGAAACGTATCAAAAAAGAAGTGTTGGATAAAAGAAAGAAAGAAAGAAAGAAAGAAGGAAACGTACCAAAAAAGAAGTGTTGGTTAAAAGAAAGAAAGAAAGAAATAAAGAAAGAAGGAAAGAAAGAAAGACGTAAAAAAAGAAGCGTAGAAATAAATAAATAAATGAATAAATAAATAAAACGTAGCAAAAAAGAAGTGTTGGATCAAAGAGGGAAAGAAACAAACTAATAAAGAAAGAAAGAAAGAAAGAAAGAAAGAAAGAAAGAAAGAAAGAAAAAAGTGTTGGATAAAAGAAACTAATAGAGAAAATCATATCGAAATCAGGGAAATATAATTTCTTTTACAGAAAAGCGATGAAACATTTACCGCCGAACAATAAATGCATAAAATTTGTGTCCGTTTAATCACGAAAATCCACATCTGGTGAAGATATTTTCTAAATTTAATAGACTAAACCATAAATCAGAAAGTATTAAAAGGGAAAAATGAAATCTTTCAAAAATGATACAATTAGTAAAATACGGAACAAAGAAATTTACTGAATTTCCTTTTAAATTAATTTTCGCTTAATGTTTTTTTTTTAATTTCTTAACGCTCTTAATGACTATCCATACTTTCTCTAGACTTAACGTTCAATACAAATAATAGCTGTGAGCGTCTGTGTGTGTGTCGGTGTGTGTCGGTGTGTGATGCTGCGATAAAGAAATTATCGGAAATTGAAATTCAGGAGTGAAAATAGCTGGTATAGAATTTAACACTTTCCAAACCAACAAGCCAGATATTTGCAGCTAAACACAAAATGTGCGTTCACATTTGAATCAAAGACAACAAAATGATCATAGAGATGTACATGCTACAGAATCAGTTGTCGGCTCTTGTTGGTTGATACCTTTGTTGTGTGGTGATCTGCGTTATATTGGCCTTAATTTACGATCGGTCATCTATCTCCTCACTCAATTTCAGTTTGTTCTATTCCAGTCTGTCGTCTTGTCATCTCATGTCGATCTGGTGTCTCTTTTGTGTCACCACGTTTGTTCTTATTTGTTGATGAGGAATGCCAACACAACCACCATTTCATGAGCTCATTTCTCCCTTCATTGACCCCTTTGGCCTAAACGGGGAGTTAATAAGAGCAATGATTTGGCGTTTTGTTCTCTTACGTTGCGCGTTTCCCATTAACGGTCAACTTCTTTTGAACAGTAGAACTATTATAGTCACCTGATTGAAACCATCCAACGACGGCACTGGTGTTACATTGAGTTCGAGTTTAATGGCCGTCATTTATATTGGTTTGACGGTTGTATTTGTCCACAAAGGACTCTATTTGAATTCTAAACTACATGGCGAAAATAGATCTCACCAATCAATTAGGTAACATTATGGCAACCAAGCGTTGGCTTATAAATGTCTAGGTTGAAATTTTTTTATTCTGATGATGAGTTTGAATCAGGTAGAATAGATTTATTTTGTTCCATTGATGACCGATTTTTGAAAGTACTGGGAACCTGTTTCATGTGTAGATAATACTGATAATATGACCTAGTATGACTGTTGTATATTTTGATAATTATAATGGCGAAGAGTTTCAAGAATAAATCGGGAATTTTGAGGATTACGACAATAAGTATAATACTCAGAGGATCAGGCCCTATTCGTTAACTCTTGTTCTACCTGGTGTGCGGATGTGAACTTCAACAAACCATTAAAAGATAACAAGAAACAAAGAAAACAAGAAAGAAAAAAAAGATTCAAATAAAGAAAAAAAGCAGGAAAAAAGAAAAATCAAGAAAGAAAAATGAAATAATGGAGATTATATATATATATATATATATATAAGAGTACCGGAAATCCTTGCTTGCAGTGCAACATGAAGATTACACACACACACACACACATATATATATATATATATATATATATACAAGGTGGAACGATAAAATTGTCGCCCTCGAGAAGACGACATGATTCCATTTCCGTTTAATGAAAACCGGTTTTCTTTTTTTGTTGCAGACCATCTACTAGTTGGCCAGTTGTGTACAAATCCCAAGAGCGATAGGAGCCTTCTATCATGTGTGAACGTGACACAATGTTCAACGAGCCAGATCGGAGATGCGCCGCTGTACAACTCATGGTCTCTACCGATCTAAATTATGACAGCCAGAACCATCGCTGGATTGCCACGAATAACAGGGATGTGCCCAGGGTGATGAAAACAAAGTTTCCGGCTACGGTTATGGTCTTTGGTGTGATTTCAAGTGACGGCCACATCATACCACCTCACATCTTCGAAGTCGGCTTGAAAGTCAACACCAAAGTGTACCTGGATGTGCTGAAAAGTGTGATGATGCAATCAGGTGGCCGGTGGCAGACCCTGGGTGTGGCAGCAGGACTCGGTGCCGGCCCACAAGTCCAGAGACCTAGGCTTGGCTTCAGAAGGATTGCTACGACTTTGTACCCTTCTCTCACTGACCCCCCTCCTCCCCTGACCTGAATCCGCTGGACTACTTCGTTTGGTCATATGTTGAGAACATCACCAACAGCAACACCTACATGACCCCCCACAACATCAAAGCCAGCCTGATCGCTGCCATCTGCCGAGTATTCGCTGAGCTCCTGCCGGCACTTGTGGAAAAGGCATGCTCCTAGTTCAGAATCCATATCGAGGCCGTGATTGAGGCTGAAGGCGGCAACATTGAATAGATATCAGCTCTACTACATAATCAAGTTACCTGAATTGATTTTTCAATAAAAGTTTTAAAATAAAGCTGTTGTGTTGTTTTCTTTAGGACGACACTTTTATTGTTTCACCCTCTCTCTCTCTCTCTGTATATATATAATCTTCATGTTGCACCGCTAGCAAGGATTTCCTGTACTATTATTCACAATTCGACTCAATCTTCAATTGCTCCCGGCAGGTCTTCAAGACTGCATCCTGTTTCAGTACCAAGCTGTTGTAGATAAGTTCTTGTTAGTTGGCCAAATCTCTCATGTCCGTCTGAAGTAGTCCACAGGAGAACGTCACAAAAGTTTATCCTTGCTTCTCCTGCAGTGATATATATATATATATATATATTTAACAAAATATTTCCTTTCTAAAAAATGTGATAAATTCCGTGCAAAACAGAACCTCCAAGAACTCTTAAAATTTGAATATGCAATTTTTGATCAATGAGTACATTCGAGCCAAAAGCAATTCTCTTTAAAAATGCAGACGATAATATTTGATTCACCTCGCTAAGCTTGTTGGATGAAAGCCCGAAATAATTTAAGAAAATTTTTCTTACTTGAATTACCAACAATAGAATATTAACAAGATAAATCATAAATACACTAATCTTGTTTTAATTTATTTTGGAGTCTCTCTAAATCTTGAAATTAGCGCGATAATATATTCTACTCTTCAGCACTCAATAAAGATTAGTCTTATTGTTATTTACTTTCGTTTTTGTTTTTATTGAGGGAATTCTAGTTACTTTCTGTCATTTTCGGAATGTATTAAGATTCAACATTACTTCACTATTTCTACAAGAAAAATTATATATCTTTCTTGTTTACTCTTATGATAGAGATGCTTGTAAAGATATAACATTCCTTATTACCGATTAGGATCGCCAAGCGTTTCACATATACATAAGCGTCATAAATATACTTTCTCTTTTCACTGTTGCTTACTCATAAGAAAATGTTTTACACACTCAAAATACCTTAACTAATTCAAATTAATACAGATTGTTATCAAATCTCTTCTTGAAAATACTATATTGAGGCATAGTTACACATTGACTGTTATTATGCTTTCTAATCAAGAAAGGAGACTTTAGCTTCTTTTTCTACAAAATATTCATTCACGTTAAAGAAATAAAATTTATTAAATTTGTAGAACTGTTTTATTTAATAATATATATATATATATATATATATATATATATATATATATATATATATATATATATATATATATATATATATATATTGCACAAAAGCTATATCATCCGTAGAAATATAGGGCTGCCCATTATGATCAAAATTTCTTCAACATACATTTTGGAGACAATTCTTGGAGTTGAAAATTGTTGCTATTTTGATTGGATGAATGAAATAATAAGCAAAACGTATTTGGAAAAAAAATTCCGTTTGAGATTTTTAAAATAATAATTAATAGATTATACCTGAAAAAGAAAACGCTGAATTCCCTGGTCAACATTTTATCAATAGTAACAAAACAAAAAATAATGAAAATTCTAGTCTGAATAATTAAAAAAAAATAACTACAACGATTTATTTATCCTATTTACTATTTACCAACCCCTCCACTCGGGCAGGATATGACACAAAGTCAATTTTTAAGCGGGGTTTAACAGGTTTGAATTCAGAGTTTTTCTTCACCTAGACTAGTTGCCTAACCAAGGCTGAAGAACCTAGTCTGTCCTACTATTTACCCATAGCTGGAGGGAGAATAATTGGATTCATACCTTTCCCAAGGGTATTAGTGCTATGTGAAATGCAATCAGTCTCATCCAAGATTTGAACTCGTGTCGCCGTGTTCATTTCCTAGGACGATAACAATTACACCACGGGTACGATTTATTTATTAACAAATATATATATATACCTCTTGCTTAAGATCGGAGGGTTGCTCTCGTCCAAATTAGCACACAGCTTTTTGTTCCGCGCGCCTCTCTCAGTGCATACGTTATTTTCATATCTGCTCTGAGCAACCCCAAAATAATCACATTTATTTTACTAAGCCTAGTTAGGGATTCAGTAAATGATAAAGTACTTCGTAAAGTAGAATAATGATGTGAGTTAGCTATGATGCTATGGTACGAAATAAAATACTGGCATAACGTTACCCTTTAAACTCAATACAAAACGCCTCTCTTAGTTTCTTGATATGAAAGTTTATTGGGGCTGCAACGTTTGTAGTTGTCGGCGTAAAGAGACCCATAGATTATGAAATATGCATGAACTCATTGGTTCGACATATAGACTAAGGACTTCTAGGAGAAAAGAAGATAACCACAGATTTAGATATTTTTTTTTCACCAAACAAGCACCACACCTATAGGGACCCCTTCGTCGTCTATCACTTCCAACTACCTCAATCTCCGATTCCCCGACTCATCTTTCTGGCCCGACTTACGTCTTTGCTAATTGTTCTGAGGGCTGGGTTCAATCCCAGGTTGCGTCATAACAAATACTTTAAAAATGGTACTTCATACCTTCTTGCTTATCACTCAGCAATATAAGGTACGTATCAAGGGTAAAGTGCAGCAATCCAGGAAAGTAGTAGCGCCCTTGCCAACACCTCGGTGTTGTGACAATTGAAAATGGAGCCTTCTGGTCGTCCTCGACTACGGTCGCCAACTTTACTTACTTATACATATGTTCTTCTTAACATTCTCTTTATCAATGCTTTAATGACAAGTAATCACTAAAACATTTTAGTGATAAGTTATTGCTAAATATCCGCTCGTATCTATCGAAATGTTTATCTTAATATATATTTTGCTTACAGCAGACTCTTAAACTAACTGTCGATCTTAATTTTAACATCCGGTGTCATGTGCACGCAAACAAGCTCTACGCAAGCCCTAAACTTTTCTAATACAAAACCAGCAACTATGAACTCAAAATATAGCAAAGAAAATAATTAATCGCTAAAATAATTAACTAAAATCTCTAATTATCTTACATTATCGAGTAAAGAGACTAAAAAGATTGACAAAACTCACTTGTTGGGGTCATGAAAGAATCATAGATGTTTAATCCTTTCTGAGTGAGATTTTTTTTTCAAAAAGAAACAAAGTGGATAAAGAAACAATAGATATAAATGAATAATTTGGTTTGTTGGGTTTTATGACATATCATTTGTTGGTTATTTAATGTCACATCGTGTTTATGCATATTTTAATTATAAATAATTCGTAAACAAGTAGAGTTAAATGGTCAAACATTTCTATTTCTAATAATTCAATTTAACAGTCATTCGTTTGCACACAGATTACATGTCAATCAGTTCTATTTGACCCATAGATAGGACGTTATTAGGAGCTTCCACTCTGGGTCAGAGAGAACCTTGAAGTTATGGCAATAAAGGAGCACTCCATATTCCCCAACGCTCCCAGGCTGCCTGAAGCCTCACAATTAGATTCTTTAATAGCATATCTAAGACATGCGTTGGAGTGGGGTCTTATCCCTCTGCAGAGATGCAGTCGGTGTATTCTACAGCCCACCCTACAGTCGACTGGGCTAAAATAAATAATAAGCCAAGAAAAAGAACAAGAAAGAAAAAACGTTAAAATATCATAGTTCATCTCTTCAAGGAAAATGTAACATTGTAGCATGTAACATTGTAACATGTAACACTCACATGTAACACTGAACATTGCGCTCGGTTTACAACAGAATCAAAGGAATACTAATTAACTGTACAAGTGATTTTCTAACGTATACCAGTGAAAGCAACATGTTCTTTTTAATTGTGGGATTGACAACCATCTATTGGCTAATGAATATCTAAGTGAGTAATCTTAATTCTAACGACGAGTTTGAAGCATGTTGAATAGATGAATTCAATTTGACTGATAACTGACTTCGACATCATTGGAAGTAGAAGTCATTCATTCGTTCTACAGTTTTGACAAACTGCAAAGAATGGAAACTTCACAGTGCACTTTGAAGAATAGAACATTAGAAATATGATAATTCAACTTCAAATTATAATGCGATGAAATAGAAATTGTCCATTGATAATCGCATTTGTTTGGTTTGTTTGGTTTTATGGCATATCAACCTTTGTTGGTTATTTAACGGCAAATCCATTTTTATGTAAATAATCTGTTTTATTGAAAACAGTTCAGTTTAGCATAAGTACACAGTTTAATTGTCAAAAACATTTCCATTTCTAACTATTCAAGCAGTTATATGTAATAATTCAGTTAAGTGTAAATACATTTTTAATGTAAAAAAACAGTTCTATTTGAAATAATTCAGTTAAGCATAAGCACGCAGTTTAAGTGTAAGTAGGTTTAATTGTCAAAAACGTTTCTATTTCAAGCTATTCAGTTTACTCAATTGATTTTAGCATAAGTATGCTGTTAGTTCTATTTAACCCATACATAGGGCCCTATCAGGTGCTACCACTCCGGGCCAGAGTGGACCTGGGAGCGATGGCAATGAAGGGGTACTCCGCATTCCCCAAATCTCCTGCACTGCTGGAACCTCACCATCAGATTGTTTAGTGTCATATCAGGACACTCGTTAGGGGGGGTCTTACCCCTCTGCAGAGGTGCAGTCAGTGTATTCTACAGCCCCAGCTGACTGGGCAAGATAATCGCATTGATCCGATCATTTTTCAGTTGAATATGCATGTAGTTTTCAGAGCGAATTATCTTGATGTCAGTAGAGAAATTTAATATGCGTTAAAGCAATGTGTATCGTTGATCCGATGTTCTATGATATATGTTATCCATTTGATATATTACAGAATTAATATTCAAGTGCGTTAATGGGTAATACTGACAAATGAAATAAGCGTACAATCTTTCTGCTTCCTAGATGAGATTTGTTATGTTTCAGCAGATCAGACAAGAACATTATAAATAAATGATTAACATTAAGGTATTCTTTGGGGAATATACTGTATAAATCTAAAGTTTCTGTGGAGAGAATTGGTAGATTCATGCCATTCCCAACTGCAGTAGCTGAAATCGAAAATCTAAAGGACCTCGTCGATGACTTTACCTCAAATCACTAATTCTATTTTTTACGGCAATAACTGTTACGCTAAAAGCGCCTTCAAATGTTTCGCATTGTTGGTTAATGAGTTTCAATGGGGCGGTGTCCTCGTGGTGTAATGGTTAAAGCGATGTACTGCGGAATCGTAGTAAGCGAGTTCGAACTCCAGTCGTGCTATTACGTTCACTTTCGGGCAAATACCCATGGGTATGAACCCCCTTATCATCATAGCTATGGGTTAATAGTACCACTACTGTTCTTCTGGGAGAATGGCTTTGGCATTAAATAACCTGCAAAGGTTGATATGCCATTAAACAAAGAAACCGAAACCGAAACTGAGTTTCAATGCTACTTAATGTGAACATAAATAATTCATAATAATATCTGTTTAATTGCTTGGTCCTATTAACGTTTGTTTACAAAAGAAAAAGCCTTTTATTAAAAAAAAAACATGGGTTGGAGTGTGGCACGATAAGGTGCGTGTGGTCTGAAACCTTAGTCTATCGTAAAGTTGGACGGGTTTCGATCCCGGCTTAGAGCGTCCTGCGGATCTAGCCACACTGAAGAGTTCTGATAGAACGAAACAGTCTGTCTGTGTATGACAATATATATATATATATATATATATATATGGATGCATATGTATGGGTCTCGGTGTGTGTTCGTGGATGGGATCTTATCTTCGGTATTCTTGACCGGCATCAGTGTCCAGAGTGTCTACTTTGGTGCGAAGATCACGCAAAGACCCATGCCTGCGAAAACCTGTGAGACTGGAAGAGACTTAATCAATTAGGGGTAAGACCCCAAAGTAGTCAGTGTGAAGTAGAGAAGTAGTCAGTCCGAAGCTGCAGGTCAGACTTTTCAGAAGTTAGAAGTAAGACTCCGAAGTGGGAAGCTGGGGGTGAGACTTCGGAACACGGGGTCAAGACACAGAGCAATGGAGACAATGGCCAGACGAGTCAGCATTTTTAGTAGCTGTGTAGGGCTTTCGCAGCGTTCTCGCGTTAGCTATAATAAATACACACAGAATGCTTAAAAGTGCCAGACTTCGCCTTCCTGAGTTGTGTTGTTCTAAACTCGTGTTTGTCTGTTTCTTCCTTTCACCCTTTGTCGTTTTTTTTTTAAAACCTGTGAAATGCCCACACGACCAGGTGTGAGAGTTAACAACAGGGTCCATACCACTAGACTAACGGGAAAACGACAAAAAAAAAATCCCGCCGTTTATAGATGTTTCATACGTGTATACTTATATATAAACGATTTTATTTATCTATATATACATCTATATATATATATATATATATATATATATATATATATATATATAAAGAGAGAAAGATGCGGGTGTATGTGTTAACTAAAAGGACAACTACTCTCTTTCTTTTTACTTTTAGGGCATTTGGTAATGATGAAATTTACTTTGATGTTTTATAAGTGCAGTAGTAACTCTACACTTTTTAAAAATATAAGTCATCATCATAATGCCGTGTCGCTAGCACGGATTTCCTTAACTCATTCACGCCATTCGTCTCTATCCTCCATCCCTTCCGGCAGGTCTTCGAGACAACATGCTATTTCCGTACAGAGTTGTAGTTAAGTTCTAGTTGGTCGTTTAACACTTATTCGTCCGTGTGAAGGGCTCCATTGATAAAAGTCGCTTATGAGGTTGTCCATACTTCTCCAGCAGTGTCTCGCATGTCTCCATCGTCTAATAAAAATGGTTTGTGAGAAGGGAGGTTAGTGGCCATACAGCCGCGGTTTTGTGAGATGCTGCTTCCAGTATTTGTTGAATACAGCTCGTAAAATTCCTGTGCAATTGCAGTTAAGCTTTTTCTTTAGACGGTTAGTCTGCGTCTATGTAGTGCATCCATATAGTTGTATGGACACGACCGCTGCTAGGAAAAAATTACCTTTTATTTTATCAGATAGATCTGACTTCCATATCATTCATATTACTCTCAAGATATTGATAGAAATAGGATTTTTGCTCTGACGAGTAAACGTAACCATTTTTTTTTCTAGAAAAAGTGTATTTCTCCTTATTTTTGGAGCAATAAAAATAATCATAAAAAATTTCAATTTTTTTAGTATTTCTAAGAATTTTCTATTAAGAAAATTACGACTTTTCCCTACAACTAAGGCAAATTTGACTACAATAACTAAGGAAAATAATCACTTCCTATGTGTGTCAAAGCCATTGAAGTTTCATTAAAATTCGTCGCAATAATGGTTCAGTCTTTTCATTGTCTTTTTTTTTGTCCCATATTCTGCGTATGTGTGTGTGTGTATGTGTGTGTGTGTGTGTGGGTGGGTGGGTGTGAGTAGAAAAGACCACTACCACCACAACGAGTGTTATAGATATGACACAAAAAATATAATGGTGAGGTTCCAGTATTGCTGGAACTTTTGGGAATGCAGACTACCTCTTCATTGCGATCGCTCCCAGGTCAACTCGGGCCAGAGTGGAAGCGCCTGATAGGGTCCTATGTATAATTCAAATAGAACTAAAATGTGTATTTATGCTAAACTGAATTGTTTGAAATATAACTGTTTTTATATTTAAACTGTATACTCTATTTTAACTGCGTTCTTATGATAAACTGAATCATCCTATTTGACTAAACTGAATTGCTTGAAATAGAAAAATTTTTGACAATGAATCCTTGTACTTATGCTAAACTGAATTGTTTCAAATAGAACTGTTTATTTCAATAAGAATATATTTGGCATTAAATAACCTAAAATGGTTGGTATGCCATATAACCAAAACGAACGAAAAAAAAAATTATCTCACGTAAATATCAGACAGGTCAATATTATTCCTAGATTTAAAAAATCCCAAGGCGAAGTGCTCAACAGAGTATATTTTGAGGTATTAATAATACGGCAAAACATTTGAAGCAGCAATTTCTTATATCTAATGATTGTAAAGATTAGGGTTAGATAATGTTGTATCGTGGCTCGTATCACGTGACTTCCAGTATCTCAGAGGAATGAAAGACGTCGTGATTCTTAATCACGGTGAGTACTGAAAGATCTCTGTCAGTCGTAATACCTACTTCGGACGTAAGCTCAACAGCTCGAGACTTATAATATTTGTTGGACTGTACCACTTCTGTTAATAAATAGTTAACTCTATTTCACTGTGTATATCTTCCTTACAACGATACAACAGTAAACTTTTCATATTCTGAATGATAGTTTCAAAACAAACAAGAAAAAGAATCGTTATTTCAAAATTAATGGTATACATATTTATATCGCGATGACATATACAGATAGAATACTTGAATATAACGATATCATCATTTATTTTTCAGTCGAAATTAACTGTTGTAATTTATTGACTAATTTTTAGATGTGGCACAAGGTCGTATGAAGTGGGCAACTAATGAGTGTCTAAATCACTCGTGAGGGTGTGCTAGTCAAGCTTGCTAACTATTACACCACCCAAGTTGAAAATTAACTGTTGTTGGATTTTCAATCGTTGAGTAGATATGTGATATAAAAGACGATGTTAAATTTTAGTAATAGCTACAAGGACGTAAGTAATTGTCTTTTAATTCCTATTTTACCGACTTCCCAACGTGCTTAGCCATTTCATTTAATACACATATATGCATAGGTATTCGTAAACATACATAAAAGCCACGCCTACGAGAATTAGTTATACATTGACCCTCAACCGAGCCGTCAATCAAGAGATGCACCTGTGTAAATAAGCAGAAGAACAGCGGAAGCAGGTGGTCGTTAGAAAATAATATAACCAGGTTCCTGGGCGGTTCGAGTCAGTTGGAGACAGGATACCGAAGTGAAAACCAGCTGCAGATTGAGGGTTTTAGGCCCTTAGTGATCTCCGGTTGAGTAACCCTCGCCAAGATGGGAAAGAAGTGCTGCTATGGTCGAAAGAAGAACTTGGGTCAATATAGCAGTCTGTCCTAGTCTCCACTCATTTCTCACACAAACATCACCTTTTCGAAAATAAAGTGTAAGAGATTTATATTTTTATAAAGAAGTGTATTCGGTCGTTATTGAAGTCGTCATAATCAGTTGATTATGTTCCTGTGTATTTTTGTATACGCGTAGTATAATATACAACAAATTTTTGCTCATACAGATATAAAAGGCGCTCGTGATGTAATGGTCATCGTTGTAGGAAATGAACAGGATGCTCCGAGTTCAAACCTGGATGAGGCTGTTTCCCTAATATCCTCAAGAAAGGTCATCGTCCAACTATTTTTCAGTCAGCTATGGGTGAATAGTAGAGTAGACTTAGTATTAGTATAGCAACCGGTCTAAGTGAAGGAAAACTCAAGGTTAAAATCTCATAAACTCCTCTTAAAAGTTGACCTTTTGCTGACCTGGTACATAGAAATGTGATTAGAAATAATTAAGTATAGAAATAATCTAAATTAAACCGAAAATTCCTTTCTTAATTAGTTACTAATTCCATTTTTATTTTGTGTTTCCTTTTGTTAATATTTTTGTGAAAAAACTTTCAGCGTTTTTTTACGGAAATATTCATTTTTTACACTTTAGTAATATTTACGAATTTCTTGTATTCAAAATTGTTCATGGTTTTTTATTCTTTATTTTGATATTTTAAAAGAATCATCATCATCATGTCGCGCCGCCGGCGCGGATATCCCTGACCGTCTCTCGCCATTTCTCCCTATCATTCATCGCCTCCGGCAGGTCCTCCGGGTTACATCCCGTGTCCTCACACAGCTGCTGTATGTAGGTTCATGCTGGTCGTCCCACTCTTGCACATCCATGTGTGGGGGTCCACAGGAGTACATCGCTTATGAGCTCGTCCTTGCTTCTCCAGCAGTGTCCTGCGTGTCTGGTTCGTCGGACTTGTATAGTTTTTGTGATGGGGGGCAAGTGTCCGTATAGTTGGAGTCTCGTGGGGTGTTGTCGCCAGGACTTGTTTAATACTGCTCTCAACATTCTTGTATAATTTCCGTCCAGCCTCCTTTCCAGCCGCTTCGTAAGCGTCCATGTGGTGCATCCATATAGCAGTATCGACACAACCGCTGCCTGGAAGAAACTGCGTTTCATTTTATCAGTTAGGTCCGACTTCCATATGATCGAGAGCCTATCGATAGCTGTCCATGCCTTCGTCAGTCATGTGTCGATGTCTTTCTCGGTTGATGAGACGCTGCTTCCTAGGTAGGTGAATTTGTTGACTAGTTTCAGAGAGGCTCCGTCTAGTGTGGCAATGTTGCCCGTTTGGTTGTAACACATATATTCGGTTTTGTTTGCATTGACATGGAGGCCAATGCCAGCTGTGGCTCGTTCCAGACTATGCAGTAGTGTCTCTGCTTGATTAGGCGTATTCGCTAGTAACGCCAAGTCATCAGCGTAGTCGGCGTCCGTGATTGTTTTTGCGGGGTACCTTTTGCTTCTTCTCTTAGTCAGCTGGAAGCCATTTTCTTTGATTTTGTCGATCGAAGTCCTAAGCACATAGTCTAGACAGATGATAAAGAGGTACGGGGCTAGTGTGTCTCCTTGTAGTACTCCTGCAACTATGTCGAAGTATTCCGTGTCTCCATCTGGTGAACGTACTTTCACTTTGGTGTTTCTGTAGAGAATCATTATCGCTGCTACGGTTTCTTTTGGTAGGCCGTATGCTAGTAGGATTTGCTCCATCTTCCCTCTGTGTATGGAATCGAATGCCTTGGTAAAGTCGACAAATAGTAATGTCGCCTGTAAGTTTTTTGCCCGAACGCCTTCCAGGATTCTACGGATGGTCAGTATTTGTGAGGTCGTGGATCTATTTCTCCGGAAGCCATTTTGGTTTTTCCTAAGGATGTTGTCTATTTTGGGTTCTATGCGGTTTCGTAGTAGGGCATTGTAGATTTTGGCTGCTATGGATGTAAGTGTTATCCCTCGGTAGTTCTTGGCTAGTCCGAGGTCGCCTTTTTTAGGGAATGGAAGGATGCATCCCTTCGTCCATCGTTCTATCCTATTTTGACTATAGACTGCGTTGCATTGCCGGAGCAGTATATCGTCGAATTGTCTCGCCTTCCACACTTCTGGGGGGATCTCGTCTAGCCCCGCCGCTTTCCTATTTTTAATCCTTCTGAGAACCGAGTCTAGTTCTTCTTTGGTGAAAGGACCTAGTTTTACGTCTAATTGCTTATCAATAATTCTGGTGATCGGTTCATCCGTTATTTCCGGTGGGTTTCCTAGTAGATTTTTGAAATGCTGTTCCCACAGTTTTACTCTTTCTTGTTGGCTTGCAGCTTTCAATTTTGCTTTGGCTGTGCTCTTCCTTCCACTTACTTCGTTTATTGTTTGCCAGGCTATCCTGGATTGCCTATCTTCCACCGAGTCTCTAATCTTATCTATCTGATTTTGTACGTATTCTGCCTGTTCTTTTAGGTATATTCCTGTTAATTGATATTGTGCCTTTTCTAGTTTTCGTGCATTTGTGTTTGTTGGGTTCTTTCGATAGCTTTTGGAGGCAGTCTTCACAAGTGCACGTTTTTCTCTAGCCGCTAGCGTTTCCCAAGGGACTCTATATTTAGTTCTAGGCTTTGTTGGAATACACTTTTTTGCCGCCTCCAGGTGTGCTTCTACAAAATTTTCATATTCGTCATTTGGGGTGCCTATTTCTGCCTTCTCTTGTAGTGCTTCGAATCTGTTTCTTAATTCTAATGCATACTTATCTCTAATATCACTGTTGTTGAGTAGGGCCCAGTCATAGTGCTTGGTCGTCGCTTTACGTGTGGCGTTTTTTCTTAGGCTTAGTCGTACTTTGGCCGTAACTATTCGATGATCGGAGGACACACCCTCGAAAGAGGAGTATGCCTCGCAATTCATCGCACTGTTTTTCCATTTCCTGTTTATAAGGACGTAGTCTATCTGCGCTTTACTCTTATTCGCGTATGTGTAGGTCCATAATTTCCCCTCCCTTTTTTGAAAGTTTGTATTGAGGCATGTTAATCTATTTTCTATCATGAAATCTATTAAATGCTGTCCATTCCTGTTAGACGCGCAGTGTAGGCTGTATTTGTTGTGTCTGTTTTTCCCGATTTGTGCATTCATATCTCCGCCAATGACTAGCAGGTTGTGTTTCGGAATGCTACGTACTAGGGAGGATAGATCTTCGTAGAAGGAGGCTATTTCGTTGTCTTCGCTAACATTGGTAGGGCTGTAGCAGGAGATAATTGTTGCTTTGGGGTTGCCATTAAACGTTGCGACCATCATCCTAGGTTGTATTCTCTCAATGCTGTTCAGTGTTTTTAAGGCTCTTGGTCCTAGAAGTATTCCCACCCCTCCTACCGATGCATTGACCGAGTTTTTCCATGCCGACACAGTCACCAGCATCCATCCATTACCAGTTTCGTGATACTTGATATCTTCGGTGTGCGTGTATCGGTGCTCTTGTATGCAAATTATATCTATCTTATGTTCTACGGCTGATGCAGTTAGCTCTGATAGTTGACCTATTCTATTTAGGGTTCTCACGTTAAATGTCGCTATCTGTATTGTTTGTTTGCATTTTAGTAGTTTTTGTTTGTGTTTTAAAAGAATAACTTACGTAATTTATCTTGTATATCCAGCATGAAGATTTTGAAGTGTTTTCGTAGTGTAATGTTAATTTTCATAGGAAAATGATCTGTCGACCCGAGTTCGAATCCAGAATAAGACGGTTTGGATTTCACATAACCCGAATACGCTGGGCAAAAGTCTTGATCGCACTATTCTCCTACCAGCTATGGATAAGATTGTCGTGCAGCCTGGGCTCTCTAACGTTAGCATGACAACCTGCGTAGGAGAAAAAAAAAACTCTGAATTCAAACCTGTGACACCCTGCTTTAAAATTGTCTTGTGCCGTATCCTGTTTGTGGTGGAAAATTAGGTAAATGCACTCTCAAAAAATGTGCTTGCATATATATATATATATATATATATATATATAAATAAGGTGTCTCAAAATAGATGCAACTCATGAATATGATAATGATTTATTACTGAGACAAGCGCAATGACGGCCATTTGGAACACGTCCTGTAAAATTGCATCCTTTCAGTTAGAGACATCATATTAATTTTGTTTTTATTATTATGATATCATCTTCCAGGAAACACAATCTTATTTTGAGTTCCTTCTTTCTGTAATAAATCATTGTCATATTATTGAGTTTCGTCAATTTTGAGACAGTTTTGAATGATTTTGTTTCCAAATGAGTAGCGACGCAATTTTTTCCTCTCTTGTCCAAGATATTTGATCGAGGATTAATAGTAATTATTGTATCATATTTTCAAATCTGAAACCAAAAAGAACACACAATTATAATTATTATTATTAGAGTTATTAGCAGTCACATTGGTTCCCTATATGTTGAGACACCCAATATTTTTGCATCTAGATATGAAGATCTACGAAGAGAAGACCTTATAGCATAATACCCGCGATCTAATTAAAATTTCGTATCAATATTAAGTTAAGTGCTTAAGAGTGTTTTTGAAGATGTTTAATACACAAACATTCAAAATTATGCTAGTGTAAAAATACTAGAATTTAAACATATTTTAAATTTTTACAAAATGATTGATTTTTCTAAAAAATGATTTTTAAACTGTTGGTTCCTAGTTTAAATTGAATGAAAAAGTAGGAGAAAAACTAACCGGTGCATTCCACCGTGGTAAATTTCCCCAGGGAATCTTCACCCAGACAGTTTCAATATAGAAACAAAGAAATATTACAAACACGTAAAATTGAAATAAAAAGTTTTTCGTTTACTTTCTACATTCAGACAAAAATAGGAATAAAAAAAATAATGAAGAAAAGGAACATATTCGTAATCAACTCGTTTTATTTAGTTAAGTAAGTTAGATTGTTCTGAAATATTTGCAAATTGTTGGAAAAAAATAAGAAGTATTATCGTTATTTCACAATTCATCTAATATACATTTACTATGATGTAATATACAGTTAACATATTTGAATAAAACAATATCATCGTCGATTCTTCGGTAAAAATCGTCAAAAATCATCGTCTATTCTTCTGTAAAAAAATTTAGCGTAACTTAATTTTCAATAGCGATGTCTTCCGTGGTGGATTTTGATTTTGGTGGAATTAACCGTGGGGGAATTTGATTTGGTTAAATCTATCATTGGGGAATTTGATGTGGTTGAATTTATCGTGGGGGGATTTGATGTGGTTAAATTTACTGTGGGGGAATTTATCAACAACAGAAAAAAAACCTGAGAACAAATATAAAAAAGCAAAGCCAAAAACAATAGCAAAAAAAAAAAAAAACACAAAACAAATAAAAAACAAACAGAAAACAAAACAAAAGAAAAAATAAACAAAAAACTAAAAATACATTTACATAAACCTTTGATCTTTACGCACAATTAACTTCAGTGTGATATTCACTGACATAAAACCAGGAATTAAATGCATTCAGAATGAATGATCAAAACAATGTCTATCAAAAACAGCTGTTGGAATTTAGCCATTTAAAATCTCCTGAAGAAAAAGTTTGACACAGGTGTAAAGCACACTTACATGAAATACAAACTCAAATACGAAATTTGAATTCATTTCTCGACCCATCATTTTAATATATATGTATATATATAGCCATCCCCAGGTAGACTGCCTCCTTGTATAACAAGCCTTTAGTTTGGTTAGACACGGGAGATTCTCGAAGCTGGGATCGAAACCCGCTGAACCGAAGATTCTACCGCACAGCAGCAAGGAAACTAGCGTCAGCGAAAGAATTTTAGACACTTACGTATCACTGTTTTGTTGTCATATATCCACTTAACTGCTCAATTCATTCGCAGGGCCTTGTCTTACGCGAATGGCAACCGTTACTTCCTTTTGCTGGGGTGGAGGAGCATATATTGTCATTCACAGACAGACTATTTCGTTGTATCACAACTCTTCAGTGTGGCTAGATACGCAAGATTCTCGATGCTGGGATCGAAACCCGGCTGACTCATACGCCAACCAAAGATTCTACTGCACACTTACGAGGAAACTAGCGTAAACGAAGGAATCTTAAACGCTTATGTATCACTTTTCTTTTTTTTTTTTTATATCCGCTTAACGGCTTCCCAGAACTCAATTCATTTGAAGAGCCTTGCCTTACACGAGTGGCAATCGTTACTTCCTTCACTCGAGAGCTCAACCCCACGGGAATGTGAGAGCATTGGGTCTTTCAAAAATGTATTATCAATTGTGATGGACTGGGATTTTCAGAAAAAAAATTATATAATTTGTGATTACTCAACAAATTCTCGTTCACAGGATTTAAAATGTTAACAGTATGCAAAGAAACAACTAAAAATTCTTTGTTTAATTTTTGAGTACCAATTCTTTTCCAAAAAATAAAAATTGAATTCACATACATGAAGTTTATTCTGCACATACTATGATATAATTTATTTTTCTAAGAAAAATCGAGCTGATCACGTGCGGCACTTGATTTGGCCTGAGTGGAAAAGGGAGAAGTAATTCTAGATAGTGCTGCACCAAAAAGTGATTTCCTTCTTTTGAACTACTATTCAGACCATCAGTACAAATTTGAGGACCCAAACCTGTAGGCACGAAAACTTAAGCCAGCAGATGGATTTCGTCACTCACTTCATGAATAGTGCTCTCCAAGAAATAAAAGTAAAAACAAATGTAAGTCCACTACTGAAGTTATATCAAGAAAATTCAACTGAAAGAAAATTCAACTGAGAATTCTGTTGAAAAGAACCTTAATGACACGAAATTTAATGAACTCTTAAACTTTTCGATGTAACAAAAAAAAAAAAAAAAAAAAAGAAAAAAGTAAATACTCACATTCTAAGAACTTTTTTCCCGGACACTCTTTCCGATAAGTTTCCCGCAAATTGCGCTAAAATTTTCAACGCATAATCTTTTCTACCCCTTTCTTTCTCGTATTTTGTATAAAATTCTCTTTTAAAAACATTATTGTCTGTGTAATCTTTTCGAATCAGTATCCGAACTAGAAAGCTACAGAATTTACAACTTAAACTTACTGTTTAAATTTACTGTTTAATTTACCGTTAATGGCACACGAAAGCCCCCTAAATTTTACCCAGTTAAATACTAAACTTGACATTAGTGTTACTCATATTCATATCAATTTTTATTCCCCCTTAAACTTACCTTATATTGAAATGTTTATCCCCTCAAATTTCTTTATAATGCATATTTTTATTTTATCCTTTCAAATCTTTTTAATGAAACTTTGAGATCACTTGCAAAAAAATAGGTCAAGTTATTAGATTACGAAATGCTACCTTTTTTCTCAGATACCATAATATATATATATATATATATATATATATATATAACAACATGTATTCATAATAAGTAAATTCAGTAAACATCGATTTATAAATTTTTGCCTCTGTGAAAAAGTTTTCCTAAATGCCTATGTATATATCCGTTTTCATTTGTTTAATATTCCTTAGGTATAGCTCTAAATTGATCTATTTCTGTGTTAAGATTTGTAAGTACATTCCTATTCAGAAGCCATTTTTATTGAGTGGAATATTTTTTTTATCAATAATGACATCATTATTTATATACAATAAATAGTTTACGACTTGATCAGTATTGACAGACGTTGTATCAATTAGTTTCCCTTTTTTCACCGTCATCTTTCTCTTTCTCTCTGCAGGGTCGATATTTATCTTTATCCTCATTCACTATTGATTTTCAGGGAGTTGATGCCTTGTAAGCAAACGTGTAGGTAGACAGAGCTGCACCGGTCCAGCCAGGCGTATACCAACTTTTGAAAAATGGATGCTCAGTAGGTTTCGATTAAATCATTGAATGGGTCATGTGGTAGTCTGGCGCCATTGTCCAGAAATGGACATTTTTTATCGAACGAAGGTAAGCATCTTGCAAACAGAGAACAACTGTATCAATATCATCATCATCATGATTATCATCATGTCGCGCCGCTAGCACGGATATCCCTGACCCTCTCTCGCTACTTCTCCCAATCATTCATCGCCTCTGGCAGGTCTTCAGGGCTACATCCCGTATCCTCACATAGCTGCTGTATGTATGTTCGAGCTAGTCGTTCTTTCTTTTTCTTGGCCATATGTGGGGGTCCATAGGAGTACATCACTTATGAGCAGTGAGTTTTATATTTATTCGGAGTGGCTTTTTTTTAATAAACCCTATCTATAATCTAAAAGAAATCTAACACAACCCCTGAAGATGACCAGTGAAATAGTCGAAAGTGCTTGGGTTAACATATTTTTTTTTTTTGCCAACTTGACACAGAAGTTAGAAAAATAGTGAGAAAACTTGAACATCTTCAAAAAATCAACAATCAGTCACATTAAGATAATACATTTATATCCATCTTGTTAAAAGCATTGATATCAATCAATGCTCTAAAAAATTAACAGGACTCCATCACATCAAATACGGAATGGTAATAAAATAAATTTTACACATTTACAACCAGACACCCCCCACAAAACCCCCACAAATTTTTTCACCTATCAATCAAAGCTTGCCTAAACTTTCAAGTAACATTAAGTGGCAAGAATGTAAAACTACATCCGGTGTCATCCTACTTGAAATCAAACAGAGACAACAATAGCAGTTGCAGTAACACATGTAAAAAATTCAGACAATTATAACAAAATTATTCAGACAATCAATCAATCAATATATATATATATATATATATTGACGGCAGAAATGAATAACAAGAAACAGAAAATGTGATGAAGGAGAAGAAAATAATAAGTGATGAAGCCTTTTTATAGCTTTCAGGATTGTTTGTAGCAGAGGAACATTTCTGATGGGAGGTATTAAGTGTATCTGTATTTTACCCAGTATTCATTTGGTAAGAATGATTGTTTACATAAACGCAAGAGATAGACTGATATAAAGAAATATCTTTCCTTTCTTCATTTCTTTCTTTATTAGCATAGGAAACTTTAATGCAGAAGTCATTCGTGGAGTATAACAGCAGTGATCCTATTGAACACATTGCTGGGGTTATGAGAGAGTTAATACCTTTCCCTAGCGAAAGAGAACGTAATACTGTGACTTGAGTTCGAACTCGCTTCTGACGTTAGCCGTTACGAAACGGAAACTCTCTAACCCCCACTGTTTAAAGGACGAGAGCAATATTAGTTTTGCTCAAAAGTTTCGAAAGTGTATCTGTAAAGTAAAATATTAAGACAACTTTAAAAGGCTAACGATAAAATACCGAAATCATTTCATAAAACAAAAAAAAACAAACATTTGCCGAGATGTAAGGTTTGTCATTTAAGAAATGAACTCGTCGAACAAAGTTCAAACCCTGAGCGTGGTTGTTTTCTTTTCGACTTGTAGTGATGTCAATTGGAGAGACATGAATCCAACAGCTCCCCTCAGCTAAAACGGAAATTCTTCCGAGTTGTAACTCTGTCAGAACAACTGTATGGTCGCACTAGTTAGATTCTAAAGAAACACAAGGACAAAGGATGGGAAATACACGTGATGTTTTGAACAAACCCTGGAAGCAGCATCCTCTCAAAATAGCAGCTGGAGAGCAACTTACCTCCCTTCTCACAAACCACCCAAGGCAAAAGTGTCCGTTGCGTAGTGACTATAGTGCTTGGACTGCGGCTTCGAAGTAAGCGAGTTCGAATTCAAGACGCATTATTGCATTTACTTTTGAATTGATACCCTAAAGAAAGGCATGAACCTCTTACTCTCCGAGATATGGGTCTAATAGTATCACTGTTGTTTTTCTACATGAATGGCTTAGAACGCGAAATAATCCACGGAAGTTGTGCAAGTAAAGAAAAACAAACCATTCAAGGAAAACGAGCAAGACATGCTGGGCAAGTAAGGACAAAATCATAAGAGACGATTTCCTGTGGACTACTCCACAAGGACACACCAGTGTGGACCGTTCAGTAAGATCTCTGATACATCGACTCTGTGGAGACATTGGATGCATCTACATGACTTAGGGAGAGAGAGAGAGAGAGAGAGAGAGAGAGAGAGAGAGAGAGAGAGTGAGAGAGAGAGAGAATTAAAGTGAATTCGTTATGTCTGCACGCTCTGATCATGAAGACAGGTAGGATAGACTGGACTATTTAGCTTTCGTAGAGAAATTGGTCGAGAAGAAGGAAAACTCTGAATTTAACCCAGCAGTAAGCAGCTTAAAGTTGATGACGTGGACGAGGAGTTAGGGAAATAGAACTATTCTTGCTGATACAAGGTGTCTGAAAAAATAAATAATTTAAAAATAGTATGTAAGATATCGATATTCACATTCCGAGACAAATCGATTTCAGTATTTGATAGAAAATCAATTCAGGATTAAATTGTTAAGCGTTTTCTTTAACACACACACACACACACGAAAAAAATGCTGTTTAATTTATCGGGACAAAACACTAACATATCATTCCTATTTCTTCTTGTTTAGCTGATAAACAAAAAATTGAAAAAGCCATAAAACTAACTTTTACAGTGCAGATGTGGAGACTTATGTCTAAAACCGAGAGAAGTGCTGACCCTTACGTCGATAATCAATATGGTATGATAGCAACAAGTCTTGTCTGTACGTAGGGTACCCCACAAAAGAAATGTCTTGAAAGATTTTTAGAAAATATCAATTTAAGATATTTAAATCCACAATGAAATAAACTGTTTTTATTTTTTTTTCATTTTATATATATTCTAAATATGTTCTACATTACCATTCAAATGCGTGAAAAATATTTGCTTAGATTTAAGAATTTCCAATTCCTTTCGAGGGAGTTTACTGCACACTGGCCCCAAAGTTTCGTAGTTAACACTGGAAGCTTATTGCAAGTGCTTTCTGCAACATCTGATATTCAATCAGGTCGTCAGAAAACGATAACTATTGAGAAAGTATTTTGTTCTCTTCAATTAATGGTTGTTAGTTGGTTGGGTTTTATAGTTATTTCACGGCGAATCCATTTTTATGTAAATAATCAGTTCTATTTCAATCAATTCAGTTTAGCATGAGTACACAGTTTAATTGTCCAAAACATTTCTATTTTAAACTATTCAATTTATTCAAACAGTTCTAATTCAGCGTATTCAGCTTAGCGCAAGTACAGATTTTGCTAACACAGTAAAATGTCAAAACAGTTATATACATAACAATTCAGTTTAGTGTAAGTACAGTTTCAATGTCTAAAAAAAGTTCCATTTTAAAATTTCATTTGAGCATAAGCACGGAGTTTAAATATACGTACAGTTTAATTGTCAAAAACATTTCTATTTCAAGCTATTCACTTTAGTCAAACAGTTCAGTTTAGCATGAGTATGCCATTAGTTCTATTTAACCCATTGATAGGGCCCTATCAGGTTCTACCACGCTGGGTAATGAAGGGGTGCTCCGTATTCCCTAAATTATTGGAATCTCACCATCTGATTGTTTAGTGTCATATCCAGGACACTAATTGGGGGTCTTACACCTCTGCTGAGGCGCACTCAGTGTATTCTACAGCCCCAGCCGACTCGGCAATCTTCAATTAATGGAAATGAATTCCGTTAATGTCGTATAATATCACTTATGTATTTCCAAAGTACTGTTTGTAAAGGAACACTAGGGGAACTATTAACCAATAGAGGGAATAACGGAGTTTATACATTTACCAAGTGAAATAGCCCGACAGGGGTTCAAACTCATTTACTAAGATATGGCAATCCAGAGCGTTCATCATACCTGGAAGACCTCTCCCGTTCATATTTGGAACATGATAAAATCTGTGGTGTGCTTGAAATAAATAAATAAATAAAATGAAAAAAAAAAAAAAAAACGACGAGGAACGTTGGGTACCCAGCCTTTCTCGTGGAGAAAAGAGACACTTTATTTCACATTAGATATTTCTTTGGCACCTCTAGTAGTGTAATGGTTAGGAAGCTATACCGACAACCCTTTGTGAGTGAGTTCTAGTCTCATTGGGCTCCCAATTGATATGGCCTTATGCTACATCTAAGCAAAAAGCTTAATAAATTAAGGGCATCTCGGGTGGTGTAATAGTTAGCAAGCTAGACGAGCAAACCTTCACAAGTGAGTTCTAGTCTCATCCGGTGCTCCATTAATATGGTATTGTGCCACTTCTAAGCAGAAAAATGCTTATTAAAAAGTAGTGGGTCATCACGGGTGGTGTAATTGTTAACAAGCTAGACTAGCAAACCTACACAAGTAAGTTCGAATGTCATTGGGTGCTGCATCATTGATACCTTTGTCACCCTTGTATAGCACCGAACCTTGCTGTCCAGTTTAAGCTAAAATCAGGCATACGTGCCTGGACCCAGATTTGGGTCCATATCCAGCAAGACTCATCAGGCCCACATTGCACTGTGGACCACTGACCAGCATAGTCAAGTAGGGCTGGAGCCTCGTCTCGTGCCCAAACTTCCACTCCCTTAATCCCCATTATAATCGACATTCGGGCCATTGACCTTGTGTCCAGTCCTCTCTGATACGAAGCAGAGACAAATATCAGGTACTCCATTGACACAGCCTTGTGCCACATCTAAGCGAAGAGCTTATTAAATTACTAATAGATATTTCCTACTGTATATACTCGTGTAATGACCAATATCCAAGACCTATTTTTCATCTAATAAACATTATATATATATATATATATATATATATATATATATATATATATATATATATATATATTCATGTTTTAGGATTTTCTGAGGCATATGTGTTTGAAAAAATAAAAGAAGTAAAGGATTTCAACTTCGTCGAAAACAAGGAATGATTCAAAATCGTTCACATACGGAACATGGATTCTGCACAATTTTTTTAATAGGTCAGGTGACGTAGTTTAAAGCAACAAACGCTGATTCATTGATCAAACGGACAACTTTTTCTTGTCAAGTTGTTAATGAAAACAGACAAATTTTTTTTGTTATACAAATTTTCCAAAGTTTTTTATATTTTTCACACTTTTTACACATCCATCGTTAATTTAATATCACTAATATAACCCCTCATAATCCTGATGATGGTTCAGCAGAACCGAAACGCTATAGTGTCGACTTTGTTTCTTAATAAATTTCTCCTTCTACTTGGATGACCTTGTTATCAATTTTACTTTACAGACTGTCGGATTACAATTCATAATTTTCTTCCATATATATATATATATATATATATAATATGAATATCTAAGTGTTGGGTATCACCTACATTTTCAGTATTATGAGCTAGGCCATCTACCATATATGGCAGTAGCTCTAATACCAAGGAGTCCGTTCCAGATCAGTCTGAGACCAGTTTACGAGTCTGAAGAGCCGTTTCCTATTGTTGAAGTATATCCTTACTCTATCACTAATCCTATGTTCCTACTACTAACAGCCTTTCTCTTGTAAATACTTTTCCTGTAAATATAACTATTTCCTCACATATCGTGGTTTGTCTTATTATTACTATTACTTGTGTTCACTAACCAGAACACAACACTAAGTTAAGTTACTTCAATCATCACTTAAAAAAAATTCTCAATAAGCTTAAAATGTTTGCAAATTCAATGGATTTAAAGACATAATCCGACAAACGCAAATAATTTGCATATTCTAAATAAGAAACATAAGAATACAGTTTACAATTACAATTTATTGTTAAATCTCTTTAACAATATTATTTTCAAAAGGTTTCAAATTTCTAACCTCAAAACTTTTTCAAAATAAACTTTGAGAAAAAATAAGACATTACTGTTTCTTATGAAGTTCATTATTTGATTTCCTTCTTTGTTTTCTTTCAATACTTATAAACTTTTCAAATATTCTTGATTTCGGTTTTTGTCAATGCTTGGTTTCGTAAGGTTTTTAAAAATAATTTTGGTTTTAAAGATTCTTAATTTTTTTTTTTTACTGTAGTATAAAAATATTTTTATTACATCAGATATTATATATGACAACATATGACTTTACTCTTTATGAAATATTTACAACAAAAGTAATTTTCAAATTACTTTTTTATTAAAAATATTTGTAAATTATTTAAATGGTGTTAATTATATGATCACATATTTTTTTTTAAATTAGCTTTTCTGACAAATATTCATTTTTACAAATTAAATACAATTCATTAATAGTATTCAAAACGGAATTGTATTTTTCCTTGAATGATTCGTTGGTTGGGTTTTATGACATATCAACCTTTGTAGGATATTTAATGCCGAATCCATTTTTTTTTGGTTCTATTTCAAACAATTCAGTTAGAGGGTAGTACAGTTTCAATATCAAAAAAATTCAATTTCAAGCAATTCAGGTTAGCATAAGTTAATTCTATTTGACCCATAGATACGATCCTATCAGGTGCTACCACTCCGGGCCACAGTGAACCTGGGAGCGATGGCAATGAAGTAAGGCTCCACATTCCCAAATTCCCAGCATTAAGAGAACCTCACCATCAGATTGTTTAGTGTCTTATCTAGGACACACGTTGGGGGCGGGGGCCTTACCCCTCTACAGTGGTGCAGTCTGTGTATTCTACTGCCTCAGTCAACTTGGCAATATTTTTCCTCAAGGAATATCCGATCTGTTTAAAAGCGTTCCTGGTTTTAACATATTAAATCAAAACAAATCTTTCTTCTTCGGGTTGGATAACATTCAATAAAAAAAGTTGCAAGTTTTAGGCTGAAAAAATCTTTTTTTTTTGTTCAGTAAATAACCACAAATTATTTCAAAGTTTGAATAAATAAATCAATTTACAAATTAAAAAAAATCTTGAAGTTATTTCTCTTTAGCAAGGGATTCAAATAATATAATTGAATGTTCAATATTCAATTTGAAATTTCAAATTGCATTAAAGGCGATAAATATAAAATTTTCTCTAAATACCACCAATTTAAGGGAGATAAATGCTTTACTCTCTTTTTTTACGGATTTAAACAATTTTGAGTGATAGGAACTTTAATGGCATCACGGAGAGACGCAATTATAAACCATCGGATCAAATTAAGGGAAACATACGCTCAATATTCATAACGTACAAAAATGAAATACCTAAATATGTAATATAATGGCCGAGGGATTTCGTTTTATATATCTTGCCGTTGGGTTTTGTTAGGCTGAGAACCTTTCGGCTCAGCACATGGGTTAGTTAGGTCCAAACTTGAGTGCAGGTGTTAACGCGCGCGGGGAGGATGTGTCGTTCATAGATGTCAAAATAAAAATCCTAGATAGAGGATTTGACCCGGAGATGTGAATGACGCCCTGCACCGGAAGCGCGCGTGGAGGATTTTGGGGATTTTGAAAAAGTCAGTTAGTTGAGAACTAGACTCCGAACGGGAAGGGTCGACTTTCGGGACTCGCTGAGACCAGACGAATTTGTGCGCTTCGGGTATCGCACGTGTTTTGTGGGCAGATGGAAAAGTCATCATAGAAAGATTGTGCATCTCTCTTCCTTATGTCAAAACCTTTAAACCCAAAGGTAATAAAAGGTTTCGTACCTGAACTAAAAAGTCGTTACGTGTTTTTCATGTTTCGGGATTCCTATGTTTTATGTATATATGTTATGAACATTCTATGTACGTTTCACATATGTGTATCTGGCTATGGTACAAATATAGTACAAGGCCGCAACAAGAGGGATAGAAGCTGGTTAGCACTATCGTAATTTTAATTTAATATTAACATTTACTGACGCAAAACATACTGTAGAACTCTATAAGCTACAACGATCAAATTATTTTGTCTATATTTCGCTCTATAACAATGGGGAATCAGAAAAATTTGGTTCGGTCATATGGTTTGTTTTCATAGTTTTTGGGTATTTGCGTTTAGATTTCTCACTCCATTGTTTTCTTTCTTTTTTTTGCCTATTTAACTAGTTGCCTTTTTTTCGTCTGTTGAAGGCTGGAAAAGAAAAGAGACAACACGAAGATATCTATCGAATTTCAACTTTATTTTTGAGTTTCGTGCGGGTACTCTGTAACGAGGAGATGTCTTCCTGGATTATAAGATAACAGGTTCCGGTTTCTTTGTTTAATGGCATATCAGCCTTTGTAGGTTATTCAATGACAAAGCCATCTTTCTTGAAGAAAAATAGAGGTATTATATAACCCATAGCCGGGAGGATAAGGAGGTTCATACCTTCCCCAAGGGTATTTGTCCGAAAGTGACACCAAGAGCGTAAGCGGACATCGAACTCGCTTATTACGACTCTGAAGTCCAACACTTCAGCCACTACACCACAAGGACACCCACAGTCGCGTCTCCAATATAATGTGTTTAAATGTACGAGTTGTTTTCAATGGTTGATAAGTAAAAAAATCGGTGATTTTTGTATAATGTTTATTTCGGCTCGTAAGCAGCAGTCATAGTAAGGTATCTAATCAGCACATATGTTCGCTGCCAGCGGCCGGGTGAAAGAGGGTCCGTTCAGTGATAGGGTAGAAGTGAGGTAGAATTACCCTTTTGCGCTTGGACGATCCTTTCTCCGGGCATGCGCCGCCTCAACTTCCTATCGGTATTTGCCATACGTCCCACTGACCAGATGAGTGTGCCACAAGGCTTTGTTTTAGGTGGTTCTAGGCAAAACTTATACTAAATAACAATACTCGAAACCATGCAACGATGTGCAAACAAATGAAATCTAAAATCTCATTTAAATCTACTGTCACCTAACAAATTATATATATATATATATATAAACCCTAGACGGGGTGTCAACCGTTAGAATCAACCATTCAATCAATCAAACATTTCTGGTGCCAAAGAAATATCGTGTTTCATAATAAAATCTTTAACTCTCATCGTTTATTCTGAAATTGCAATTTTTTTCGTCTGATGATCTCCAGTGACATTTCTTATGATTTTCTACACATTCATAGTGTTTATATTGGAGTCTCAGGTCATTCAGTATTTAGACAAAAGGATATACAAAGCAAACTGAAATATTACATTAATAGAAACCAAATTATTGACTTTTCTATCATTAGTTTTGTTATTTTTATCCCAGTGACTAGGAAATCAAAATTGTAAAACTATGTTCTATGTTTTACAATAAGAATAATAACTTCCCGGAATACGGGTACAAATATTAATTTCAACTAAAAAATACCAACCAGTTCCCATTTTCTCTAAGGGAATTGTTTCAGTGTCATTATATTCAGCAGGAAGACAGACATACAAGTACTTCTACTTTTAGTATGCACACTTAGAGCGATTACCGTCGTAGGATATGGAAATTAGCGTCTCAAGTTGAAAACCTGGACGAGGCTAATTGCGTTTCACTTCACGTTAATATTGCTGAGAAAGACAGTATTCCGTCTGTCTGTCTGTCTGTCTCTCTCTCTTTCTCTCGCCAAATAAGTAGTAGGGTTGATCGGGTTCTTAGGCCTAGCAATGATATCCAGTCTAGGGAAAGAAAAAACTATAAATTCAAACCAGCTTCATCATCATGATCATCATCATCATATCCCGCTGCTTGCACGGATCTTCCTGATCCTCTCTCGTCCCCCGTCTATATCGTCCGTCGCTTCCGGTAGGTCTTTCAGGCTGCATCATGTATCGGCACAGGGCTGTTGTATATAGGATATGGCTGGTCATCCAACCTTTGCTCGTCCATGCGAAGGGGTCCACTGGAGTATATCGCTTATGAGTTTGTCCTGACATTTTCAACAGGGTCCCGCATGTCTGGTACGTCTAACTTGGATAGGTTTTTTGATGGGTAGTAGGTGGCCGTACAACTGCAGCTTTGTAGGGTGTTGCCTCCAGGACTTGTTTAATACAGCGCTCAGCTTTCTTGTGTAATTGCCGTCAAGCTTTTTCTCCATACGTTTAGTTAGCGTCCATGTGGTGCATCCATATAGCAGTATCGACACGACCGCTGCTCGGAAAAAGCTGTACTCAGCTTAAAAGTTGACCTTGAGTCTCAACATGAGACAGTTGTACACACGCATATGTAGGAGTTATTCTGCATCGGTAGCTAACTAAATGAGTTTAAATTCTTTTTTTTCCCAAAACTGAGATCAAACAGTCGACGAGTCTTAGAATCCTTTGACTGTATCCCTTATCCCCACAAAAATGGGATCATACAATCACCGGATGGAGACACAGAATACTTTGACATTGTAGCAGGGGTACTACAAGGGGACACGCTGGCTCCGTTCCTCTTTATCATTTGTCTAGACTACGTACTTAGAACATCGATTGACAAAATCAAAGAGAATGGCTTCGAACTGACGAAGAAAAGAAGCAGAAGGTACCCCGCAACAACAATTACCGACGCCGACTACGCCGATGACATAGCGATACTGGCAAATACACCTGACCAAGCCGAAACACTACTGCATAGTTTGGAACGAGCAGCAGCAAGCATAAGCCTCTATGTTAATGCACACAAAACGGAATATATGTGCTATAACCAAACGGGGGACATCTCCACTCTAGAAGGAACCCCTCTAAAACTAGTAGACAAATTCACTTAGCTAGGAAGCAGCGTAGAAACAACCGAAAAGGACATCGAAATGAGGTTAACGAAAGCATGGACAGCTATCAATAGGCTATAAATTATATGGAAATCAGACCTAACCGATAAAATGAAACGCAGTTTCTTCCAGGCAGCGGTCACATCGATACTGCTATATGGATGCACTACATGGACGCTAACAAAACGGCTGGAGAAGAAGCTAGATGGCAATTACACAAGAATGCTGCACGCAATCCTGAACAAGTCCTGGCTGCAACACTCCACAAGACACCAACTGTACGGCCACCTTCCCCCTATCACGAAAACTATTCAAGTTAGAAGAACCAGACATGCAGGACACTGCTGGAGAAGTAGGGACGAACTCATAAGAGATGTACTCTTATGGATCCCCACACATGGCCGCGCAAAAGCAGGACGACCAGCACGAACATACATTCAGCAACTATGTTGTCCTGAAGACCTACCTAGGGCGATGAACGATAGGGAGGAGTGGCGAGAGAGGGTCAGGGATATCCGAGCTACCAGCGCGATATGATGATGATGACATTAAGTTGCGTCTCATGCTGGGGCTCCAATTTTGGGGACCTAGGGAGTGCGGAGTACTGTTTTATTGTAATTACTCCCAGATTCACTCTGACTCTAATTGGTAATATCTGTTATGGTCAAATCTATGGGTCAGATAAATTTGCTTGGAATTATTAGAATTCGATAGGATCGTGTGTAAAAAGTTTAAGAAACAACAGCCCCAATAAATAGTTATATGTGTAGCACTATGTGGGTAGGCCGCCAAAGCAGACGAGTCTGTTTTGGCGCGAAACCAGACAAAGGATTCTTGGACATGAAATCTCGCCGTATCCGGAAGTGGTAAGGTGACGCGAATGAGAGTTGACGACGCGACCCAGCAGAGGGCAGTTGGCGGCTGGACAGCAGAGAGGGCAGTTGCGGCTGGACAGCAGAGACGCGAACAGCAGAGGTTGGCGTGGATCCACGGACAGGGGCGGTCAACACTGGACTCCAGAGACCGTAGGAGACAAGATAGGGTCTTACTAGGGTCTTACTAGTAATTGTTTGTCACCCAAGCTTCATTATCGCTGGTGAGGATCGAACTCGGTACATAATAATCCCTGATTACTGTATTAATAACATGTTGTAATTGAAGGTTTGGGTTGATTTGGTTTGGTTCGGTTTTATGGCATATCAACCATTGTAGATTATTTAATGCCAAATCCTCTTCATACATATTTATTAGATATATAATTTGTAAAATCATTTTGTAGCTAACATTTTTATACGAGTCTAACCACATTTTTTTCAAACAGTTAAATGGCTTCATTTATTTCTGTCAAATTCGAATAATTCTATTTACAACCAGCTCATTGGTATAATGGTTAGAGTGTTCTCCAATGGTCTGGAAGACCAGCGTTCAATCCTAGATCGAGTCATACCAAAGACTCAAAAAATGGTACACGATGTCTCCTTACTTAACACTTAGCATTATAAGGTACGTATCAAGGGTAAAGTGGAGCAGTCCATGAGAAGTGTTATATTTTGACCTTCGACCCGGCCCAAAAATACTATTCCAAGATAATAAACCGGAAGGAAGTGACACATTCCAATGGCCAGTAATCGAAAGAGATCGCGTGGACGGATTAAGGCTTATGATATGGGACAAGGTGAAGGTCCCATTGTGCCATTACAGTCATGCACCGGAAGAGAGTAACCTCTGAACTGCATGACAGTTATTTCCGCTTGATGACGATTAAACATCCGATTCAAAGATCCAGTAGGCGATCGTGTGAGCGTTGAGTTATTATTTAACTCAGTTGAGTTTGGGTCCCAGGAGCAGTTGCCAGCAGACTCCCAGAGAGTTAGACACGAGATGTAGTAGGGAAGGCCACACCCGACCGAGGGGGACCTCGGAAACCCCCGATGCAGTTGCCAGCAGACTTCCAGACAGCTAGAGACCAGATGTGGTAGGGAAATCCACACACGACCGAGGGGGCCCTCGGAAAGCCCCGATGGAGTAGACCCCAACATTAAGAGAACAAGAAAGACACAACGTGACGGTCATAACAGTGGGGTCAAAATATGAAGTTTATGTTCGGTCTCCAGCACCCTCTCACACGCAACCCTTCAACAACCCTTTCGAACCCTTGCAATAAAATGAGAGGTAAAATGTTGTTAAAGAAATCTTCCTGTGTCTTCCTTCAGGCTTTTTCCTTCATGCGTCTGTCTTTGATGTCGTGTCGTTGTGATGCATGAACGTGTAAATGACTATATAACATTTACTGCGATTTGGTGCTTGTGCCAGGCGAGTTCTTCAAGGACTCAGAATGAACCTAGTTACCGTAAACTGCAGTTTTAAGCATCACAACACGACAGCAACGAAGAGGACAAAGAAGGATGCTGGAATGGAAAGAAGTAAAAAGAAAAAGCAAGAACAAACTAGCAAAAAAAAAAAAAAAACCAAGGAAAAGGAACCGACCGACGCGGAAAGAACAGAAAAAAAAAAGAACAAAGAAAAATGCTGGAATTGAAAGAAGTAAAACGAAAAAAAAAAACAAAAAAAAACAAAAACAAACCAGCAACAGAAAAGAGAAAAGAAAGACAAAAAAATTGTAAGTTAATTGCTGCATTCTAATAATTCTATCTCTCTGGTGATTAATTTGGGTATAATAGTGAAATATTTGTTTTAATGACAAGGGCCTTTCTAGAAGCATAAGATTGGAAATAATTAAAAAAAAATGTGTGATCCCTAGGTAAAAATTGAAATTACTGCTATGTGTAATATTGTATCGTAGTGAGGGAGGAAAAAAGAAGGGAACAAAGATGGCTATGGGACAGTTATTGTCCGTTTTTTGATAGACAGATTATCGTAAACAATAAATTTTATGATAAATTTTATCAATGGGATTTTTTATCGTAAATAGGTCTTTGTGAGAAAAAAAAATCGTTGTAAGTTTTCATTGGTCCAGACAAGTGGTGATTGAAAATGAGAATTTCAGTCCAAGATTTGGAATCCCGCATATCTGTAGTTAAGACCTTTTGGTCAGGTTTTCATGTTTGGAACTTGGGGATTGGAAATGAGAATTTTAATCCGAGAGATGGAATCTTGGGAGCATTAATGGTATTGTCCATGAATTTCACACATTGGTCTTTGTCTGAATAATGCGCATATAATTTTTTTATATTTATGAAGTTGGGAGAATCGATATTTTCGGCGTTGGTAGAATCAGGCCGGTTGTTTTGCTGTGGAAATTGTTGATATCAATTATTGAAGACATAGGTATTGTCTTGAAAACGGTCTTGCCGTGGAGGCAGAGTAACTAAGAGACAGATGTTTTTTGTGTCTGACAAGACAGACAGATATTTTGTGAGTTCCCCCTGGAGTGAAGCTTTGAGATTGTTATTGGGGAAGATATTTTGAAACAGGGTTTTGGATGTAATTAAGAGATGCGCAGAATTTTGACGGAACCAAGTGTGGCGAAGATTCGCAGATTCGGAAATATTTTGAATCGGGAAATGTTGACGGAATTTATAAGAGTTTGGGTTGTTTATAAAAAAAACCGGGATATTTTGTGCAAAGAAAAAAAAAGAAGTAGAATGCTCGTAAGCTATTGAGAAACTTGTATTATAAATCAGGCTTAATTTACGATACTATAGACTGAAATTGAATAAACTGGGAAACGAACCTATAGTTATCGTGTTAAGGTAAAGACAGAGAGGTAGATATAAGGTTAGAAAAAAAAGGAACTTTGAATGAGCAATTTATTATGAAAAAAAAATGAAAAAAAAAAGAAAAAAGAAATGAAAACCAAAACCAAAACAAAAAGCTACAGGACAATGAAAATGGAGAAAAACAAAAAAAAAAAAAAAAAAAGAAAAAAAAAAGAAAGAGAAACTTGAACATTGTTGAACACAGCATGTAGGGAAAAAAGAAAGAAAGAACAGACATTTTTAGTTAAATAGACAGTACATCACTACATAGATTGAAAAAAAAAAAGAAAAGAAAACTGAACATTTTTGAACTGTGATTGTAATATTGTTTTGACTTGTTGTGAAGTGAAAATTTTTGAGTTTGAGTTTAAAGGCGACATTACAAATTTTTTTTTCCTGTTCATATTATGAAATTTGACGAAAACCATTTACAGAAATTTTATTCTAGGTTTACAGATATTTGCAATTATATTGATTCTAAACTTTTTTTTAGAATTTGGGGTTTTCGTGGAATAGGAAATATTTTTTTGGGGGTTTCTGTTTTTGAGGAAATCGTGGGCTGACGTGAGAGTAGGACAGACATTCATCCAATTGGTTTCAGATTGTTGATGGGTAGACGGCAAAGAAAGCAATTCTATCGAAGAATTCGCCGGCCCATGAAGCTGTTCTATTTTTTAGTTTGGAGTTCCCAGAATGGAATAAAAGAAAATAGGCGTGGCCTACTCCAAAATTTTGTGGATAATGTCTGAGTCTTTCAGTCCCGATGTGATTTGGCAAAGTAAAACGGATCTGGGAAAGGCGAGGTGCCTATATATTGGTAGCCACGAGTGTTCCTGATTAAATTGAAAAGAAACCCGGCGCGGGTTTGATCAGGTAAAGCATGTTTCCTCTGGGGCTTGCAAACCAATGTGCATGGAAACAGAAACTTAATGAAAAAAAATGGGTAATACATTGCTAATTAGTATTTTGCGTGGACTATTTTAGGTGGTTTACAGCATGCGTGCCAGATTGTGATATATTCGGATGTATTGTGATACTTTGTTTTGGGCCATGATTTTTGTGGATTTTTGTGGAATGCTTTGGGCCTTGAAGATATTGTGTTATAGTTAATGAAATTCTCCGGTTACTCCAGGAAGGAACCTGTTGAGCAAAGAACTGGAGTGTGGTCATGAGGAATCCAGGCGAAATGTATTGCTGGAATGACCAGGGTCACTAAGCTTGTGACCAGGATATGGACCAGTGTATGGTCCTTTTAGGGTTTTGAAAATTCTTCAAGGAATTATGGAGGGCCCGTTGTGTTGAGAAGATAAAAAATACATCCGTATGGTACCTTGATGCACACATGTCAAGATGGCCAACCACGCAAAGATAGTAAGAGAAATTTAGATAATAATTAGCCGGGCAAGTGTTACATAGAGAGAAGGTCGCCTTCCAAGTAAGATTTTGTTGCTGTAGTTCAAGTGATTCTTTTTGTGTTTTCAGCCATCATTGTCCTTGTAAATTATTCTGTAAAATATGTGTGAGGTTGATAGAGACGAATGTGAAGAAAATTCCACTCGTGGAATTTTGAAAAATAATTTACGGATGAATGTTATATTTTGACCTTCGACCCGGCCCAAAAATACTATTCCAAGGTAATACACCGGAAGGAAGTGACACATTCCAGCGGCCAGTAATCGAAAGAGATCGCGTGGACGGATTAAGGCTTATGATATGGGACAAGGTGAAGGTCCCATTGTGCCATTACAGTCATGCACCGGAAGAGAGTAACCTCTGAACTGCATGACAGTTATTTCCGCTTGATGACGATTAAACATCCGATTCAAAGATCCAGTAGGCGATCGTGTGGGCGTTGAGTTATTATTTAACTCAGTTGAGTTTGGGTCCCAGGAGCAGTTGCCAGCAGACTTCCAGATAGTAGAGACCAGATGTGGTAGGGAAGGCCACACCCGACCGAGGGGGCCCTCGGAAAAGCCCCGAAGGAGTGGACCCCAATACCTCTGGTTGAGCATCTAAGAAAACAAGAAAGACACAACGTGACGGTCATAAAAGTGGGGTCAAAATATGAAGTTTATGTTCGGTCTCCAGCATCCTCTCACATGCAACCCTTCAACAACCCTTTCGAACCCTTGCAATAAAGAGAGAGGTTAATATAATTGTAAAGAAGTCTTCTTGCGTCTTTCTTCCTGCGTCTTTATCATGCGTCGTTTATTCATGCGTCTGTCTATGATATTGTGTCGTTGTGATGCTGCATGAACGTGTAAATGACTATATAACAGAAGGAGTAGCGCCCCTTTACCCCTCGGTGTAGTAGCTATTGAAAAGTGAACATTCGGGTCGCCCTCAAGAATGGTCGCAAACTTTACTTTTACCGAACATTGGAATAATGGGTTGAGTGTTCGCCAATAGCCCGGGAGACCTGGGTTCAATCCCAGGTTGAGTCATACCAAAGACTCGAAAAATAATACTTGATGCCTTCTTGCTTAACACTCAGTATTATAAGGTACGGATCAAGAGTAAAGGGGAACAAGCCAGGGAAAGGAATAGCGCCATCTCCATAGCCTTGGTGGAGTAGTTATCGAAAAAGGAACCTTCGGGTCACCCTCGACGACGGTCGCTTACTATTATTTGTTTACACACAGTAAAGTGTTTCCAAGTACTGCAACTTAACAATAATCATACAATTAAATTGTGTCATTTGTTTGCACTCAGTTTAGATATCAAATCAAACCCTATCAAGAGCTACAACTCCCGGCCAGAGTGGACATGGGAGTAATAGCAATGATGGAATTCTCCGCTTTCCTAAATCTCTAGCATTATTGGAGCCTCACTATCAGATTGTTTACGTCATATCAGTACATTCGTTGGGGTAGGGTGTCTTACCCCTCTGCAGAGAAGCAGTCACTGTATTCCATAGCCCCAGCCGACTGCGCAGTGTGGTAATTTAAGCCAGGACTTTTAACTAGACTTAGTCATCCTTAGCTAGTTTTGGGCGCCTTGGGTAGTGTAAATGTTTGCAAGCTTGACTAGGAAACATGCAAGAGTGAGTTCAAGATTCATTAGGTGCTCCATTCATTCGACCTTGTGTCTCATCTTAGCAAAAAGTTTAGTTAATTACTGCTTTAGCTAGTGTTCTGTAGTCAATTAAAAATGGTAAAAATTACTTAAGTTTGCAAAAAACAAGCTGAACAGAATCCTTTCTTTTCCAGCTCTTTGTTTTGTTCAGTTAATCATATTACCGAATTAAAAGATAAATGAATAAATGAATAAAATACATAAAGAATACAGTGGAACCAGCCAATCATATGAACTCAATTTTCTTATCGGTGACAGTGTGCCTTATCCTGAAAACAATAAGGAAAGTTGGATTCGGTACGAAAATGAAAAAAAAAAAGAAAGATTCTGTAAAAATGCTGAGGTCTCTTTATACATCCTTGTGATATCACGCTATCTTTCAGAAAAAAAATTCTCTGGATGATTTTATTTCTTTGTTTAATGACATATCTACCCTGGCGAGTTTCTAATGTAAAAGACATTTTCTAGAAGGACAGTAATAGCACTATTTAACCCATAACTGGAAAGATAAGAGAATTCGTAACTTTTCCAAGAGTATGATTCTGAAAGTGAACATAATAAGGCAACTGAAATTCTTACTCGCTTACTCTGAGGTCGCAGTCTAGCTATTACGCTATGAGAAATACTCGCGATGTGGACGTCGAACGAAACTTAGGTGCTCTCTTCCTCATTCTATCGGGACTGCCCCAACTCGAAATCGGTTAATGTTGCAGTCTAGTATATTTGCTACTTCGCCACGTGGACTCTCCCCACTACTCTGAGGAATATTTTCGAGATCATTTTCTAAAGGACAGGAAAAATATCCAGACAGAAAATGGCAGTAAAAAAAGTTTTGCAGTATTTTAGAACGTGATAGTTTACTTTGCATATATCACGTTATCAAAGTAGTTTAAATTGTGGAACGTACCCGCTATAATTGGTAGTATCGCACTACTTGGTGCGCTGACTCGTCGTATATTACTTGACTCCTGATAAGATTTGAGAGCCACATAGATGAACGTACAACTTAGTGTAATTCCGGAACGTATGTTTTAATAGTTCTTATTGGGGGATATCTTTACCGAAGAAACCAACATCATTTACTGTGCGAAAAATGAAGGCGTGGTATAATGGTTGAAAAAATCGGTGCGGTTGTAAAAGCCTCAACCTCAAGGCAATTTAAGGTTGGCTTTTAAGAGTGGATTCAGAGTCGGTGCTACAAGCGATAGAGGACTCGATAAGTAGCACTTGGAGAGTATAAGGCCAGCTCAGTACCAAACAGTTGAGCGTGGTTCATCACTCCCACTGTTTCAGTAAAAGCATACGGAGCTGCCGAATTGGTCCTCGCGATATCTAAGTATTTCAAAGTTTTGAATCCTCCTGCTGGGTGTGAGATGCGTAGGCATACGTCCAGATACAGTCTTTGAATTAGCAATATAAGTAAGTAACGTTGGCGACCGTAGTCAAGGGTGACCCCGAGTCTCCCTTTTCAAAAGCTACTACACCAAGGTGTACGGTAAGGGCGCCACTCCTTTCCCTGGATTGCTCCACTTTACCCTTGATGTGTACCTTATAATGCTGAGTGTTAAGCAAAGAGTTGTGATACAAAGTAGCAGTCTGTCTGTTGATGACAATATATATGCATATATATATTAACTTTCAACTAACGATTATCTTTCTGTATAAAGTTGCTATATTTTCCAAAATCCTTTTGAATCAGAATTATTGTTGACGATACGATGATTAAGTCACAATGTTATAACAAAAAATGAAACATATATGGTTTTATTTTGTTATCAAATATGTCCACCTATGAATTTTTATAGCCATATCTTAGTTATCTATTTATGTAGAAAGAAACAAGATTTATAAATTCATCAATTCTACTTTGCCTCAAATCACATTTGAAACTAAATACAATGTAGTCTCAATTTGATATGAAATTTGTGTGCTTGTAAATTCACCCCTCGGTTGAGTACATCTTCAATTACCCTGAATAGAAAGGTACCCACAGGTTTTTCCTATTGGTAAAAAAGCAGTAACAATTTACAGTGATAATTTTATGTCCGTTCATTGTAATATTAGTTATAACTCGTATCACTTTTATGGGAAAAAAACACCCTCCGAGGCAATTTGTATAAAAACTTATGTTGCAAGTTAGACAATTCTATGTCGGAAAAAGTTTGGAAACTCTTCAGATAGCCCGAAGCGAATTGATGGTTGCATTTACCAACCATTCAACTATTGGCTTTGCGATAACTTTCTCGCCTGTTTTTACAACTTCTTTTATGTTCAGAGAAAACGACCTTTCACTCTCATGGAAGTTCCTGCATTCATTTTATCGGTCACAGGCACAGTGATGTTGAGCTTGGGGCGGGGTAAACGTGTTACTTCATACACACGCAAAAAAGAACCTCAACAAAACACACGAACGATTTCATTGAAAAACGGACGTAAACATTTATATAAAAATATATGAAAACCTGTTCTCTTTTTTTTAAAACTTGAAAATATACGAACATTGATTTCCGTCTTTTTTTTTTCGCTCTAGAGATATATTCAACACTTAACCAAGAGCGGAGTATATGTGCGTTTTCCTAAAATCAAAGTGTTGCTTACTAGCCCTTTGCTCTGATCAGTGTTGTATGTGGAGCCTCTACCTACCAGCAAAATGTAGCTCCCTTGTTCTGATATGTAGTATCTATTCGTTCTGTCTGGTTATAAAGTGTTGCGTTCAAGAACTCTTTCTCAGATCAGTGTAGTATCGGCACGGTCTATGTAGTATGAAAGTGTGGCTTTTAGATTCTTTTAGTCGAATCAGTGTAGTATCTTCAAGCTCTACCTAGAATGAAAATGTCGCTTTCAATTTCTTGTCCTACGATCAGTGTAGTATCTGAACTCTTTACTTAGTACTAGAGTGTCGATTTCCGCCTCTTTTCCATGGATCAGTGCTGTATCTGCACCCTCTGCCTAGTATGAAAGTGTCACTTTCTGCCACTTTTTATCGGATCTGTGTTGTATCTGTACGATCTTTCAGAAATAAAAGTTTCACAATAAAGAAGATTCTGTGTGTGTTCATATATATATATATATATGAACAATTATATCTACAGTGCAGTCCTCACAAGGGCTATTGAAAGAAGAGCGCCAAAGTATCTATACAAAACAGAAAATATGTTTTAACTGCCTCAGATTACAAGGATCATTGTAGAACTTAATCATTATTTCCAATTCATGCACACCCTACACAGAAAAATCCCCGTGGCTGAAGAATAGTAATAAAACAACAAAACAGAATTTATATTTGAAAATATATAAAGGCTTAGTTCCATATTTTTTCTCGTCAAAACGATTGGATTATTTAAGAATATTTCTGCATTAGTATCAGAATGTAGTAACTGTACACTATACTTGAAATAAATGGTCCTCTTCTTTATGTCAAAGATCATTGCTGCATCTTTGCGCTCTTTCGAATTTCGTATCTCCAAATTAGCTTTCAACTAACGATTATCGTTCTGTATAATGCTGCTGTTTATTTTGAATCAGATTTATGGGTGACGATATGATAATAAAGTTAAAATGTTCTAATAAAAAATGAAACATATATGGTTTTATTTTGATACCAGATGTGTTTACCTATGTCATTTTATAGCCATATCCTTGTCATCTACTTATGTACAAAGCAACATGATTTATAAATTCATCAATTCTACTTTGCCTTCTCTACAGCATAATAAGAAACCAATTATTATAGTAACACAAAACACATCGTATTTCAATTTTTATTACTTATCACTACAGGGGCCCGACAATATTTTTCGGACACTTTAGTATTCGAATTTCCGAGTACCATAGAGTGGCGAAATTCCTTCAATAGAATAGCATAAACATATGAAGACAATACCTGTAATAAAAATGGAAGAAAATCGATTAGGTAAGGAAAAATATTTAATTTTCATTTTTTACAAAACACACGCGACATTATTTTTTGGACATCGTTAAAAAACTGTTAATAGTCTGTAATATCACCTTTCTTCTCAATAACTTTTATGAATCTCTCTTCATAATGATCAAACATATGCACAATAACATCTCTACGTGTTTCTATTAGTTGTTTTTTAGCTCCTAGTAATTGTTCCCATAGTTGAGCCTCTTTCGTTATTTCAGGTCCATCATAGACAAGTTGCGCAAGCATTTCCCAAACATTTTCTATTAAATTTAGATCTGGGCTTTTTGCAGGCCATTCCAAAGTAGTCATATTCACTTTAGTCATCCATTCTTTCATGAGTTTTGACACATGGATGCTGCAATTGTCTTGCTGTAAAATGAAATCATTACCCATCTCTCTTCTTATCCTTGGTAGGGCTTTCTCGTCCAGCAACTGTTTGTAGCTTTCGCTGTTCTGTCTTCCTCTCAGCCACTCCAACCATATATTTCCATTAGCAAAGATCATACCCCAAACCATAACTCCTCCTCCTCCCATCTGTCGTTTGTTCAGTACAACAGGCTCATCCCTTCTCGACCTAGTACACCATCCATCGGGCCCATCAAACTTGAAGCGCTTCTCCTCAGTAATATAACCTTCTTAAAGTCAACATGCTTTGTTAACCACCTTTTAGCACACTCCAGTCTTTCTCCTAGGTGTTTCTTTGTTCGTTTAATTTTTTTCTTAGCCTTTGCATACTTCAAACCAATCCTATGCAGCGTTCTTTGTACTGTTCGGACGTTTACATCCAATTCACATTTCTCCTTCACTTTTCTTGCTGTAACTTTTTCTCCAGATGTCAAAAGCCGTGTCACAGTCCTCTCTATTCTCCTTTCAGTCCTCTTGCCAATTGATCTTTTCCGACCTCTCTTCTTTTTTTCCGCTCGGAGTTTGTCTTCAGCATGTATTCGACTGTTGATTTCGACAGCTTCAAATCCATGGCGATCCTTCTGATGATGAGGCCATCTTCCCGCTTCTTCCGTGCCAAACAAACGACTTCTTTTGAAAGCATTTGCCTCATTAAACTTAATTGTTTTGCCAAGAAATGTCCGGACTATTTATGCTGTTAGATTGTCCTATGTTAACATAGTAGTAGGGGCGCCAGTGCCCCAGAACAGTGTACAAGCAGAAAATTTGCATATAGCAACATATACATGAACATAGCTCTTTATAAAATAGGATTTTTTGTCATGTCCAAAAAATAGTGTCGCGCAAGTTTTCGCAAAAATCATAAAAAACTAAAATTATCAAAGCCAAACTAAAAAAAAATGATTACAGTAGTAGTGGATTTTCACTCCTCAACTACGTACTTACAATCACAAAAGTTTTTGGCACTAGTGACCACCTTGAAGTACTTTTTTCAAAGTGTCCGAAAAATATTGTCGGGCCCCTGTATTATTACAATTATTACTATTGATATTTGGAGGTTTATAATGTTATAGAAAAAGGTTAGTTTTTAAGAAAGCATCAATGACCATGGGAGCCAATCTGATGATATGTTTCCACTTTTAATCATAATTCAACCTTTATTTTATTGTAATTTGTAATATTCTCAAGTTCTTTAAGTGTCTCCTGATGACTATTTGTGACAGCAAATCCTGAGACCCTCTTGTGTGTCTTACTGCCTAGCTTCAATTCTCCCAAACATTGAAACGGTAAAATTTATCATTAATATATTGATACTCAATATTTTGAAAGCCATAAAACCAAATGTCATAATTTTTGCAGTAAGGAAAATATACTGTAAAAGTATTTGTATATTACTCTGAGATGTTACTTTGATATAATACACAGGCAATACCGGTTATCCCTGCTAGTAATAATAAAAAAAATGTTATTTGAAGCAAGTACAAAGACAAATTGGAAATATAAAGTGTTCAAACTCGTGTAATGTGATTTTACAGTCTAACACACTAGCCACTACGCAACTGGAAATTGCCCCCCATATGGGAAATTTGTGTCTTGACTGCAAAAAATATTTCATTTTGTAACACATTTCAAGTTAAATTTTATAAAGGCTTTTTGTGGGAAAATCAGTTACCAATTTTTAATAAATTATTGATTTGGTATTGATTGCAAAAGATGTTTTATCATGTAACACATTTTAAATAAGATTTTGTGAAGGCGTTTTGAGGGAAAATCAACTAAAAATATTGACAATAGCTTGAATTGATATTTATGGAAATAACATTAAAGCATAATTGGTTAATATTCTGTCCTGGACTAATGATCAGAGTGTTCGCCAATGGTCTGGGAGACTAGGGTTCAATCCTAAATGGAGTTATACCAAAGATTCAAAAAATGGTACTTGATGCCGCCTGGCTTAACACTCAGCATTATAAGATAAGGATCAAGGGGAAAGTAGAGTAATCCAGGGAAACGAGTAGCACCCTCCGCTACTCTTTAGTGTAGTAGCTATTAAAAAGGGATCCTGCAGGTCAACCTTGACTAAGGTCACCAACTTTACTTATTTATAATAACAGTTAAATTTAGTATATCTATATGCAAATGTGATATAAATTTTTAAAAAAAGAAGAAAATATAACATAAATTGAAAAAAAAGCAAATATTTCTTATGTTTCTTATATTCTAAAAATGATTGTCGTCTTGGAATATACAATTTATCAGTAATAGAAGGCGCTCGGGGTGAGTTGGAATTGGCGAAGGAAATGGACCCGGACACCTGAGTTAAATTTTAGTTAATTGCACAATTCTCAGCAGACCCACTTCTCTGATAAACCTCGTCTGCACTTGTACCCTTCCTGTACCAATATATATATATATATATATATATCAAACATTGTTGAATTCTCTTTCTTTCTCTCTCTCTCTCTCACTCTCTCTCTCAAGCATACATTTACTATAGTAACCTTTATATTATTATATCTATGGTGCTATTCTGGGCTGCTATTAATTGTGATTTAGTTTCTCGCTATAAGTTTCCTTTGCATAACCATATGAAGACCATCCCGTGCGCCATAACCATAGTTTATCTTTTACACTGTATGGACGGATTTTCTTCTATTTTTGCTATGTTTTATAATTCCTGATTTCTTGTTTATCTTTATGTTATTTTTGTTGTTATTGTTTCTGAATAAACCGATCTGAAGCCCTGGGAACGTTAGTATCTCACATATCACGTCTCTTGTCTTCTTCGGATTCAAATCACCGGAAATAGAACAGTGTAATTGCACCATCATTCTTCGGATTTATACGAATAATAAAATTAGGGAAATTCGAATATGTCGCTTACATGCAACAATAAATGATTTGGTTAACGACTGAGCCTGAAGGTACCACTTTATTGACGATGAAGAACATCTGCCTGGGTTATTGAATCGAATAACGTTTCAGTCTATTAACAAATATCTATAAAGAATAAATCATATAAAATAGAGTCATATATGTTAAGTTTGAATGAATAAATAAGAACTGATGTTTAGTATATGATAGAAGATTTTGTTGGTTGGTTGGTTGGTTTTGGGGCATGCAAAATCTCGTTTGGTTATTTTAAGCTAAAATCATTTTAACAGTTATGTTCGACAATTTTATCAGCCCAGTCGTTTGGGGCAGAAGATTACACCGACTGGTGCTCTTCAGAGGAGTAAGACAATCCGCCAACAAGTGTTCGGGATATGACATTGAACAATCTGAGGGTGAGGCTCCAGTAATTCTGGCGCTTTGGGAAATGTTGGGTCCCCCCAAGTCCTCTCTGACCCGGAGTGGTAGCACATAGGGTCTTATATATGGGTCAAATAGAACTGTTTCATATTTAAACTGGGTGTAGACAAATGATTGGATATAATTGAATTATTAGAAATAGACCTGTTTGACCATCTAACAAACAATAAACATGATGTATCATTGAATTGTTAGTGACATATGGCAATACTTGGAACAATTTATCAGTGTGCCAATGAATGGATAGTATTGATTAGAATAATTAGTGTTAAATAGCAATATTAGTAACCATTTCGCTATCTGAAAACAAACTATTAAAATCAAATAGAATTAAAAGTTAGATTGAAATTATTGAAACCATTTAACTATGTTGAAGCAATAGCAATACTATTGCATGAACAAATTGGTTCTGAAAACAAATGACTGATGTTAAATTTTGCCTGTTAAATAAGAATGCTTGAGGCTGTTTACCTGTGTGCTGGCAAATGATTGGTAGTAAATAGAAATACAGAAAACCCTTTAACTGCGAGCAAAAATATTAACTCTGGTTCGTTAAAAAATGTTATGTACAGATGCGTTTACAAATCATATGTATTTAATATACATGTATAAACAGGGTTTGGCATTACATAGCCTACAATGGTTGATATGCTATAAAACCAAACCCAACCAAACCAAACCAAACCAAACTAAACCAAACCAATACTTGAAACATTAAATGACGGAAAACTTCTTGGAGATGCTATTGCACAAAAGCTCAAATACCATATTTCTTGTTAACCAGGCTTGTACAATAGAGAGAGGATATACATAAGAGGAATCAGGTGGCCTCGAAGAAGATGCCAACCCACTGGCATTCTCAGAGCTAGTCTCATATCTAGTGGAGACTTTCAGATCTGATGAGGGTTCTACAGTCTTCCGACTTGCAGACATAGTTCACCTGTATGCCCAACACCAGGAACAGCTGGGCATTGATGCACCCACTGTCAACTCCACAAGACATAAGGAAAAACTAATGTCAGAAATACCTGAGTTGGAAGCTCACAAGCAGGGAAGGGATGTTCTTTTGGCTTTCAACAGAGACATGAGCCTTGTCTTGTCAGAAGCATTTGACAGTTATAGTGAAGCTATTATTCTTGGCCAAGCAGTATCTTGTGAAGACACATGCTTGACCACAACTACACATTTGATGGAACCTTTCCTGAGCGGTGCGTTGAGCAGGCCACTCTACACACTCTTCTTCAGTTTGTTGTCATGCTTGGACACGGAGCAAATATCAAATCTCAACTGAGGTTTAGTGCATAAAGGGGGATCTTGCAATTACTCAGCTTCTTTAGTACAACTACTATGTTTGGTACAAAGAAGGAGTATCAACTCCCTGAAACTCCCAAGACAGAGAGACCCCATTTCCAGTTTACATAGGGCTGTCTGTCAACACAAAGACCAGAAAGAGAACGTTGGTGGAAATGTTTTACGAGGGTGGTATCTGCATTTCATATGACAGGATGCTAGAGATACGTGCGCTGCTAGGAAATGCATCAGTCAGCAAGTGCATGGAGGATGAGGTTGTCTGTCTACCACTTCTACGAAAAGGGCTGTTCACTACATCTACCATGGACAAAATAGACAACAATCCCACAGCAATGACAGCAACTAATTCTTGTCGTGGAACCAGCATCTCTGTTTCTCAACACTCAGACAAGGAAAACAAAGGTGAAAAGCGTGGACAACTGAAGTTTGGAGAGCAGAAAGTGAAAAGAGTTCCAGAACTTCCAGATTCTTTCACCAATATCCAGCCTGGCTGTCAGCAACCACACTATCATCCAGGCTGGAGTGACAGCATACAGTCATGAAGAAGCTGATATGCAGATCTTTGTACATGTCAGGCATGCAACAGAAGCAGGCACCAAAGTCATCATGGTCAAAGCCGGTGACACAGATGTTGTTGACATTGCAGTTAGTGTTATGCAGGAATTTCAGGAGCTAGGTTTGCGGTATTTGTGGGTTGCCTGTGACCAAAGACAGAACCTGAGGGATGCTCTTCTTCTATGCGTTCACTGGGTGTGATATTGTTTCAACATTCTGTAGCAAAGAGAAGAAGTCTGCTTAGCAAACCTCGGATGTTAATGGTGAAGCTTCCGGCATCTTCACTTAAGTATCCACCGGTAGTGGATGATAAAGATCTGAAGACCTCGAAGAAATTTGTGGTTATGATATACGACAAATCCAGCACAGCTGAAGGTGTCGATGATGCAAGGTTAGACATGTTTTCTTGGAAGCAGAGGCCATGTGAAGTTATTCCTCCAGCCCTTGCAGCGCTAAAGCAGCATGTGAAGTATGCTGCCAACCAGGCTGACTGCATTTGGAGTCAGTCAAGAATACGTCAACCAGAAAGGCAGACTCCTACCAATTGGGGCATGATTAAGACAGGTGAACTGTGGCATATCGTCTGGACAAAGCTCCCACCCATTGCAGAGAGTTTCGAGCAGCTAACCAAGTGTAAATGCAAGTCGGAAAGCTGAGGTTGATGCATATACTACTGCTTTGGTATGACATGCAGGGCACTGTAAAGCTGCAGATGCGAGGTTTAGATATGTTATATTATACTTATCTAGGCCGCAAAACAATGTGTGGAAAAAGTTTATGCCGACTGCTTACATGTATATCTAATATTATATGAGACTGATGGTGCCAATGATACGGGTGCTTGTTACTACAATTATGAGTCGGAGGCTGATATTATGGCACAAGGGAACTAGTGAGAAGGTATATAGTTCCAAATTTGGATTCTATAGAGCGGAAAATATGATTTGACACCAAGATCATTCAAATAGGACAAGTCTTTGCGATTTTATTGAATTCTGTATATCAATGGCAGACATCATGAAAGTTTGCTGCCATCTTAAACTTTTAGATTCCTAACGGATTTTATCAAAAGAGCAATCCCCAAGGAGTATTTATACAAATTTTGATGGTTGTTTCCAGAAATGAAAGATTTTCCTGAAATTTTGGTCTTATCTGCTCCACAATTAGTGTCATTTTCAGGGCAGCCATTTTTTGGGAGGGCGACATACAATAGGCGTATTCTAAGAGCCGC
>OY757923.1:24727444-24774944 GCA_963585895.1 Sepioteuthis lessoniana
GTACTTCGCAACAGAGGAGTAAGACACTCCTAACGAGTGTTCGGTGGCCCAATCGGTAAGGGCTGTAGAATACACCGAGTACTTCTCAACAGAGAAGTAAGACACTCCCAACGAGTGTCCTGTGACCCAATAGATAAGGGCTGTAGAATACACCGAGTACTTCTCTACAGAGGAGTAAGACACTTCCAACGAGTGTTCGGTGGCCCAGTCGACAGGGACTGTAGAATACACCGAGTACTTCTCTACAGAGGAGTAAGACACTTCCAACGAGTGTCCTGTGGCCCAATCGCTGAGGGCTGTAGAATACACCGAGTACTTCTCTACAGAGGAGTAAGACACTCCCAACGAGTGTTCGGTGGCCCAGTCGACAGGGACTGTAGAATACACCAAGTACTTCTCTTCAGAGGGGTAGCCCCCACCAATGAATGTCCTGTGGGCTAGTTGGCTGGGGCTGTTGAAAAATCTGACTGCTTCTCTACAGATGGAAAAGACATCCCAACGAGTGTCCTGTTAATGACACTAATCAATCCAATGGTGTGGTTCCAGTAATGCTGGAGCTTAAGGGAATGTAGAGTACCCCATTATTGCGCTCACTTCCTGGTCCACTCTGGCTCGGAGTAGTAGCACCTGATAAGGTCATATCTCTGGGTCAAATAGAACTAAACTGGGTACTTATGCTAAACTAAATTGTTTATAATAGAACTGTTTCGATATTTAATGGCCTGTAAACAAAAGCTATACTTATACTGACCTGAAGTGTCTGAAATTTAATTCGGCGTGAATTAACCCGAACACTTTGGCATTATGAGTAGAGTGTTTGCCAATAGTCTGGGAAACCGAGGTTCAATCCCAACTCGAGTCATACCAAAGACTCAAAAAAGGTTCTTGATGCCGCCTTGCTAAGCACTCAGCACTATAAGGTGAAGATCGAGGGTAAAGTGGAGTATTCATTGCAAATGGAGTTGCGCTCTCCCCAACACGTCGGTGTCGTAGCTATTGAAGAGGTTGCCAACTTTACTTACTATATATGAAAAGTCAATTGATTTTTGCCCAAAAGAATAATTTTTCATACAACAGTTTTATAATCTAAATGTAAATGTTTGTATTTTTAGACAGGCCATCGCCTTTGTTTGTGAAGCAGCCTTTCTTTGAATTTCACAGACCTAAACATTTGGTTTGCAGGATCAACACCCTTAAAAAATTAATGAAATTTTTTCCTTCCAAGATTATTAAAAATCCGTTTTAACCATTTTGCATCTGAGATAATTTAGTTTACTTTATATTTAATTTGGAGCCTATCTAAATCATGTAAATAAAATGATAAAATTGGCTAACTTTTGTATGCAAGAGAAATTTACCTAGATCTGTTCATTTTCTCAATTTCTATTGAGTGAATTTCTGGTACTTTCCAGCACTCAGTTCTTTCAGAATGTATTTGATTTCAAGATCATTTAACTCTTCATACAAGTAAAATGTATCTTGTTCATTTTACTATAGCGATGCTTGTACTGATAAAATATTTGTTACTGCTGATATCTAATCTTAGGATAAGACATTTATTCACGTAGAAATCAACTTTTCTTTTAGAAAGTGACATACACGTAAAAATATCTTTTACACACACAATTGATTACGTACTTTTAAAACAATGTAATCTATTAACTATTTTCTTGTTATTACCATGGGGGGCTTATTAACGCCTTAATTGATATTAGTTTTTTTAGTAAGAAAATCCCTTCGTCCATCTATCTATCGGATGGGATGCATACTCCCCTTCCCTAAAAAGGGGGACCTCGGATTAGCCAAAAACTACCGAGGCATAACACTTACATCCATAGCTGCCAAAATCTACAATGCCCTACTACGAAACAGAATAGAACCCAAAATCGACAACATACTTAGAAAAAACCAAAATGGCTTCCGAAGAAATAGATCTACGACCTCACAAATATTAACCATCCGCAGAATCCTTGAAGGTGTACGGGCAAAGAACCTACAAGCGACATTAATATTTGTCGACTTTACCAAGGCTTTCGACTCCATTCACAGAGGAAAGATGGAACAAATCCTACTAGCGTACGGCATACCTAAAGAAACCGTAGCGGCAATAACGATTCTCTATAGAAACACTAAAGTAAAAGTACGATCACCAGATGGAGACACAGAATACTTCGACATAGTAGCAGGAGTACTACAAGGAGACACGCTGGCTCCGTATCTCTTTATCATTTGTCTAGACTACGTACTTAGAACATCGATTGACAAAATGAAAGAGAATGGCTTCGAACTGACGAAGAAAAGAAGCAGAAGATACCCCGCAACAACAATTACCGACGCCGACTACGCCGATGACATAGCGATACTGGCAAATACACCTGACCAAGCCGAAACACTTCTGCATAGTTTGGAACGAACAGCAGCAAGCATAGGCCTCCATGTTAATGCACATAAAACGGAATATATGTGCTATAACCAAACGGGGGACATCTCCACTCTAGAAGGAACCCCTCTTAAACTAGTAGACAAATTCACGTACCTAGGAAGCAGCGTCGAATCAACCGAAAAGGACATCGAAACGAGGTTAACGAAAGCATGGACAGCTATCAATAGGCTATCGACTATATGGAAATCAGACCTAACCGATAAAATGAAACGCAGTTTCTTCCAGGCAGCGGTCACATCGATACTGCTATATGGATGCACTACATGGACGCTAACAAAACGGCTGGAGAAGAAACTAGATGGCAATTACACAAGAATGCTGCGCGCAATCCTCAACAAGTCCTGGCGGCAACACCCAACAAGACACCAACTGTATGGCCACCTGCCCCCTATCACGAAAACTATTCAAGTTAGACGAACCAGACATGCAGGACATTGCTGGAGAAGCAGAGATGAACTCATAAGAGATGTACTCTTATGGATCCCCACACACGGCCGCGCAAAAGCAGGACGACCAGCACGAACGTACATTCAGCAGCTATGTGAGGATACAGGTTGTTGTCCTGAAGACCTACCTAGGGCGATGAACGATAGGGAGGAGTGGCGAAAGAGGGTCAGGGATATCCGTGCTGCCAGCACGATATGATGATGATGAGTAAGAAAATGGATTGTATCTTTTGCTGTTTTTCAACAAACTTTCGCCTCATGTTAAAGAAATAAAATTCATTAAATTTTTAGTGGTCTGTTTTCTTTGATCATTTACACACTTTTCGTTCATGTACACATACATTTACACACTTTTCCTTTATACACACACACATATATGCAAAACATTAAAAGCATTGACTAAGAGAGGGCATATCGTTAGGAAGCTGTATATTCACTATAGACAGTTAGAAAGAGAGAAAAAAAGAAAAACCTTTGTAGTCTCGTGACCAACTTTCAGAATAAAGTTGTGAAAGGCTTCCACCATTCAAATTGGAATTAAAAAGACGAAGAAGGAGGAACAGATCAAATCAAATCAAATCAAATGAGTAAATAAGTAAAATAACCAAAAGAACTGAACGCTGTAGTGGGAATTTTTGGAAAAGGCGACACACTGCATGTATGCTTCGAAATTGTCTTTGCTAAAAGCATGTTTTGGTTCTACTTTCATTTTTATTCTTTTTAAAATTTTGCTGTTTAAATACATTGAAATAAAGTAAAGTTGTCTCCCTTTAGTCGAGGGCGACCAGAGGGCTCCCTTTTCAATAGCTACTACACCGAGATGTTCGGGAGGGCGCTACTCCTTTCCCTGGATTGCTCCACTTTACCCTTGATACGTACCTTATATTGCTGATTGTTAAGCAAGGAGGTATCAAGTACCATTTTTAAAAGTCTTTCGTATGACGGGACCTGTAATTGAACCCAGGTCTCCCGGACCATTGGCGAACACTCTAATTCAGTTGGGAACTAGTGGGTAAAGCATTAACTAAGAGGTGCATATAGCGTTGGTAATCTGTATATTTTATAAAGAATGTTAGGAAGAAAAAAAAAAGAAAAATCTTTGGAGTCACGTGACCAACTTTCGGAATAAATTAGTGAAGAGCATTCAAGACCGAAGTAAAAAGACGAAGCGAAAAAAAAAAAACCTCAAAAAATAAACAATAAAAAACGCATCGCTCTAGTGTGAATTCCAGAGAAAGACGACAGACTGTATGTATGTCTTCAAAATTGTCTTTGCTAAAAAGAAGGTTCTGTTTTTACTTGTACTTTTATCCCTCGTAAGTTTTAGCTGTTTAAATACATAAAGGTGAATACAGTTAATTTTGAATAATACCTGTTCTTCTTAAAACTAATAATCAGTACCAGATTTGGAATATCTAATTGTAGGTTATATCTTACATGAAACTGAGAACATTGAATATAAACTAATGGCACTTAATTGCTCTTAGTCTGAACAATTAAAATGATAAAAACAAATAAGTCTCTGCAACAAATCAAAGTAAAATAAAACAGGTTAAAAATAGTAAATAGTTTGACTTTACCAAAGTTAAAACTAAAAAAATTATGGGGAAAAGTTTGATCTCAGAATATGTATCACTAGGAGACGGGGTTCTCTCCCTGGTGGAGTCATACCAAAGACTCAAAAAATAGTTCTTGATGCTGTCTTGGTTAATACTCAGTATTATAAGGAAAGGATCAAGAGCAAAGTGGTGCAATATAGGGAAAGGAGTTGCACCCTCCCCTACATCTCGGTGTAGCAGCTATTGAAAAAGTAGCCTTTTGGTCACCCTTGACTAAAGTCGCCAAATTTACAATATAAAAAGAATATAACGGAAAGATGAAAAAAGGCTCCATCCTCCCTTTCCCTAAGAAAGGTGACTTCAGAATTACCAAGAACTACAGAAGCTTACCTCTTAATTCTATAGAGGCTAAGGTTTATAATGCTTTGCTTTACAATCACATCGAACCTGATATTGTGAAAATTGTTGGGAAAAATCAGAACGGTTTTCGGAGAAAACGATCCACCATATCACAAATTCTAACAATCCATCCAATCATCGAAGGAATTCGTGTAAAAAAAAAATCTGGTTGCAGCACTGTTATTTGTAGACTTCTTCCAGGCATTTGATTCCATTCACAGAGGAAAGACAAAGCAAATACCTCTGGCTTATGGTCTCACCAAAGAAAATGTTCCAGCCATAATGATGCTGTATAGAAACACGAATGTCAAGGTTCGCTCACTAGATGGAGAAACAGACTTCTTCGACATATGTACTGGCGTTCTGCAAGGAGATATCATCATCATCATCATGACGTGCGGCTAGCACGGATATCCCTGACCCTCTCTCTCCACGTCTCCCTATCATTCATCGCCTTCGGCAGGTCTTCAGGGTTACATCCCGTATCATCACATAGCTGCTGTATGAATGTTCGAGCTGGTCGTCCTGCTTTTGATTGGCCATAGGCGGGAGTCCACAGGAGCACATTACTTACGATCTCGTCTTTGCTTCTCCAGCAGTGTCCGGCATGTCTGGTTCATCTAGCGTGCATAGTTTTCGTGATATGTGGTAGGTGGCCGTAAAGTTGGCGCCGTGTGGGGTGTTGCTACCAGGACCTGTTCAATATTGCTCGCAACATTCTTGTATAATTGCCGTCGAGCTTCTTCTCCAACCGTTTAGTCAGCGTCATTAGCACATTATCTGTTTTAATCTGACTAGACAACGTACTTGGAACGTCCATAGATATGATTTAAGAAAATGGCTTTAGACTAAGAATGGCAAGAAGCAGACGATACCCCACAGAAACTATGACACAGATTATGCAGATGACGCGGCGCTTTTTGAAAATATACCTACCCAAGCTGATTCTCTTCTCCATAGCCTGGATCATGCAGTAGAAGTCATTGGTTTCTACATAAACGCTAACAAAAACAGAGTATATGTGTTTTAATTGAGGAGCCATCTTCACTCTAAATATCGGTCCCCTGAAATTAGTAGAGAAGTTAACGTACTTCGGCAGCAGCGTCTCATCTACAAAATGTGAAGTCAATATTCGCGTAGCGAAGGCGTGAACTGCTTTCGATAGAAAATCGTTCATGTGGAAGACTGATCTAACCAATAAAATAAAACTAGATTTCTTTCATGCAGTGGTTGTGTTAATACTACAGTATGGATGCACGACAGAGACGCTGACAAAAATCATAAAGAAAAGGCTAGATGGAATATGCACAAAAATGCTATGAGCTATATTGAAGGAAACATGGGAGCAACAACCGACGAAAAAAAAAATGTTGTATGGCCACTTACCTCGCATCTGGAAAACCATCCAAGAAGAAGACGACCAGCAAGAACTTACCAACCGCAGCTCTGTACGGACAAAGGATGCCACTTAGAAGACCTGCCGGGAGCGAGGGACGATAGGACGGGTGGAGATAAAAATAGAGAGAGAGAGTAAGAGAGAGAGATAGAGAGAGAGAGAGAGAGAGAGAGAGAGATAGAAATTAATGCAAGTTGTGAGACAGGATCATTATATATATATATATATATATATATATATGTACACCAATGTTTTCTTGATCTGATCACTTTTTATTTTTGCTTTTGGATTTTTTGCCATCTGTCAATCTTGTAAGATTTTATGCTTTGATCCTTGCGTAGTATTTGCATACTCTATTTTCATAGCTAGCATGTCTTCTTTATTCTTTCCTTGACACATATATTCTGTCAATGTCATATCTCGGATGTACATCATCTTTCTTCTCTTCTGGTTCATTTGTCTGAATTACTCCCTCGTCCATTTCAAAATGGTCACAGGAATCTTAGAAGGAAGACTATCCAGGTGTCTATTCTTTTGATGAAATTTCTGTTGCAGAGCTTGATTTCGAAAATTGTCTTGTTCTTCCAAGGTACACTTTTCGTATGTTTCTTTCATCTCCGTTTGTTGAATGTTCACGCTTCCAGTATTCTTAAATACTGATATTTTTCCTTTTCTCCCAGCGTTTTGATATTTTCTTGGTTTTACAGATCTATTCTGTATATCTATCTTTTTTCACTTTTCACTATGAGCAAGGCACATTTTTCTAATCCAAATTCCGTTTCTATATTTTGACTTTATATTCTTCATGCATATAGTGAATCTTCAATTCTTTTTCATTTCAGCTTCATGTCGTCCAGGTTCATTAATTAATCTTTTCATGTGATTTTGTAAATTTGTAGCCCCAGTGGAGTTCAAATATAATTGAGAGGGCATCATTGCTATTACAGATTTTAAGTGTGGAAGATGCTTCTCTTGATTTTCACTCCTGATATAGATTTTCTTTCTTCTGTTGATTCCGCTTTCGAGTTTTTGCATGGCTTATGTGATAAATATTATGATTTTGCCGGATGTCTTGTTTATTTACAGAGAATCTACTATTCACGATTATAGGATAATACCATAAGCCTTTTTGTTGTCAGCACAGGCTATGGCTACATTTTTCCTTTTGGCTTTTCTCTTTTTGAGCATGTGCTAAACAATGTACATAAAAACCTTTTCTTCTTGTTCCCCTGTGGCAGCCTTTCCGTTCTTTCAAAACAGTCTAGCAACTATAGATCTTAACTGTCTAAATTTCTGAGACGAAGTTTGGTGATTTTTATCATTAAGGGTTTTCGGACTATTATCTTCATCTTTCTTGTTATTTCCACAACCTGCAACCTCCAGATGATTGTCTCCTTAGAAGCTTAGGGAACCAACGCATCTGGAGGTTGCAGGTTCAATCCTGACTGCAGGCGAGTAACGATACAGGAATACTTAACACTTGTACCCAGTTATGGCTAACGGAATTAGAACAGGCGACCCGCGTGGATTCAATAAAGGATGTAGTTCGAAGTTCCGTGAAGTTTCCCGAGTTCGACAAACACCTGAAGAAGGCTGGAGGACATATCGGCCAAAACGTTGTGGAAACAACAATAAAGATGAAGACAATAGTTCGAAAATACTTAATGATTAAAAGACTATAGATCTCTTTCCTAATCTATGTTACAGAATTTTCAACATCATAGGTAGAGACACTATTGGTCTATATTTGTTGAGGATTGTTCCTTTTTGGATGTATTTCTGGATCTGGGTAGTCTTCCTCATAATTATCCTTTCGGGTATATTTGCTTCTTCTCGGCATCTATTCAGCTGAAGAGCAGGTCTGTCATTTTCCAATACCGTACATTTTCAGTATTGCTCAGAGCGATTTCAGGTGTATTCTTCGAGTCCTTGTAATTCTTTTGATTATAGTTATTTATCCCCTCGGTATTTCTGTTATATTTTTTTCAGTTCCCATATCTTACTCCAGAATTTTGACTTCCTTAGCATCCGGTTGTTGGTTTTTCACACACGCACACACTCTACTCATATAAAACAATAGAAAAAATATATAAACGTACAATGAACGCGAATCCCTTACCTCTTGGTGTAAGTTAACCCTAGAGGGACTGAGATGACGTTAAAACCAATCAATTGACAAATAAAAGATTGATGACGTTTTGTCAAAAGGTTTTTAAATCTCCTGCTCTTATAAAATCAAGATTTAAACATAGCGTTGTATGTCTACAATTACAAGCACTGATTCACCACTTAGAAGTGGAAAACCACTCAGCCACCTTCCTTGATTAAAAGAGTCTCACACATTAGCTCATAAACAGCCTTAATATACTTTTATTGTAACATAAAAATAAGTGAATTTTATTATTTAGCGATTATTAAAAAAAGAAGTATAGTTGGCGACAGTAGTAGAGGAAGACCAGAAGGCTCGTTTTTCAATAGCTTCTACACCGAGGTGTAGGGGAGGGAGCTATTCCTTTCCCTGGATTGCTTCACTTTACCCTTGATACATACCTCATATTGTTAAGTGTTAAACAAGGAGTTATCAAGTACCATTTTTAAAGTCTTTGGTATGACGCGAGCTTGGATTGAACCAAGGTCTCCCGGACCATTGGCGAACACTACCCACTAGGACGATGAATATATATATATATATATATATATATTGGTGTACTTACTTACTCAAGTCCTTACAAAACGTAGCTAGGTGTAATTAGCTAAAACTCTCATCTCTCAGGTGGGTTGTCACAAGAAACAATTTATTGCAAGGGTTATTTACACGTGATGCCTATAAAAGGGATATTTTCGAATAAGATAATTATGTCGAGGAAGATTGATGACATTATAAGCCTATTTGCTGAATGGACAATTCCGAAAAGGCCAGTTTTATAATTTTCTAACAATAGCTGTATTCCCCGAGGCAAAGTGGCTAAAGGGCTGAACTGCGACTTCAGAGGAAATGATCTCGAACTCCAGTCACGCTATTATGTTAACTTTTAAAGGTATGTACTCCCTTATTCTCCCAGATTAAGATTGAATAAATTCATTGTTCTTCTTCTACAATGATGGCTTTGGCTCTGAATAATTTTAATATGCTATTAAACAAAAAAAAAACAACTCATTATTTCTGAAAATATTTAATTTATAGTAAAAGTCTTTGCATGATTCCTGTTTTTTGGTCTAATTAGGCAATTTTTTCCAAAAAATATTTTTATATTACCAAATATATATAATATCTATTTGGTTGTTTTTCTTTGGGTTTTATGGCATATCAACCTTTGTAGATTATTTTATGCCAAATCCATTTCTTTCGACAAATAAACATTCCTTTTTCAAAAAATTCAGTTTAGCTAAAGTAAAGAGTTTAATAGTCAAAAACATTTCTTTTTCAAGCTATTCAGTCAAACAGTTCGAATTCAAACAATTCAGTTATGTATAAGTAAAATTTTTGTTTACACACAGTTAAATGTCAAAACAGTTCTATTTCAAACAATTCCGTTTCGCATAAGTACTCAGTTTAGTTATATTTAACCCATAAATCGGAACCTATCCGATGATTCGAGCATTAGTCCAAAAGGCAACGTAATAAATATATATCAATCTATTGAAAATTACTTTAGGAAGATTGCCCCATCGCCTGGGGCTGTAGAAAACATCGACTGCACCTTTGCAGAGGGGTAAGACCCCGCCAGTGAGTGTCCTGATATGACAGTAAACAATCTGATGGTGAGGTTACAGTGTCTGGGGGCTTTCGGGAATGCAGAGCACCCCTTCATTGCCATTGCTCCCAGGTCCACTCTGGCCCGGCGTGGTAGCACCTGATAGGACCCTATCTATGGGTTAGATAGAACTAACGGCATACTTATGTTAACTGAATTGTTTGACTAAACTGAATAGCTTGAAATAGAGTTTTTTTGGCAATTAAACCGTACTAACATTTAAACTGCGTGCTTATGCTAAACTGAATTATTTGAAATGGAACTGTTTTTTGACATTGAAACTGTACTTACACTAAACTGATTTGTTTAATATAGAACTGTTTTGACATTTAACTGTGGGTAAACAAAATCTGTACTAATACTAAACTGAATTAGGTGAGTAGGAACTGCTTGGATAAACTAAATAGCTTGAAAAGAAATATTTTTCACACTTAAACAGTACTTACATTTAAACTCCGAACTTATCCTTAACTGAGTTGTTTGAAATAGAACTATTTTCATAAAAATGGATTCGGTGTTAAATAACCTACAAAGGTTGATATGCCATCAAACCCAAACAACCAACCAACGTAGTTTAGGAAGAGAAGGTTTAGATGGAATCTATAGAGTCTATAATGTGAAAATTCATTTGAGTATTTATTAAAACACTAATATGGTTCATGGATTGTAAGTGTAGAAAATCACTAAGGCCCAGTGGCTAACGTGCTAGACTGCGACATCGTTTCATACAAGTTCAATTCCAGTAGCGTTCCTACTTTCATTTACGGATTAATAACATATACCTACTTGTCCCCAAAGGCAGGATTTCAAAAAGGGCTTTTTTCATAGTGGAGATTTAGTGGGGGGGTCACCAACCGAAACTTGTGCACTGCTGGTCAATACTGGTCATAGGATCACTATGTGGACTATGCTAGCATTTGCTAAGTTTCCTGGCAAAAAAGCCAGGTGATCTTGCTGGCAATATATTCTCTAGACCCAGAATCCCAGTTCAATATGAATCCATGCTTGTCTTTGGTTTGGTTTCTTTGTCTTATAGTATATCAAACATTGTGGGTTATTTAATGCCAAAGCCATCCTTCTAGAAAAACAGTAGTGGTACTATTTATCCCATAGATATAGGGGTCCATACGTTTCCCTAGCGTATTTCTGCGAAAGTAAACATAATAACGCAATCTAGCGCTTTAACCATTACACCAAGAGGACACCCCTCCTATGCTTCTCATTGTTTGGCTTTTTGACACGAGTGTCAGATAGCCTGGTGCTAGACCGGAACAGCAAATCAATAACGTTGGTCTTATTTACCTTTTTCCCTTCAGGGCTTATTTCTATACTGTTCTTTAAGGATGGCTTTGCAATTAGATACCCCAGGAAGGTTGATATGCCATTAAATAAAGTAACCAAAACTGAAACCTAAGTCGTACGTGTTATTTCTTATTTACTTATGTTTTCGTATATATAAACTCGTTGTAGGCATGTCACGGAAAGGGTTAGAGTCGTATTAAAAAAAGGGTCAAATCCTGGAAAAGATTTCTATTGTTTCACATCGAGCTAACGACCTTGAAAAAAGGTAAAATCTGTCTATTCTCTTTTCCAGCAATGGGTGAATAGTAGGACTTACTGGAGTTTTGTTCTTTGTACAGCAACCAGTCAGCGAGAAGGAAAACACTGTGTTCAACATCTGGGGTGTGCTATTTTGGAAAATATGTGACAGATTGTCACACCGTACCTATAGCATCCGCTCATCCAAAATGTATCTGGTTCTACAGAAGCCTTCACCATTATGAAAATATATCTCCATAATGTTATATTTGTATGGTAATAAACATATGGAACTTGTAACTATTTGTCGTTTCAGACATTCTCGTATTTATGACTAAGGTTGGTTCGGTGGTTTTCTCGTAACATAAAGAAAACATAATGAAAATTAGTTTAGGACGACGAGGTTTTAATGGAATTCAAAATCATATCATTTACCTTGAGAATATTATGTGACAATTCCTTACGAGATTTATTATCAAAATCTGTTTGAAAGAAAAGAAAGAACAAATATCGTTTTAAATGAATTTCTATTGTACTTTGCCGGGAGATAATTGGATTTATCGGAATCATGTGGTAATTGATGTTGCGTTGTTTTATTGTGTTCCCATTTTAAACTCGTTACTTTGACCAAAACAAAATCAACATGAGTGTATGAAGACAGTTATGAAAATGAAACGAAAGAACTTGAGAAAGATAATATAAATCTACAAATGAATGCAAAACAAGTAAATGAAGGAAAGATTAAATGTGAAAGAGAAAAAAGAATGAATGAAACCCAGACAAAGATAATAAAATAAAAAAGCAATAAAAATGGATTTGAAAAGGGTCAAATGAAAGAAAGAAAGAAAGAAAGAAAGAAAGAAAGAAAGAAAATTACACGTAATGAATATGATAAAAAGTAAAGTGATGAATGAAATGAATCAAATTTTCAAGTGTACAAATAGATAGATAGATAGATAGATAGATAGATAGATAGATAGATAAAACGTGTGAGAGAGAAGGGTAAGACAGAAGTGCATAAAAAAACGAAAAAATATGAGAGGACTCAGTATAGTGGAAATAAATAAATGAAAAAATGAATGAATGAAGAAATGAATGAAGCAAAAAATGAATTAATGAAGGAAAGAAGAAAATGAATTACTAAAGGAATGAAAGAAGGAATGAATAGTTGATGGAAAGAGAAAAAAACGAGTGAATGAAGAAATGAATGAATGAAGGAAAAAATGAAAGCTTGAATAAATGAAGGAATAAATGAGTGGATGAAAAAATGAAGCAAGGAAGAACGGAAAGAAAGAACGAATAAATGAAGAAATAAATGAGTGATTGAATGAATAAATAAAGAAAGGAAGGAATGAAAGACAAAACGAATGACTGAATCAATAAATGAATGAAAAGAGCATGAATGAATAAAAGAATGAACGAAGGAAAATAATGAAGGAAGAAATAAATGAAGAAATGAAGGAAGGGATGAAAGAAAAGACAAATGCATGAAAAAATGAATGAATGAGGGAATGACTGAGTGAATGAAAGAAAAAAATGAAAGACTCAATTAATGAAGAAATCGAGGAAGGAATGAATAAAAGAGGAAAGGAGGAAATATCTCCGACCTTGCTCATGTTTCGATTATAGAAAGAAAAAAACATTTAACCCGGTTATTATAAAACCTTGTATATTGATTTCGCTTATAGGAAGGAAAGAAAAACACGTTTAACCCGAGTATTAAAAACCTAATATCTTGACTTCGACAACAGGAAGGGAAAAAACGCGTTTTATCTGGGTAGTAAAAACCTTGTATCTTGACTTCAACAACCGAAAAAGAAAGAAAAACAGGTTTAACCCAGGTATTAAAAACCTTATATCTTGATTTCAACAACAGGAAGGAAAGAAAAACACGTTTAACCCGGGTATTAAAAACCTTATATCTTGACTTCGACAACAGGAAGGACAGAAAAACGCGTTTTATCTGAGTTGTAAAAACCTTATATCTTGATTTCGACAACAGAAAGGAAAGAAAAACACGTTTAAGCCGGGTATTAGAAACCTTATATCTTAACTTCGATAATAGGAAAGAAAGAAAAATATGTTTAACCCGGGAATGTAAAACCTTGTCACTTGACTACGATAATAGGAAGTAAAGAAAAACACGTTTGACCCGGGTATTAAAAACCTTGTCACCTGACTTCGATAATAGGAAGGAAAGAAAAACACGTTTAACCCGGGTATTAAAAAACTTATATCTTGATTTCGATAATAAGAAGGAACGAAAAACATTTTAAACCCGGGTATTAAAAACCTTGTCATCTGACTTCAATAATAGGAAGGAACGAAAAACCTGTTTAATCCGGGTATTAAAAATCTTGTATATTGATTTCGACAACAGAAAAGAAAGAAAAACACGTTTAACCCAGGTGTTAAAAACCTTATATCTTGACTTCAAAAATTGGAACGAAAGAAAAACACGTTTAACCCGAATATTAAAAACTTTTTATCTTGACTTCGACAATAGGGAGGGAAAACAAACTCATTTGTTTTAAAAAAAAAATACCCACCCATATCTATTTCAGATGTTATATTTCTTTCTTAACCGGTCCCCAGACCTAATATATGGTATTGACTTGCTGTTTACCTGATTTTAACGCATACCAAACCGTCTAGGGTTATTTCATATGAATTGTTCAAGATTAGAATATCATAGATATGTCACTAAACTACATCTGGTGCTTCAGCTCCAGTTCTGACAATTTGGCAATTGTAGAGTACTACTTCATTACTCCCAGGCCCGCTCTGACTTGGAGTTATAGTATCCGTTATGGTCACATTTAGGAGCCTAACAGATCTGTTTGATAGTTATTCGTATTTGACAAACCGTGTGCAAAATAAAAACCTAAAAAATAACAACACAAGAAATCTAAAATTAACGTAAAATAAACGTTTTTAGTTAACCTCTAAAAAGTCCAGCCGGCTGCGGAAGCAGTTGAATACACCGGCTGCATCTCGGCAGAGAGGTGAGACTCCTCCAACAAGTGTCCTGGATACGACACTAAGCCATCTGATGGTGAGGCTCCAGTAATGCTGAAGCGTTGAGAGATGCGGAGTACCCCTTCATTTCACTTGCTTCCAGGTTCACTCTCTACCAGAGTGATATCACCTGATAGGGTCCTATCAATGGATCAAATAGAACAGTTTGACATTTACATTGAGTGCAAACAAATGACTTATGCTTAATTGATTTTTTCGATAATGTGTGTAAACAAATGACTGATGTTTTATTGAATTGATTGTGATAAATAGCAATTCTTGAAACCATTTTATGTGGCTTATACTAAATGTAATCATATTTACCCAACCCCTCCGCTCGGGCAGGATGTGACTCAAGGTCAATTTTTAAGCGAAGTTTAACAGGTTTGAAGTCAGATTTTTCCTTCTCCTAGACTAGTTGCCTCACCAAGGCTGAAGAACTCAGTCTGCCCTACTATTTACCCATAGCTGGAGGGAGAATAATTGGATTCATACCTTTCCCACGAGTATTAGTGCTAAATGAAATGCAATTAGTCTCGGCTAGGATTTGAACTCGTGTCGCCGTGTCCATTTCCTACGACGGGCACCTTATACTAAATATAAATGTTAGAAATAATTGTGTGTATCTACTAAACGTTTTTAGAAATCATATATCTAATATATATATATATATGTAAAAACATAATTCGGCGTTAAATAACCAACAATGGTTGATATATCATAAAACCAAACCAGTAAACATCTAGGTTTGACAGGTTGACATGCCATTAAAATCAATCAGTTAGTCCCATCTATATCGATATTACAAAGAGAAACGTGTAAGATTAACGGAAAGGTATATAAAACGTTTATGACACGAGTAATTTTAATGATTAATCTACAGTTTCATAAAAAAGTGGCTCTTCTGGTTGTGTATGTTTAGCAAGATAGACAAGCAAACCTACCCGAGTGAGTTCGAGTCTCGCCGTGTGCCCAATTCATATGGCCTTATGCCACATCTAATCGAGAAACTTGTTAAGTTTCATACGTAAAATGTTTGGTTTAGGAATTTGGTTCTTCATGGAAATTGTCAACCACTCCGACTCAGAAGATAACAAGACCAGAGAAAGCAATATTTTGGCCTAGTATTTTAGCAACTAAAATTATTACTCTCTTCAATATTGATATCTGTCTCAAGATAAATGTGTTGATATATTTTAATATCTTCGAGAATATTCTTTTTGCGTTGTATAGGTGAGACATAGGGTTCTTTGTATTCAGGCAATATAATATTCATTCCGCAAAGCTGAATGTCGCCATAGATTCATAGCCATCAAATTAATAGAATAGCATCAGACCATCCAGATATGAATCCAACAGAAATTCTAAGGTTTATCATTAAAAAAAAGTGTGTGAATGGAAACTAATATACAAGAAAGAAATTATCTGGAAGGCAATAAATCCTGCTACAAGTAACGTTAAAACCGAAAGAGTAGAAAAAAATTATTAGTAAGTTAAAGATTGAAGAAGATTATAGAATTTCAGGAAACCCATGTAAAATAATGAAATCTATAATATTAACAGAATAAACACCTGTATTTCAGTATTATGTCTTGTTATTAACTCGTATAAATAATGGACTATTTTGATTTCGAGAGAAGAAGGAGAAGAAGAAGAAGAAGAAGAAGAAGAAGAAGAAGAAGAAGAAGAAGAAGAAGAAGAAGAAGAAGAAGAAGCAACCACTTATAGCTTTATATTCAATGTTCGATTAGATGCTTTTAAACTGAACTTTATTCACCCATGGCGAAATGGTTAACGTACCAGGCTTTGACATCTTTCACAGGAAAGAGAATATAATTTATTGCCTATGGATAGAGTGACAGATATTTCCGTTCGCAAATAAGATCCACAAATTACCGGAAAAAAAACGGTAGTATGTAAATTCCGATAACCAGCCATAACAAAAAAAAATCGTGGGCGAAGAGGATGTTCATACTTCTGCATGGGACGTGAAAAGACTATATAAGGTCTGTAATTTTGTACTGAAGGGAGAGATCTGCTGGTCCCTCAAGCAAAGTGGAGATCTGCTAGTCTCTCAAGCAAAGGGAGAGACCTGGGAGGTCACTCAAGTAAACATGTCATGTGTGTTCTCCAGCCGTCGCTCTAATACACACAAAGGGTCTCCGCCACAGAAGAAATATATGTGTGAACTTTCTCTGGCTGTATTCCTACTTCTACACGTCACCGTCGAAGTATAGAAATATAAATCACATGTTTATATATCTACTTGTCCTTCGTTGTTTGTCCAGAGGTGCGATAAACGACAGCTTTCTTTTAGTGTTTCTCCATGTGTTCCGTTATCGATCATCATACGATGGTACTGACACATTCACAATTTGAAAGATATCTTATTTTACTTTACCAGAGAGATCAGATTTCCATATAATAGATAATCTGTCAAAAGCAGTCCTTGTCTTCACTTGTCGTATGTTGCCATCACTTTCAATTGATGAGATAATGCTACCGATGTATGTGAATTGGTCTATATGCATGCGTGAGCCAAATCCTAACAGCATTGGCAAGAGAAAGCAGCAGGAGGTATTATCCTCTTAGCGAACGCAGTTAAATCAGCGTACATGGGATTCAAACAAGAAAGAGCTATCTCCACTTTAAGTAGCAAGATTTGATTGGAAACCTAACTATATCTTCAATATCCCATTATACTAAAAAATAAATGATCTTTGTTTATAATTATTAGCTTGCAGACAAATTTTTCATCATACAACGTGTGAAATCACGTGAGATACTCTGCTCTCATCGGCTATCAACCAGGTGTGATAACACTGTTTCAGTAGCTCAAGGCGGTACTACAACTTCTGACGCTACCAAGCAGCTTTTGCCAAAGGAAAGGGTATTTAAAAGAATTATATATATATATATATATATATATATATATATATATACGTCAAATCAGTTAAAAACAGAAATTAAATTGTACGTTGATTTTCTTTTTTAGTGTAGTTTGTGATTTTTTAAAAACTCATTTACTTTCGGCCGCTAATGTCATTACGCACTTACCATAACCGTTTCTTGATGTTACGTTATCACACGGGAATGGCGGTTTCGCGTGCATATCATTTATCATATTTACCAACCCCTTCAGGCAGGATATGACACAAGGTCAATTTTTTAAGCGGAGTTTAACAGGTTTGAATTCACAGTTTTCCTTCTCCTAGACTAGTTGCCTCACCAAGGCTTAAGAACCTAGTCTGGAGGGAGAATATTTGGATTTATACCTTTCCCAAGGGTATTAGTGCTAAGTGAAATGCAATCAGTCAGGTCCAGGATTTGAACTCCTGTGCCGTGTCCATATCCAGCGACGATAACCATTACACCACGGGCACTTCCGCGTGCATTTCATTTATGCTGAAGACTTTTCGCCCTTGACCAGATCCAACTTTATGCATATTGCACCGTGTTCAAACGGCGCTTCAGTATTCTCTGTTCCGATGTTAACCTTCCCTTCTCTATTACTCGTCTATTCGGCAGTTTTTCTTTGGCTTTATTTTTTTATGTGTTACTGCACCAAACCACTTCAGACAAACGTCATGTATAATTCTGCAGAAAGAGGTCATTTGTTGATCAATGGGACCCTTAAGATGGGTGGTGAGTAAAAAAGAAGGCTCGTGGTCTAAGTTTTCCTCTGTAATAGCAACAATCTATACATTAGTTGTAAGAAACACTTATGAAAAACCGTGTGGGCATTTGAACATTTGCCACGCGATGTGAAGACAGCTGAAAATTACGACCACCATTTTTGATTGAGATCCAAAAAGGTAGCTGTGAAGACGAAACCAGGGACAAGCATGTGCGAAAACTACCACAGAAAGCGAGATGGTAGATATCAATGTCTCTACTCCCTTTCTCCTCGTGAAATTTTACTTAACTTTGTCTAGCTAAAGAGATCGATTAATTTTTCATACTCTATTTATCTATTCTCGACGACTGCAAAGAAGTATCGCAGCGAATAAACTTTTGCATAAGGAAGCGAAGGCGTTTTTATCATTTTAAATTATTCACTTATAAATCATATGTATATATATATATATATATATATATATATATATATCTACACACCCGCACACACATATAAATAGAGAGAGATAGATAGGATTTACTATTAAATTACCCACAAGATGTGATATGCCATAAAACGACGACTGACAAACTTAGCTTGGGCATCATTATTATCATAGTGTCCTGAAAATAATTGCACCACCGAAACTATCACTAAACAATTCGATGAAAAACTATATGGGTACTATATGTGAAGAACTCCTTCATTTCCGTTACTGCCTGGGTAAGGATCCTGTGATGCAAGAGATTTGGGAAATGCACGGCACCTGTTAATTGCCATCACTCCCAGGTCCACTCTGGCACAGAGTAGAAGCACCAGCTTGGATCCTATCTACGCGTTATTTAGAACTAAACTGCGTACTCAGGCTAAACTGAATTGCTTGAAATAAAACTGTTTTGACATGTAAACTGCGTAGTTATGCTAAATTGAATTGCTTGAAATAGAACTGTTTTCACGTTTAATCTGGTTAACAAAAACTATACTTATACTAAACTGAATTGTTTGAATTCGAACTGTTTGACTAAACTGAATTGCTTGATATAGAAATGTTTTTAACAAACTGTGTAATTATGCTAAACTGAATTGTTTGAAATAGAACTGCTCATTTGTATAAAAATGAATTTGGCATTAAATAACCAAAAAAGTTGATATGCCATAAAACCGAAACATCCAATCAACCAGTGGAAAAGAGGGATGTTCGCCTAGACAAGAAGGCCTAAAAGCTCTTCCTGACCATTTTCGTCGGGTTCAGTGTGTGCTCAAGTCCCAGCTTGTGAGGCAGAAAAAAGATAGCCAATAGAAAGGAATTTGTCACTCGCTCTTGTAATCATTAAAAAGTAACTGAATTGAGCAAGGACCTCTCCGAGAAATTCAACTTTAAGTCAACGTAAAAGAAATGTCACTTAAATTCAACTGAATAACAAAACTTAAAAATTCGACTAAAAGTCAACCCAACAAAAAACTCAACTAAAATTAAACGAAAACTGAAGCTTCAACCAAAAACGCAACGTAACCATAAAAACTATTAAAATCCAAAGCATTTTGTTTACGGGGCACTTTTTCTTGGGTACGTTCCCGCAAATTACATCTTTGCAACACTTTATCTTTTCTGTCATTCTTTTCTTTTGTTTCTCTTATGAAAAAAAACATCTTTTTTCTAAAACTTTGTCTTCTGTTTGATCTTTCTGAATCAGTATCCGTAATAGAAAACAGCGGAACATATTGTTTGTTATTACTCCCTAAGGCTCCAATAAAGTATTTTCCCAATATATTAAAAATTTGGTAGTTCCCTATAAATTTCAGAATTTTTTGTCATTATTTCTCATTAATATATTTTTTTAATTGGAGAATGCAATTGTCAAACTGACTTCAGCATAAAGTACCCCGACAAGGGTTGACATGCTGTAAAACCAACGAACAGAAAAACCAACTAAAACGTAATATGGTAGGTCTAAGATATAAAGAAGGAGAGAGAGAGAGAACGAGAGAGAGAAAGAGAGGAAGAGAGAGAAGAAAAACAGGAAAAAAGGGCAGACATAGAGTCTATGAGTGTGGGTAGTTAATCTCTGAGTGACTAAGCACTTGTGGGTCAACCGGTCAGTGATGAATGACTGCGTTCGTTGAGTATGATTAGAAAAAACTGGAGGTCCCGGGTCTTCTGCACAAGTGTGGAACCAGCGGGAAACGATGTCAATTCCGCCGACTCCAGGTGAAAGAAAAGGAATTACTCGATTTTAGGGGGTGTTGTGGTGAAGTGTGAGGAGGTAAAGCCAGTCAGTTGCACAGTAGCCACGAAGAGGTAATCAGACGAAAATTTCCGTGCCTCACTTTAGGTGTAAGCTTCGAAATAAGGGCCTTACACTAGACAAAAATCAGCAGACGAGCATGTTAGCACCACAACCAAAAAACAAGGTCTGTGTCTGCTCTTCCTTTCTCCCCATAACATATTTCTTGTTGTCTAGCTAACGCAGTTGGCTCAATTTTCATACTCTCTTTCTTTCTCCTGATGACATCTTACAAATTGTATTAGGGAATAAACCTGGTGTTGGGAACTAAGACAGATTTTCTTCTGTTCGTCAACTTTTTCCACAGTGAAATCACAACAGGGTCCGGTGACTACTGCAGACGTAGCAATACGGCCATTAACACGTTTGAGCCTGTGGTGATACAAATGTATATTTTGTACCGTTATATTACAACTATCAATTCAGTGTCATTGTAAACTGACCAACCAACTGTTAATGAGTTTGGTTCCCTCTTGATAGTTTTTTCTTCTGGTCCCCTACCACGCTTAGCTAAACGTAGTAAATGTCAACATACACTGAATATGAATTGTCACCCTTGGAGTAAACCTCCCACAAAATTTCCTAAAGTTCTATCCGTATTCTCCTTGAAAACAGTCTCAGGAACTAGTCAATAAACCTGGGCTTTCCTCCCTTTTAGACGATGAGGCTGGTGCTGCCTGGGAGGAAGGGCCTGGAACTAGACTATTGTTTAATTTCTCACTCACCTGGCACACTAAACGTAGATGAATCAATGAACAAGTGGTCCGATATATTTAAAAAAAATAAATTACAGGTTTATATGATGCTGTCTGCATATTGGTGGAATAAGTACGTCAAATTTTATGTAAGATATGAAAAGGAATTAAATGAAAACACTGACTTAAAAAATGTTGTGTTAATAACCACGCAATGTAAATTATCCTTTTCACAAAATCTTCAAGAAATATATGATTAAGACTCATCCCGTAACCTGGGCGCATCCTATGTCGCGTGTCTTGGACAGAAATATCTGGCAGAGCTCATCTCGCTTCTGGGTCAGTTTGAATTCAGAGTTTTCCCTCAACCAAAGTAGTTGCATATCAAGGTTAAAGAGGTCAGGCTGGTCTACTGATACCAGGAGGAAGAAAAGTCAGATTCTCAAAAATGCAATCATCCTCGATCAGGATTGGAACATGGGTAGCTGAATCCTTTCTTCGACAATACTCGTTACTCCACGTGCGCCTCGAAGAAATATACATTATTCCTAATAACTGTACAGGTTAACGTGGTTTCTGCTTGAGCTGCCTCATTTCGAATCGAGATCCTTCCAATTTCAAAATCTCAAGACTTCGCATTTGTTTACCTTACCGCTTCCACTTTTATCTTCTAAATTCATGAAACTCTTCGTTGCCGGACCAAGAGTCTTTGCAACGTTAAAATGGATTTCCCTTAAGAGTAGAATATATCTTCTAATTCATCTGCGCTGCCCTCGAGACCCACTGGTAAATTTTTCAAGCGTTATATAAAAGATTCACACACAAATAAGCGGGGTTGCTGGAGGCTTTCATTTGATTTTATCGTCCAGAGACATATTTGATATACGACTTTCGAAGAGGCTATTCTTTGAAATGATTTATACTACGATCCACTACTTAATAAATGTCCTCAGCTTCTTATCCAACTTAAACTGTCTGTTTTTATTGTGAGTCTATTAGCGCCAACTGGCTATCGCAGTTAAACGGAATGAATAGTAATAACACTGGCTATTTAACACGTTCATTCTTATAGTATCTTCCTTTGTGAGGGTGGAAACAATTGAACATGAGATACTTCTTAGTTTAGAAGTTCTTAAGAAAAATAACCCTGTACAGAGCGAATGAGCTGTAAGTAAGATTATGTTTGTGGGTTCGATCTCTTCTGGTTACATCACACATGTGAATTTCAGACAGATAAGAAAGTTACAAGATACACGTGGAAATTGGATTCCCCTGAAATACTGGGAAGGAAATGAATCAATGAGAGTTTTGGTTTGGTGTTAGGGAGGATACTTAGCCGAGACCACGCTGACCATGCTTAAATATAAGCATCAGTATATCTAATGTTACATCAGCTGCTCTGAATACAAAGAAGGAAAGGCAAGATAAGCTTATTTACCCAGTAAAAACATTTATTAGACATAATAGAAGTATAAGAACTGTTAACACGAATACGCAAATGAATTCTGAGGATTCTATGTGCACAGAGTGTTCTATAAAAGAGCAGTATATGAAAGGAGGCTCAAATGGTTTGTTGTTTGTTTATTTGTTGGTGTTTTATGACATATCAGCCTTTATATGTTATCTAATGTCAAATCCATTTTTATATAAATGAACAGTTCTGTTTCTAATGTTTCAGTTTAGCATAATTACTCAGTTTGATGGTCAAAACTATTTCTCTTTCAAGCTATTCAGTTTAGTCCAACTGTTCTTATTCAATCAATTCCCTTTTACTATTGTATAGTTTTTGTTTACACATATAAATGTCAAAACAGTTCTATTTCGAAAAATTGAGTTTAACGTAAGTAAAGTTTCAGTGTTAAAAACAGTTATATTTTAAACAATTCATTTAAGCAGAAGTACACAGTTTACATGTCAAAACAGTTCTATTTTAAGTAATTCAGTCGAGCATTCTATTTCTATTTGACCCATAGATTGGACCCCACTTCGGGCCAGAGCGAATCTGGGAGTCATGACAATGGAGGGGTACTCTGCATTTCCCAAAACTCCTGCATTATTAAAACCTCACCATCAGATTGTTTAGTGTCATATCAAAGATACTCGTTGGTGGCGGGGTCTTACCCCTATACAGAGATGAAGTCTGTGAATTATATAGCCCAAGGCGACTGGACAAATTCAAAATGGTAAAATATCAACTGGACTTCTTTGGTAGTCAGAGCCATGTACGCTAAACTTTTTGGTACTTAGGCCAAAGAAAGCATTATACTTCAGAGTCTCAACTGTCTGTTGAACAGTTAGTCATTTGACAGTCTATAGATACTGGATTAATACTTTATATCTACTGTGGAAAGATCTTTTTTTGTAAAATGGTCAATGAGAGAAAAAAAGTAAAAAAATCGGAGATGCTTAAAGAGGAAATTAACAGACGAAAATAATTACAGTCATCATCATCATCATGTGGCGCCGCTAGCACGGATATCTCTGATCCTCTCTCGCCACTTCTCCCTATCGTTCATTGCCTCTGATAGGTCTTCAGGGCTACATCCCGTATCCTCACATAGCTGCTGAATGTATGTTCGAGCTGGTCGTCCGGCCATAGGTACAAAAAAAGAGAATCTGCAAAATTGTCGACTTTGCTGTCCCAGCTAACCACTGAATAAAACTGAAAGAATGTGAAAAGAAGGATAAGTACCGTGACCTTGCAAGAGGATTAAAAATGCTGTTGAACATGAAAGTGACGATTGTACCAATTGTGATTGGTGCTTTTGATACAATAACTAAAGGATATTTAAAATGCATTGAGGACTTGGAAGTTGGTGGACGGGTAGAGACTATTCATATGACAACATTACTGAGAACAGCCAGAATACTGAGAAGAGTCCTGGAGACTTGAGGAGACTTGCTATCCCTCAAAATCCAGTGAAAAACCATCAGATAATACTGATGTGAAAAACTCTAAAGGAGTAAATAATAATAATTATGGAAGTCGGTACAAAATGTGTATAGGACTAGACACGATTGGATGGATTGGAAATGTTATAAGAGATTTGAATTTCACCATACGGATAAGTGGTAAAAGGGCAACTGGCAATCCGTCCAGAAGAATGAGACGCACAAAATTCCCTAGGATTATAAGATACAAACAAATCACCTAATCTAACAAGACCAAGTGATAGACAACAGCAAAAAAGAAAAATAAGAGAACCTGCCGAATAGTGGACTTTGTCATTCCGGTTGACCTCAGGGTAAAACTGAAAGAATGTGAGAAAAGAGATAAGTACCTAGACTTTGCTATAGAACTGAAAAAAACAAAACATTAAAGTGACGGTGGTAGCAATTGTAATTGGTGCGTTCGATACCATAGGACTGGTACAAGACTTGGATGTAAGAGGACGAGTGGAAACAATCCAAACCACAGCATTGTTAAGATCGGCTAGAATAATAATAAGAATCCCGGAGACTTAAAGAGACTTGCTGTCACTCAAACTCCATTGAAGAACCATCATGTAACGCAGTTGTGTGTAGAGAAGAGGAAAATCTCGTATTTTGTTTTGGCACGCAATTTAATTCAACACTGAATTTCACCCAATCAGGATGACTTATCCTATTCAGCCCGGACCTTCATTTCCGGCGAGCAAAACGGGGGAGCGGCCAAACCCAGTCTCTTCAGCGTGAGACGGCGACCAGAACAGACGTTCCTCTGGTCGTCCCTGCTTAGCGATGCTTTTTAGCTAGACAAGCCACCCAGTGTGGACAACTCACTGTGGCTTTAACACTAGCAGCAGCAACATGGACACTCAACGAGGGAACCATCTAATTTATGGATTTCCTACGAGGAATCCCAGTTGAACATAAATTAGAAATATACAACATGCCTTGCACAGGCCCAACTAAACACAATCCCTCACACGTCCAACAACACGCTGCCATCTCAACATCCCGCTAAGTCATTTCGACTCCAACACTAACAAGCCTAAACTCCACGAGTCTTGCAGCACCAAAAGCAAACCATATTCAAAGCTGCAAATAAAAACTTTCTCTGTTGTGTTGTTAAAGAAAAGTTTCGTAATTCATTTGTGTTGCCTAAAAAAAAAATATAGTGTTCGGGAAAATAACAAATTTCCCAAAACAGCTATAAGTGAAAAACTCTTAAAATATAATGATAATAATAAAAATAACAATAACAATAAAAAAAATGAAGAGTCCAAGTATTTGGTAATATTGAAAGCGGACAATTTCAAGCAAGGGGAGATGAAAGAAAAAATAAAGAAAGAGTATCTCAGCCGATGAGAAAAAAGATTAGATGCTTAAAGAGGAATAACAAATGAACAAAAAATAACAACAACAACGATAATAATAATAATAATGATGGAAGACGCAAAGAAAGATAAGTACCTGGACCTTGATAGGGAACTAAAAAATCTGTAACGTGAAAGTGACGGTGATACCACTTGTAATCGGTGCACTCAAGACAGTCACCTCAGGATTTGTAAAAGGACCTGGAAGAACTGGAAATAAGTACAGGAGTGGAGACTATCTAAATAACAGCACTGTTAAGATCGGTTAGAATACTGAGAGGAGTCCTGGAGACTTGATGATAATTTCTGTCACTCAAAATCCAGTGAAAGACTATGAGCTAAAATAAGGATAAAATAATGAGTATAATAATATTTATTAAAATCTTTGACAATTAGAAACATTTTTTTTTTTTGGTTGGGAGATCTTAGCTTATGTGGGTTTCAAGGTATTTTAACCCTTCTTTATTATTTAACGCAAATCCTACACACACACACACACACATACACACACACACACACACACACACACACACGTACACACACACACACATATATATATATATATATAGATTTGGTTGTATACAGCGGATTATTTCTTTTTTTAAATCTTCAAATGTAGACGTTCCAGTCTATAATTTGTCTAAAAAACACTCCAAATAAATACAAACCACTACAAATAAATATGAATAAAACTCACAGCAACAAACGATCTAACACAACCCCCGAAGATAACCAACGAAATGGTCGAAAGCGCTTTTTTAACCAACTTGAACCAGACATACGAAGACTAGTGAAAAGACTTGAACGTCTTCATTTGATGATTTTAAAAAAGAAACAATCCACGGTATTTAATTAAACCTGTTCAGATAACGATTTGCTGCCTAAGTAAGGAACTTTCGGCTGCCTCTCGTATCAGGCAAAGCTCTTCGAACGAATTGAGCACTCCGGTGTCCGGTAGGGTAGAAAATGTAAACAAACGAACGCTGCTGCTGTTGTTGTTGTTGCTGCTGCTGCTGCTATTGCTAGATAATACCTTTTGGAAATTTACTAAGCTTTTTTTTTTGCTTAGATGTGGCACAAGGCCATATGAAAGGGGCACCCAATGAGACTCGAACTCACTCGTGTAGGTTTGCTAGTCGAGCTTGCTAACCATTACACCAGCAGAGGTGCCTTGAAGCGTCATGGTACGCTTGTTGGCCGATTGGTCAGCTACTAAGTCTAACAAAAAGTTAGGCGGGTTTCGATCCCAGCTTCGAGCGTCCTACGTGCCTAGCCACACTGTAGAGTTGTAATACAACTAAACGTCTGTCTGTGGATGACTATATAGATATGTGTGAGTTGTAAAAGAATAGTTTGTGGTACTATTTTTAAACGAACCAGAAATTATTTCTTTTGCATACTGTTATATGGTTTCTTGTATTGCTAAGAAAAACTAACAATTCAGTTTACTATCTGTCATTTGTTTTCATAGTTAAATGGTTAAAGAGTTCTATACGATCAACTGATGAGACCTGAACATGTATTAAAACTCCAGGGCAGAGTATATTGGGAGTACTGGTAATGAAGGGGTACTCAAGATTCCCCTGATCTCTTGAACCGAAGCCTCACCATTATATATTTTAGTGTCAGCCTATTCTACAACTGCAGCTAACTTGGCTGTCCATTTCTAGGTCCTTCTCAATTTTCGTTATTTGAAGAACACCACAAGTGATATGTAATCAAAAAAACAAACAAACACTATGATTACAAAAAATACATCAACACTTTTTTTGTTTATTAACCATGAGCTATCTTGCAAGAGGATCGATGTCACCTTTCATTAAAAACAATTACCATTAATCTTTTGAACCGGAAGATTAGATTTCATACACATTCGGGTGCATAATTCTTTTATGTTTAGTGGAAACAAAAACCAATCGTTTTTTTTATTGAATTAAATTTTGTGTTAAAAGCATGTCATTATACAAGATTAAAGCTAGATGTTTTTATTTTTATTTTCAATGTTCCTCTTTTTGACTTTTCTGTTTAACGGCATATCAAATTTGCTTTTTATTTAATGCCAAAGACAGCCTTATAGAAGAATTGTAGTGTTACCATTTAATCTACATAGCTCTAGTGGAAAGTAACTGGGCGACTGGATTTCGTACTCGCACTAGGTGTCATCATTCATTACGTTAAACATTAGTCTACAGGGATGTCCCCTTTAGTTTATTGTTTGTTTGGTTAGTTGGGATTTATGGCATATCAACCTTTGTAGGTTATTTAATGCTAAATCCATTTTTATTCAAGTAAACAGTTCTATTTCAAACAATTCAGTTTAGCATGAGTACACAGTTTAGTTGTCAAAAGCATTTCTAGTTCAAGCTATTTAGTTTAGTTACAGTTATAATATAATCAATTCAATTTAGCGTAAGTACAGTTTCAAGATCAAAACAGTTCTATTTCAAACACTTCAGTTTATCATACAAAAATAGTTCCATTTCAAAAAATTCAGTTTAGCATAAGTAGTTAGTCTAAATGTCAAAAGAGTGCTATTTCAAGCAATTCAGTTTAGCATAAGTACGCACTTTAGTTCTATTTGACCCATAGATAGGACCCTATCAGGTTTTACCACTCCGGGCCTGGGTGTACCTGGGAGCGATGGCAATAAAGGAGTACTTCACATTCCCAAATTCTCCAGCATTACTGAAACCTCACCCTCAGATTGTTTTGTGTCATATCCATGACACTGTTTGGAGGGTGTTGCCCCTCTGCAGAGAAGCAGTCGGTGCCCCAGCCAACTGGACAACCCTTTAGTTTTATGGAAATTAGTTTTCGTTGGGAGAACAAAGACCGGAAACGGATGTTATAAATAAGCTAACAAAATAAATGACTTTTGCTAAATAGAATTATTTGAAATAGAAATGTTTGATCATTTTACTGTATGTAAACAAATGGCTGATGTTTAATTGAATTGTTAATGATATATAGCAATACCTGAAACTTTTAACTGTGTAAACGAATTGTAACATAGGACCAACGTGTTCTGCTGTAAAGAAAGAAGTCCGAAGAAAGAGAAATACTCAAACTCGAAGGTGAGGGAAGAAAATATAGCAGTCGTTTATTATTCAGTTAGCTATGATCGTTGCAACTCGAAAAGTTCATTTTAGTTACTTTCTTCTTCTCCCTTCCTCTTGGTAGTGACAGCGGTGTGGGTGAGAGATGACTATTGACATACGCCTGGCAGATAGGTCGTAGCAGACTGGGGTAGGACGGGTCGGGGCCTCGGAACCTTTAACGCACCCGTTCTGATAACTGCCTTCAACTTAGCCAAAATCTCCAGACTTGTTTTTGGGGAACAAATCGAAGATCCCCGAATGTTCGATGTCACCAGTGAAACTGTCGTAAAACACATGATAGTTCATTTGTGATTATTTTAAAATCACGTCTAACTTTGCAGGTCATTCTGCCCGCACGCGCTTGTCTCGTGACACCTTCAGTGATTGACGACAGCGCCCGTCCGTAATATTACAGAATGAGTAATGTTGAATAAAATACTTATTGTTATCATATTTACCCAACCCCACCGCTCGAGCAGGATATGACACAAGGTCAATTTTTTAAGCGGAGTTTAACAGGTTTGAATTCAGAGTTTTCCTTCTCCTAGACTAGTTGCCTCACCAAGGTTAAAGAACCTTGTCTGCCCTACTATTTACCCATAGCTGGAGGGAGAATAATTGGATTCATACTTATTGTTATAGCAATACTTGTAACAACTTCACTGTGTGCAAACAAATGATTAATATTGAATAGATTTATAAGAGTTAAATAGAAATACTTGAAACCACTTTAACAGTGTAAAAACAATAGCTATGGTAAGTAAATTTGGTGACCGAAGTCGAGGGCGACCAGAAGGCTCCCTTTTCAATAGCTAATACACGGATGCGTAGGGGAGGGGCTTTTTCTTATTTGCTCCTCTTTACCTTTGATACGTTCCTTATATTGCTGAGTGTTAAGCAAGGAGGCATCAAGTTCCATTTTTAAAGTCTTTGGTATGACGTAACCTGGGATTGAACCTAGATTTCCCAGACCACCGGCAAACACTCTACCCACTAGGCCAATGAACCGGTTAACAATAGAAATACAAGTGTGTAAACAAATTACTTCTAAACATTTAAAAATTAAATTAACCACTAACTATTCTCTTATATAAATTTGGTGTAGAAATGTATGTAATCGTTTTCGCTTGTGGGTTTGCGGTATACTTTAAAAGGTAAAATGTAATGAGATCTAATTATTAGGTTTTCTAGAATCTGGCCTTCCCATGGAGAACCCATGCTGCGGAGTATTAGCCTCTCTATATCTAGAATTTTTCGAATCCGGTCCTTTTAAATACAGACTACCTAGTAACACCATATATAAAATGAAACGCAGTTTCTTCCAGGCAGCGGTCACATCGATACTGCTATATGGATGCACTACATGGACGCTAACAAAACGGCTGGAGAAGAAACTAGATGGCAATTACACAAGAATGCTGCGTGCAATCCTGAACAAGTCCTGGCAGCAACACCCCACAAGACACCAACTGTACGGACACCTGCCTCCTATCACGAAAACTATTCAAGTTAGGCGAACCAGACATGCAGGACATTGCTGGAGAAGCAGAGATGAACTCATAAGAGATGTACTCTTATGGATCCCCACACATGGCCGCGCAAAAGCAGACGACCAGCACGAACGTACATTCAGCAGCTATGTGAGGATACAGGTTGTTGTCCTGAAGACCTGCCTAGGGCGATGAACGATAGGGAGGAGTGGCGAGAGAGGGTCAGGGATATCCGTGCTGCCAGCACGATATGATGATGATGATGACTTATTTTCCAATCTCAAAGCACAATGTAGTACTATAGCTTCACGACACCTAGTTGGCCGCTAGTTTCGTGATTACCACATGTGTCGACTGGTCTTTCTCTGTTTCTTTCCGCGCCCACGTTGCTTTCAAATCCGAGGAAAGAGAAGATGGATGAGGTCCAGTCGATGAAGGTTGGAATTCGTGTTGGAGAGATGAAAAAGTTGCCAAGCAAATTTTAAAAAATGACGAAAATAAGGCGTTTGTTATAAACAGTAACAAACGTTTATTTACACAGTTGTTTAGATAATTTTTAGTCAAACACCGCAACTGGGAGTGAAAGTAGTTGACTGGCGGAGTTTTAACTGCAATTAGGCAGTGCAATGGCAACGGATTTGGTTATTTAAGCGGCGAATTCCTGAACCAACTCAATTTTTCGCTTTGGGTGTCCTCCATTTATGGGCCCGAATCCCGAATAATCAGTTTCTGATTGGTCAGCCAATGGGGACTGCCGACCAATGGCTATCATCGTAACAATCCCCCCGGTTTGCCCTTGATTGGTTTAGACAATCGGCCAATCAGCCACAGTCATCGGGAGGGGCCACAAGGAGCAGTCCCGTGGTTGGCTGACCAATGTTTTAGTGATTCAAGGCCTTGTGCCAAACTTGGTGACACCAACCCAAATTGTCCGCTATTTTAAAAATACATCTTTTTGTTTAAAGTTTGAAATCTGATGGCTCTCCTGACAGATCTTTGCAGTTGTGCGGATGTTTATTTTTTGGTGACAGATTTATAGGTCAACAAGCCCTGATCGGATCTCAAACTTTTTCGTACTTAATCACTTGATATTTATTTTATACACGGTTCTCAAAAAATACTTAGACACCCAAAATGAATTTATTTTTAATAAAATACTTATTATCATGATTTAATAAAATCAATTAATTTCATTTAATTAATTTCGCCAGCCAACTCCTTGACACTTAAATGAAAGTGTCATAACAACACTTGAAGAGATCGCAGAAAATCTAAACAATGTTGAACCCTCCATCAACTTAACTTACAAAAGGAAGGGGTATCCTCGTTGTGTAATGGTTAAAGCGATGGACTGCGGAATCGTAGTATGCGAGTTCGTACTCCAGTCGTGCTGTTACGTTCACTTTCGGGCAAATACCCTTGGGAGAGGTATGAACCACCTCATCCTCCCAGCTGTGGGTTAAATAGTACCAATACTGTTCTTCAATGAGAATGGCTTTGGCATTAAATAACCTACAAAGGTTGATATGCCATTAAAAACAAAGAAACCAAACCAATCACTAACAAAAATAATCTCCTAACACCATATCCTTACTGGACATCCTAAATAGTAATTCTCATAACATTCTAGCTTTTAAAGTCTACAGAAAACCCACTCCCAAAACGGTTGCATAAATATACGTTTGTGTGTGCGTGTGTGTGTGTGTGTGCATAAATTTTAATTACCATTATATCATAATACGAATTAATATCATAATACGATTTTCTGTTACAGCAATACATTTAAAATGTTCTAATATTCCTCATTAGTTTGCAACTAATTCCAATTTTGATGGGAAGTTGTTTCGCTGATCTTCACTTCAAACGTGATAGAAAGTTTTGTTCATTCCCTCCTAAATAGAAGTATCTCAATCCTGACCGACTGCAGTAACAACGGGAACCGAGTGGGTAATGTATCGCCTAGTATATATATATATGTATATATATATGTGTGTGTGTGTGTGTGTGTGTGTGTGTGTGTGTGTGTGGTTTTACGTTTGTGCTTAAAGCACCTTTAACATGTTCTTCGTGGTACCAAGGGCAAAGGGAGACGAAAAACCAACAAGATGAAAGATGGAAGGATATTTGATGATGAAAAAAGGTAAATTTCTAGTTTGTGTTGAATGTGACTGTCTTTGTATGTATAATAAACAAGATGATTTTTTTATGGAACAAAAGGTTTCATTTATTTCATACATTAATATAAAAATAACAGCAGAACAAGCCGGATTTTTTCTCTTTTCCTTAGGTGATAAAATAAAGAACCCCCCCCCAAAAAAAATCAGAAATGCATACGATAAAGTTCAAATTATCATCTTGGATTATCTTTGGTGATATGTTTTTTTCTTTTCTTTAAAATGTCAAAATTTTCCTCGATTTTTTTTAGCCGCATTCCTTTTGCAGTCTGCTTTTTCATTTCAACTTTTTTCTTTCCAACCCTTTAAGCTTTTGTCTGAAGTAGTTTTCTAAACATCACTTTTTTTCTTACACTGTAGTCAAAGTAGACTTTTTCCTTCCACTTCCATTCAAATCTCTACTGCCAGAAGAAATGGACAAAAACTCCTTACAAAAATATGTTTGCTTTTTTTATATCTAGACACTCTTAGAAAAGAAACGTCGGCACTTAAACAACAACAACAACACACACACACACACACGCATATATATATATATATATTATTTTTTTCTTCCTTTTCGGTTTACAAGTTTGTTTGTCATATAAAAATGAAGTAAAAAAGAAAAGATGCATCCACAATTGATACATATTGATACAGGTATTGTATGTCATTCGTCAACCGTACAGGAAAAAAAATGATCTAGTTTCTATGAAAGAAAAAAATGATGACGATGAAATTTGGGTTATAGAGGTAGGATGGCCGGAATTTTGTGTTTTTCTAAATTTTCATTCTTTGTCTGAAGATGCAGATGTCACATTTAAAAAAAATATAGGGTCTGCTGAAATAAATATTTTTACTAAAAATATGATGGATTTTAAAAGGTTTTTGTTTCATATGGTCTTTCTCTCTCTCTCTCTCTCTCTCTATATATATATATATATATATATATATATAGTCATTCACTGATAGACTATTTCGTTCTATCACAACTCTTCAGGTAGACCAGACACGCATGACGCTTCAAGCTAGGATCGAAACGTGCCCAACTTTGCGTTTGAGTTTGTAGCTTACTTTTCAGCCCACAGACGACACACACACACACACACACACACACACACATATATATATATATATATATATATATATAGGAATACCAATCGATTATTTCCCTCTACCTCTTTTTATAAAAGACAATTGGATTTTCTTTTAAATATCAGAAATTTATGATAGCCAATGGAACACTGTCAAATTAAAACGGATGATAATTTTTATGTTACTCCTTAATACGATTCACATTAGGTTTCATTCTTCATCAACGAATAAAAACAAATATGGCCACACGAAAAAGGCATTGGAGCTGCCGAGGCGACAAAACGTCCGATCGGAGAAGAAACAAAATTAAGAACATACTGAAATGTTGTAATATAATGGCCGAGGGATTTCGTTTTATGCCTTTGGGTTTAGTTAGGCTGAGAACATTTCGGCTCAGTGCATTGGTTACTTCGGTGAACATGAACGCAGGTGTTCACGCGCGGGGTGGGGAGCGTGTCATTCAGAGATGTCAAAATAAAAATCCCAGATAGGGGGATGTGAATGACGTCATGCACCGGAAGCGAGCGCGAAGATTTTGTGGGGGATTTGAAAAAAGTCAGTTGAGTTTAGAACTAGACACCGAACGAGAAGGGTCGACTATCGGGGCTCACAGAGGCCAGACAAGTTCTTTTTAAACTTGAAAAAAATGCCAGAGAAATGTATGGAAAGCTTCAGACTGCTTTTCGACCACCTTGCATGAATCGAGCATCAGTTTTTGAGTGGCATAAGGCATTCAAGGAAGGCAGGGAGTCTGTGAGGGATGATGAGAGGTGTGGGAGGAGTAGGGAAGTCAATAAACCAGAGCTGATTAGCTAAAGAGTTAGGGTTGGGTTAGGGTTACTACGTTGAGGTTTTAAGGGAGTTCAGGAAGAGATTCGGTCGGAAAAGGCCAGCACTGATCAAATCGGGTCAGTGGCATTTCCACCAGGACAATGCATCAGTCCACAACTCCATCCTTGTCACAGACTATTTGACTAAGACTGGCATCAAGACAGTTCCTCAGCCTCCCTATAGTCCAGGCCTTGCTCCCTGTGACTTTTGCTTATTCCCTAAGCTCCGAGGCTGTCGTTATGAGACAATTGAGAAGATGAAAGAGGCTGTTACCAATGTCATTGACACGCTCACACAAGGTGACTTCCATGTGGCCTTCGATAAGTTGTTGGAACGGTACAACAAGTGCATTGCAGCTGGAGGAGATTACTTCGAAGGGGACTAGCGTTTCATGTATGTACTATCAATAAAAGTTCCCATACGAAAAAAAGTCTGGAAACTTATTTAATGATCCACGTAATTAGAGAGAAGAATAACACTTTTTTTTTATTAAATAAGTAAAATATTGTCGCCTGTGTAGCTTTTGGTACCTACTCCTTGATTGGTTTACAGTTAAATGTTATATTTTTATCGGAAGAGTCAATTGTGTATCAAAAATAAGGATGATAACAGAACAGTTCACAAAAATGTTTTCCGAACTCACTCGACCATTTCGTCCAATACTTTTTGGGACGTTCAAACCGCTTCGCTCAGCATAGATATCCATCGTCTTTGAAACTTTGACACTATGTCAAAATCTGAGTTGCAGTTGGTGCACTCTTAGTGAATTCTCACGCAAATGCACGCTGCACTCTTTGTCGACTGGGTTCGGACCTATTCTAACTCACAATTTTTTTTTTCATTTTAGTGAATGACATTTCTATAACGTAAAAAAAATATTTAAATTGATAAAGGAATAAAATAACATATGATTAGAAACAAACATAGAAATCTGCTTTGTTTCTATGCGTGCTTTAAAAATCTGAATGAAAATTAGGCAAGCTATTAGATTACGAATGATATCAATTTTTTTTTCATTTTATTTTATTGGAATTAATTATTCACACTGTTTGACAAAGGCCACTCCTCTGCAACTAATAATTGAAGATAAAAGGCTGACTATTATCATGCTTAAAACTTCTGTTTGCTGGTAAAACCAAAGACGGAAGAGACCACTCCCTTTTTGATTCAAATCTGTGTCTTTCCACCGTAAAATCTTCTATCGAGATTTGCTTCTGTCTTTTCATTTTCTTTGTATTTTTCTGCTGGATTCTTTTCTGAAAATTTTCTGTACATGACATTATATCAGTCACAATACTTCGGTATTCGCTATCATGATTAACTTTGCAAACTAATCAGATAATAGCCACGCTAAATCTTTAATTAAATCAAAGTAGCGGGTTCGAATGAGCCTTGGGAGATTTATGAGATAAATAATTGATTGATTTTAACGTCATGTTAACCCGTTTAGGGTTAGTTTAAGCTTAGAAGTCCAGAAACCGCGTTCATTATACGTTTATATTTAAATTTTTTGTTGGCACATTTTCCTATCGAAAAGGAATCATTTATATAGATTCTCCATTTTCTGTGTCGTTATTCCTTGAGATTTTTGTTGGCATATTGTCCTATCGAAAAGGAATTATTCTAAATAGATTCATTGATAGGACTCTAACATCTAACATGAGTTAGAGTGGACTTAGGAATAATTGCAGTGAAGGAGTTCTCTGGATTATTTGGATGTCCAGAACTGGATCCTCACCATCAGATGCTGTTTAATCTCATACATAGCACGCTTATGAGATAAAGAAAATTTATCCGCTGTTTTTTTTTTAAAGAAATCTGTGAGGACGATTATTAATCTTCATCGACTTAAGTAAAAGAGTGAGAAAATGCAATGAAATATTAAACTAACTAAGCTTGCAGACCGTTGTTCGTAAGTTCGATTCTCATTTAGTATCTCATATTTGTAGTCTTGAGTCAAACTCGTTAAAGTTTAGTAAACAATTTATCGGGTAGAGTGTTTTGTAACGGGCAAGGCTGACCAGTGAAAAACACCGCAATGAAGGTTTGACCTGTAGATGACTCCTGATTGGCCACTCATCTTCATGAAAAATCCATTCTGTGGTTCTCATGAGAGTATATCACGTGATTATAACTGGACAAAGAAAGTCTAACGTATTGAAAGGGAGGTAGCTATGCGCTTTTTGTTGAATAAAGTGTCATTTGACAGGAGAACGATGAACACAGAAACAATAGCAGCTGGCATTGAGACAAGGCGGACGCAATTTCGGGGGTAAGTTTTACCCCCCCAGGAAATATGAGAACTCAGTTTAAAAAAGATAGCCTTTAAAACTTAACTCGTGGGCTTTGTTTCTAAGTGAAAGAATCAGTTAAGTGGATCAATAAAAAAAAGCAATAAGGTTTTAGCCTTCTTTGTTTCATCAAGTGAAAGAAATGAGGATTAACGGCTTTTTGGGCTTATTAAGGATTAAGTAACAACATTAGGTAGTTGATATATTCTTGCTACTTTGTAAATCTGTACATTCTTTGTCATTTTCTTAAGGATTTCAATGGTATTTTAGTACATTATTTGATGATATTCATCTTAAATAAGACTTAAATTAAAAATTGGTAAAAGAGGACGTAACAACATATTTCATTTTAAAATCAAAAATTAAGACATTCACGTGAATTAGAAAAAATAGCCTTTTGTCTCACTTCTTGAAAGTCTGAGAAGTCACTTACTATTTTCCCTTTTTGTAACATATTGACCCCGGCCAAGCTGTCAAAATAGGAAATGCACATGTGTAAATAACAGGTGCATCCGGTCGAGGAATATCAGGATATAACCTTGACCGTGGTCGGGTTGGATTGAGTGCGATTTGTGACGCCCACAATAAGAAGGTGGACGACGAACATTTATATAACCCGAGTAAAGACAGGAAGTCAGGCAGTTGGAGATAAAATGCGATAGAGAGAACCAGCACCCAGAGAGGCTGGGCCCCCAGGCCCCCGGTTGAGTAGCCCAGGAGAACGAGAAAGAAACGCTGTTATGGCCATAAGAGTGGGGGTCAATATGTTGCAGTTCTGTTCAGCCTCCAACTCACCTCTCACACAGTAAAACCTTTAGTAACCCTTTCGAACCCTTTCAATAAAGTGAGAGGTATATTTTTCTAAAGATCTGTGTCGCTCGTTCATTGCGTCGTTATGAATTTGCTTATGAGTAATATAACATCTTTATTGAATTTTTTTTACTGGTAAACTAAAAGAAAATAATCAGATAAAAGATAATTGTCTATAATGGTTGTGAAATTTTGGTGTGTGTGGAAAATCCAACCCTAGTAGATTCCCCCTGAATCATTAACCTAAAATACAAAAAAAAGCTCTACCTTAAGTGCACTACAGTTAAGTTATATTTAAATAAAGCTGAGGAAAACAATTGCCTAGTTCATATTTCATTACCATTTATTCAAATATAACCATGGATTCATATTTGAAACCCAAACGACTGGATCTCGATACATCTCAATAAGGCACTACCCATATATGGAGATTTTTTTTTTTCGCTATTTATAGATGACTGATTTGGAGGACAAAACTGGGTTTTGCTTCATCAGTGTATAGTACCAAAAAAATCTATTCTTTGTTCTTTAGAACAAAAAGGTTTTTTTCTTAGTACATTTAGGTACATATCTTCAATTGTAAGATTAATATATACATATGTATGGCAGAGCAGTTGGATACCATGCAAAATTAGCCGGATTTCGATCCCAGCTTGAAGCATCCTGCGTGTCTTGCTACCCTGAAGAGTTGTGATGCAACGAAACTCTCGGTGGATGACAATATATACGCTCCGCTCCCGGGTGTAGAACGCTCTGGCGACGGAATTAACGGCTGACACCCGCGTAATCCACTCTGGTGTCCGATAGCGCAAAATGTAAACAAACGAAAGCTAATAAAAATGCGTTATGATTCCTAAACTGACGCATGTCCCTGAAATGGCTGAGTAGTTAGATGCCATGTCTTCGGCAAAGACAGGTGGGTTTCGATCCCAGCTCGAAACGTTCTGCGTGTCTAGTCATACTGAAGAGTCGGAATACAACGAAACAGTATGTCTGTGGATGACTATATATATATATATATATATATATACAAATTTGATTAAATATAATAGACATTTTCTGTCTACATATTTTCTTCTGGATCTGTTCGTATTGCCGTATTGCTTTTATCGTATTCGGCGGGAATTGATTTATGTATTGTCCATAGTTGCTTGTATCCGTAGTACTTTCTGCCCGACTTTGGGCCATTATCAGGGGAGGATCTATTACAAAAGTGATGTAACTTTTGTTTTCGCATATTACTACTATTTACGAGCGTCTTTACCGTTGAAGAGTATAGCGTTTGTTTTTAAATGGGTTTCTATAAATAGTGTCAGTAGCTAAAGACATTTAAGCACATCAGAACTGGTTTGAAAATTAATTCTATTAAGTGTCAGTTGCTTGTTTCTAGTATGTAGTGCTTCGAGAATCTGTAGTTTTTGTTTATTATTTTGATGTTCTATTGTTGTGTTGTCGGTGAGAATTTTTCGTAATTATGTTGTTGGGCATGAATGTTTTTTTTAATGCTGAGCAATTGAACTTTTATCAGAAAGGTGCATTGTAAGTCTCCTCGACAGGGTAGTTGAGGTTAAACAGACATATATATTATTATTATCAGAGATACAATCTCCTAAAAGACATTTAAATTGATGTATAACGTTGTTTTTTTTGCAAAACTCCAATCGAGGGAGTGGAATTATTTCTAATGACTAAGTTGGAGGTTTTAAACTTATAATATATAATAAAACCTCCAACTTAGTCAATAGAAATAATTAGCGGAATATAAGTAATTTTTAAATATCAGGTCAATCAATACTCCAGAAAGCCTACAAACTTACATGTCAGGGATATATATATATATATATATATATATATATATATATATATATCACCTGCTACCTTCTCTAGACTATGCTGCGGGGATTCGACCTGGACGGGTGTATTTGCCAGAAGCGATATGTCATCTGCTTAGTCCGCATCTGTAATAGTTTGTACGGAGTATCGTCTACTTCTTGCTTTTTCCACAGTAAGTCCATTTTCTTTCAATAAATCCATCGACGTTCGAAGTGCGTTGTCTAGGCAGATTATGAACAGAAAAAGGAGTACATATTTTTTAATCAAAACCAAAATCAAATGGTGGTTCCCCGAAAATAGGGGACAACTTACCTTGAAATCTTGTCTCGGAAAATGACATAGACATGCTTCTAGTGAAGATATGGACAGCTATCGATAGGTTATCGGTCATATGCAAGTCAAACCTATTCGATAAAATAAAACGCAATTTTCTTCAAGCAGCGGTTGTATCCATACAAACTACAGGGTGGAACGATAAAACTGTCTTCCTAAAGAAAACAACACTACAGCTTTATTTCAAAACTTTTATTAAAAAAATCAATTCAGGTAACTTGATTATGTAGTAGAGCTAGCATATATTCAATGTAGCCGCCTTCAGCCTCAATTACCACCTCGATACGGATCTGGAACAGGGAGCATGCCTTTTCCACAAGCGCCGGCGGGAGCTCGGTGAATACTCGGTGGATGGCGGCGATCAGGCTGGCTTTGGTGTTGTGGGAAGTCATGTTGGTGATGGTCTCGACGTATGACCAAACGAAGTAATCCGGCGGGTTCAGGTTGGGGGAGGAGGGTGCCAGTGAGAGAAGGGTACAAAGTCGTAGCACTCCTTCTGAAGCCAAGCCTGGCTCTCTTTGGACTTGTGGGCTGGCGCCGAGTTCTGCTGCCACACCCAGAGTCTGCTACCAGCCACCTGATTGCACCAGGGGATCACCACATTCTTCAGCACATCCAAGTACACTTTGATGTTGACTTTCAATCCGACCTCTAAGATGTGAAGTGGCATGATGTGACCCTCATTTGAAACCAAACCAAAGACCATAACCATAGCCGTAAACTGTTTTCATCACCCTGGGCACGTCCCTGTCATTCGTGGCAATCCAGATTTGCATTTTGGGGGTGCTGGCAATGGTCCTGTTGTCATAAGTTGGATCGGTAGAGAGCATGTGTTGTACAGCGGCGAATCTCCGATCTCGCTCGTTGGACATTGTATCACTTTCAGACACGATAGAGGGCTCCTATCGCTCTTAGGATTTGTACACAACTGATCAACTAGTAGATGGTCTGCAACAAAAAAAGAAAACCGGTTTTCATTAAACGGAAATGGAATCATGTCATTTTTTCTAGGGAGACAACTTTATTGTTCCATATTGTATATTGTATATGGATGCACCATAGAGACGTTGACTATGCGTATGGGGGAAAAAGCTTGACAACAAATTCACGAAAATGCTACGAGCTATATTGAACAAGTCCTGGAAGCATCAACCCACAAAACAGTAGCTATTTAGCCATCAATCTCCAATCTCTAAAGCTATCAAAATAAGATGAAGAAGTCATGCGGGACACTGCTGGAGAAGTAAGGAAGAACTCAGAAGAGACATTCTCCAATGGACACATTTATAAGGACGATCAGAAGTGGGACCACCAGCTAGATTATATCTACAACAGCTCTCTACGGACACAGGATGTAGTCTTGAATCGAAAGCAATGAATGATCGAAACGAATGGAGAGATAGATAGAGAGAGAGAGAGAGAGGGGTGTGAAGTTTTCTCGAAACTCATCCCTGAAAATAGATTCTTTCGGCTTTGTGACTAATCACCCTCAGAATATATATATATATTATAGTCACATACTCAAAGAGTACGCAAGTTCGCCATGTCAGGGATCTTCTTGGAGTCCTTCCAAGTTTCGAGACTTCCAACATGATACTTGCTCTCCCAAGCGACCCTACCGAAACTATTATTCCGGCAGGTGATCCTGTAGTGAAAAAGTTCGCCAAGCACCCAAAAACGTGTAGCACACATCTTAAAAAAGAATATATATATAGGCTGAGTTATGTATATATTGCCAGCATTGATAGATGTAATTAACCCTGAATCTGTTTTTTTTTTTTTTATTATCATTTTTTTTCTTCGGTTACCGATCCTACTTTTAACTGCCTTATTGAAATCAATACCAGCTCAGTTTTCCTTGAGTTCTGTACATATTACTTTTAAAACTTTGGTTTGAGGGATCATTTTACTCTGAACAGCTCTTAAAAACTGTTCACATAAGTTTAACCAGACTGTCCTCATAAATCTACGAAAGCTCAACGGATGGATGGTTACCAAATTGTTTGGAATTATGGGTAATTTTTTTTTATATATTTACTTGCTAAATGCGTATCATTTTTTTAATCAATTTTTCTCTGACGAACACATAAGATTCCTCATCCTTCTGTTACTTGACTGGGTCATTCATTTATTCATTCTTTTAATTTTGATTAGTTTTTGACACTATTTTGATAAAGTTGGTTTTCTTTTAATCTCTTTTCTAACACCAAATAATTGGTCCCTTTAAACAGAGGACCTAGAAGAAAAACTGATTTTCAATAATTCTAAACCACGCAATGTACCATCACCTCCATGACATAACGTAGCACACACACACACACACACACACACACACACACACACACACACACACACACATATATATATATATATATATAATGATGAAAACAAATGTTCGTTCACATACAAATTTTTTTAAATTTCATTATTCATTAGTTGGAAATTTGATAAATTAAAAAATTGTATGTGTACGAATATTTGTTCCTCCCTCACTGGCAGAATGTAAAAAAAACGAAAGCTAATACCCAAGCTGACGTATGTCGTCAGCGGACTGAGCGGTAAGATACTAAGTCTAACATAAAGTTGGGGGGTTTCGATCGCAGCTTCAAGAATCCTACGTGTCTAGCCACACTGAAGAATTGTGATATAATGAAAAAGTCAATCTGTGGGTGACAATATATATATATATATCATTCATTCATTTTGGTTTTATTTGGGCTGAACTGATTTTGCTTCTTTGAATGGTTGTCACGTGCACAAACTTCACACCACCTTCTGTCTGATGATTGTGTATACCATGTGAAATTTGTATTAACAGAATTTAAGAATTCATAAGGGGGTTTTAGACGGCTCTTACATATTAGATTCGATCATCACTTTCATACACATCACTTAGATGGATTTTTATTTTGATTATAATATATCTATTGTAGATTTTTACATACACCGTCACCATTATCATAAAATCGAGCTTAAGTCCCTTGATTCAGTCTATCAACAGCCATCCCTATCGTCCATCGCTTTTGTGTCGTCCTTCATACGCCATCCAGGGTCCAAAAAGTGGATGCATTTAAGTCTTTGCAGGCCCGTCAAAATTGGTGTGCCCATGTGTAGGAGTCCATAGGAAAACATCATTTATAATATCGTCTTTCTTCAGCGATGCAAAGTATATCTTGCTCGTCTGACTTGTTTGTTCGATGAGAGGTAAATGACAGTGCAGCTGTTGTTTTGTGGGGTGATGCTTCCAGGATTTATTCAAAACAGTATGTAACATCTTGTTCAGTTTCCATCAATCGTTTTCTCATGCCTTTTCTTAAGTAAAGAGTTAAGTAAATACATCCATTTTTGATTTTGCCACAGCTTGGAAGCAATCTCGTTTTACTTCATCAGAGTAATCAAATTTCCGTATGGTCGATATGGGGATAGCAGTACACGCCTTTCCTATGTCTGAGCTGATATCATATATATATATATATATATATATAGAGAGAGAGAGAGAAAGACACAGTTTCTTTGGGTTTTTTTTTTTAGTTTTGTTGACTAGTAAGTTATTTAATGCCAAATCAATTTTTTTACATTTCAAACAATTCAGTTTAGCATAAATACACAGTTTCATAGTCAAAAACATTTCCTTTTCAAGTTTTTTAGTTTAGTCAAACAGTTTTTATTCAAACAATTCAGCTTAGTATAAGTATAGCTTTCGTTTACACACAGATAAATGTTAAAACAGTTCTATTTCAAACAATTCAGTTCAACATAAAAAACAGTTCCATTTCAAACAATTCAGTTTTGCATTAGAACGTAGTTTAAATGTCAAAACAGTCTTTTTTAAGCAAATCAGTTCTATTTGATCCATATATAGGACCTTATTGGGTCCTACCACTTCAGGCTACAGTAGACTTGGGAGTGATGGCAATGAAGGGGTACTCGGCATTCCCGAAAGCTCCAACATTACGGGAGCCTCACCATCTGAATGTTTACTATCATGTCCAGGACACTCTTTGGGGGGTAACCCCCTGCAGAGGCGCAGCCGGTAAATTCTACGGCCCCAGCTGACTGGGCAAGACAAAGACTGAGAGAGAAAGTGACATATATATATATATATATATATATATATATATATATATATATATATATATATATATAACGCTACAGGCCTTAAAATTATATTTATCGCACTACTACACCATATAGATGCTTACACCACCACGTTTCTTACAGTTCTTTGAATGTAGCACGACACCTTAACTGTCAGGCGGAACCTAGCTCTAACAACTGCGTGAAAAAAAGCAACGAGCACAAAGAACATCGTCTTGGTTCGCTAATACAGAAGTTTATTCGGTACTACGTGTCTTAGTAGTCGTTGAGAAGAAAGAAACAGTGTATGAAAAATGAGTGCACTGCTTTATCTAGATACAGAGAAATAAAACGTCGTGAGGATAGAGAGAGAGAGAGAGAGAGAGAGAGAAAGAAAGAGAGAGAGAGAGAGAGAGAGAGAGAGAGAGAGAGAGAGAGAGAGAGAGAGCAGACACAGACCTTGATACTATCTTTCTCGTTTCCCATTTTTCTCGCACGTGCTTGATCGATAGTTCTGTTTTCACAGTTTCGCGGTGGAGGGCGGCCTTTTCACAGAGCTCAACCCAAAATAGGGGCTGTAATTTTCGGCCGTCTTCACATCATCGTGTCTTTTCTCCAATTGATCTTTTCATTTATTTCTACCCTGCATCTACTCCTACGGTTTTTGTATTTGAACTTCTTTCAGCCAATCAGAATCCGGCGCCGATTTTCTGCGAATAGACTTCTATTTCTAACCCGGGCGTCAGCTGTTATACCGGCCTAAACTTGGAGGAACTCCTTGTTCACCTTCACATTCATTTCTCCTTTATAACCTCTCTCTCTCTCTCTCTCTCTCTTTCTATCTTTCTCACTCTCTCACACTCTTTGCTTTCTTCGATTATTTCTCATATGTATTCTTTTCCTTTCGATCGTCCCGTACTCGGCTAGTTAATATCACAAGGAAACAACTCACTATTAAAAAAAAGTGGTCCCTTATGATTTTACATATATGTTTATATATTGAGAAGGAGAGAGACAGAGAGACAGAGAGAGACAGAGAGAGGGTGACAGACTAAGACAGACAGAGACAGATAAATATATATGTATATATATTGACAGAAAAACACAGATAGAGAAAAAGACTTTTACGTATATATATATATAGAGAGAGAGAGACTGATATATATATATATATATATATATAGAGAGAGAGAGAGAGAGAGAGAGAGAAAGAATTAAGTCACTTTTATCAAGAGATCAAGGTAATTCTCATTGGATGACCGAATCGTATCAGCTGTGATAAATCGACATTCATCCGACTTTTTTCGTCGTTGTTCTACTGGACGGAGCCTATTGGATAAAAAGCCTTGGTCAAAATTATCCACGGCTTACCTTTTGGCAAATTTCTCCCTCGGATGGATAAATAAAAGAATCGTTTACCTTAGTTCAGCTGATTAGCCAGAAAAAGCATACCACAATATTACCTTGCCAGAATTAACATTACATCATCTGAGTAGGGACTGCTGAATGTGAACAATCTATTTTCTTGAATTAAATATTTTGTTTACAGATTCTCATAAATTTATCAGCTATGTAATAGACCTGAATGGGAATGGAGAATACTGCGACTGAAACATTTTTATTATAGTAACTTCTAAACTGAGGACATTACTCTGAGTATATTAGCGAATAATAACGATAATTCCTTATTTCATAAATTCTGACAAAATTTCCTCTTAAGCGTATTATATTGCAGTTTTGACATTTGCTTATTTTTGTTTGTTTGTTTGGGGATTTTTGTCATGTTTTCTTTCATATACAACAGAAAAGGAAATAAATCAATTAATTGTTTAAAACAGAATATTTGCCTTGAGCTCGACTTCGACATGTCAGCGACAACTATATGTTTTTCTTCCTTTTGTTCGTGTCGACATGTGAAGGAGAAGACACATCAGATATGCATCGAAATTGCTGTATTTTGCCCCCAAGAAACGACTTGTAAAATGCTGGATGAAAAAAAGAAATTAGCATTTCATGAAATTAAGAAAATGCATTAAAAAACTGGAAAGAAAGAATGAATATTAGATGATCAAAAGATTTTTTTTTAAATATTGAAATGGAAGAATAAAAATATTTTTTTTTATAATATGAAAATATTAAACATTTTCTATTGAGTTTTGCTTGTTTAAAAGAAAAGCTAAATATAATGAAATTGGAAAAGGAAAGAGCGAGCGAGCGAGCAAGCGAGCATTAAATATGAAGAAACTCAGATAAATAGATTGACACAGAGAGAGAGATACCAACAAATTCAGATATCTATCTATCTATCGAGAGAGAGAGAGAGAGCGAGAGAGAGAGAGAGAGAGAGAGAGAGAGAGAGAGAGAGAGAGAGATAATTAGATACGAAAAGACTCTTGCCTAATCAGTAGAGTGTTCGCCAATGGTCCAGGAGACCAAGGTTCAATCCCAGGTCGAGTCATACCAAAGACTTATAAATGATGCCGCCTTGCTTAACATTCAGCATTATAAGTTATATATCAAGGTAGAAAATAGAAAAATCTGGGGAAGGAGTAGCACCCTCCCCAACACTTCGGTGTTGTAGCTATTAAAAAAGGAGCTTTCAGGTCACCCGAGACTACGGTCGACTAACTTATATATATAGAGAGAGGGACATAGAGAGAGATAGAGAGTGTGAAAGAGAGAGAGAGAGAGAGAGAGAGAGAGAGAGAGAGAGAAACAGATACCAGCAAAATCAGATATTTATCTCTATGGAGAGAGAGAGAGAGACAGACAGACAGATTGAGACAGAGAGAGAAGGAGAGAAAGAAAGAGAAAGAGAGAGTGACGAGGAAAGAGAGAAAGAGAGAGAGAAAATTAGATACTAACAAACTCAGATATATAGATTGAGAGAGAGAGATAGAGAGAGAGAGAGAGAGAGAGTGAGAGAGTAATATATATATATATATACGAGGTGCATACGATAAGTTTCAGACTTTTTTCGTATGGTGTTGTGGACTAGTGTATCGTCCTGGTGGAAATGCCACTGACCCCATTCAAGAAAAGTCTGGAAACTTATCGTATGCCCTCGTATATATATATATATATATATATATATATATATATATATATATATATATATATATATACGAATATTTCAGGCAGCTAGCACGGACTCCCTCTCACTTTCTATCCGTCCCTATCATCCATATTATCGACAGGTCACATCCCGTGTCTGGACAGAGCTTAGGTAGATAAGTTCTCGCTAGTCGTGGTGTAGGTGGTTCATTGAATAACATCACTAATGAGTTGGTCTTTGCTTCTCCAGCTATGTCCTGCATGTCTTGTTTGTCTAACTTGAAAGGGTTTTAGTGATGGGAGATAAGTGGCCGCACAGCTGTTGTTTCGTGGGATGTTGCTTCCAGGATTTGTTCAATATTGCTCGTAGCATGTTTGTGCAGTTCTCATCTAGCTTTTTCTCAATACATCTTGTTAGCGTCCATGTGGTGCATCCATACAGTAGTATTGACACCACCTCTGTTTGGAAAAAATCCCATTTTTTTAACGGATTGATCAGACTTCCATATGATCAATAACCTCTCGATAGTAGTTCACGCCTTCGTTAGGCGCATATTAATATACCTTTCCGTAGATGAGATGTTGCTGTCGGAGTACGTGAACTTGTTTACTGATTTCAGAGAATTACCATTTCAAGTGGAGATAAATCCTTGTTTAAAACATATGTACGCTATTTTGTTTGCGTTCACGAGGAGACCGATTTTTTCTGCTGCTTGTTGTCGGCTACGCAGCTGGAATTTGGCTTGGGCAGTTGTATTTGCAAGAAGCACTATATCATCTGCATAGTTTGCGTTTGTAATAGTTTCTACTTCTTGCTTTTTTTTTTAGCGTAAAGCCATGGTCTCCCCAAAGAAACTTTTACAGTCATAATGATGCTCTATAGAAACTCAAAAGTCAAAGTTCGCCCACCGGATGGAGACACAGACTTCTTCGAAAATGTTACTGGAGTTCTGCAAGGAGCTAAATAAGCACCGTATTTGTTTGTA